>CM056050.1:283805336-284385336 GCA_029574335.1 Rana kukunoris | reverse complement strand
TCACGGAGCCTCTCTTTTCTCCTCGGGATCGCAACGTCATTGGTTGCTAGACACCAGACAGCAGGTGATCCTAGCAACTAGTGCAGATGATAGAGGCCAGCAGTGGAACAGATGGGTCTCGGCCGGCTGGGTCACCCTCTGTGGCACACAGAGAGAGACAACACTCCACATTTCCCTACACAGAGCGAGACCCCGCTCCACATTGCCTGCACAGAGAGAGACCCTGCTTCACATTTCCCTGAAATAGTCCTCACAGGGAGACCACTTCTCAAGAAAATTGCTTGCCTCGTACACACCACTATTGTTTTTTTCTGCTCAACCCAGTGGGAAAAAAACAGACAGCTCCAGTTGGAGCTGCTGTACTAAGGATCTGATGTTAGTACAGCAATCTCCCCTGCTGCTCTTTTGTGTTCTGATGGGGACTGCCCCCTGCCAGTTCACTCAGGTCAGTGCTCACAGCCAGCAATGATTGGGAAAATAAAAAAGACAGGCTGGCTGTATTTAAGTCAATTGATAGATCAACTTCAGTACAGCCAGCTTGTCCATACATGGATAGAAATTCAACTGGTTTAGCAGAAATGTTGATCTGTCTATGGTGGCTTACGTCCGTCTGTCTCTGTTTAACCAAATCCTCAAATCGTCTGTAAAGTGCTCTACTTGGGTGTAGAAATTCACTCTGAACTCCACCCTATTTCTATAGCCTCAGGGTATACAGCTCACACCTCCCCCCGCATGCAAACACCAGATTTACAACCCCCCCAGCCAGCTCTAACAACTCCCACCCCCTCGTGCTTCCAGCATGTTGGAACCTACCCGATCCAGGTCTGGGGCTGTGGTGTCCTCTCCTTCGTTTGTGCAGGCAGTGGCTCTGGTGTCCACCTCCTCTTTGTTGCTCCAAAGCACTAGGCATCAATAGGATCGCCATATGCTTTGGCCAATTGGGAAACTGGTCTCACCACCTGCCTCCTGATTGGCGAGGAAGAACGTTAGTGTTAAAATAGATAAAATTCACTCACTATGGTCACACAATTGGGTGGGATCAGGTTGCACTCTTTCCCCCCCCGACTCTACCCTATTTTGAAGCCTAATAGAGCCTCTGGCTCTAGTCAGGTGCTAAAAAAAAGAAACACCCCCCCCCCATTGAAATCCATGCCCCCGGCATCCTGAAAGGGGTCAGGCGCATGGATGGGTGCTGGCGGCAGGGATTTGGGGAGCGATGCCCACAATGCACAGGCTGCCACATTTGTATTGTTGCCCGCACAGGAGATCAGGGGGTCTGCGACAAGTAACCTGTGGCCGACCGTGTTGCTGCTTCCAGGAAAGGGTCCCCAGCTGCAATGTCTTCCCAGCATCGAAAAGGGAAATAATTCTTCCCTCTCAGAATCCCTCCAACTTGTCCTTACCACCTCATGATCCCCTCTTATTTCCCTCGATCTCCTTTGCAGCCTCCTGGTGTTCTCTACCTTCCCCCGGGCATGCTGCGGACTACAGTCCACTCTCAAGCAATCACCATTTGGCCACTGGTACTCAAGACTACATGTCCCATGATCCTTTCCTGCTGACTCCTCCCTCTCATTGGCTCTGGCAAAGACCAATGAGCAGACAGCAGCCCGCCCCTGATGCTGCATATGAGGTACTTATATTCTGTTTACATCCAGCTGCCCCAGAAGTAGCCTGATGTCAGTTGACAGTCACCTAGGCCTTTTTTTGTATTCTAACAGCCGCTGGCCACTGTCAGAATACAGGAAAAAAGAGCAGATAGCAGGGGAATCAATAGCCAGGTTGCTATTGACTATTTTAAATTGCAGTAGCCAATAGCTAGTGGTCTATTACACCCGCCCACTGCCTGTTGTCAATCAGCAAAGGAGATGATTTGAAGGAGAACATTCTTCTTCAGGTCTTCCTCTGCTGATTGAACACAGGGAGTGGGAAGGGGGTGCAATAGTCAGCCTAATTTTAACATTTTTAACAGCCAATGGCAGTCTGGCTATGGTTCCCCCACTACCTGCTGTTTACATTCAGCTGACTTCAAATAAATTGTGCAGAAGGAGGTTAGCTGTGTGTGTGTGTGGGGGGGGGGGGTGTGGATGGGGGGGGTGTGGAGGTGGAAAGCTAATTTTTTTTTTTTTTTTGGCAGATTCTGCCAGATGGGTCGCCAGCCACTGTCTAAGCACCTGACCAAGACTGACAACTGGTGAATGGAAAACCGGAATAAGCACTTGAAAGAAGAAAACCAACAACTGAGACAACTTGCCTTTGGTAAGCAGACAACTTAATTACGGTGGTGGGCACCTTCCCTTTTTTTATATCACTGCATTCAACTGGCACTGTATCTGATCATCATATCATCATATCTGAGTTTTGTGGTGATATCATTAAGAACTTTTGAGGTTTGGATTGCCAATTGTGTGCTGTTGGCATACAATTTTGGGATCACCGATTTGGCTTAACATCTCATTGTTTATACATATAATTGGACATTTATTTTGTGAATTTATATACAAATTTTTCCGTGCACTCAGATTTTTTGTTTTGGTTAATTATTGTGCACCGTTTTTGGCATATCAGCCCCTGGATGCCAATCTTTCAATGTGAATTGGTATTGGTGACATTTTTCAATCCCTACCCCCTTTAGCTGCTAAGTGGGAGGGGGTAAGGTGCCATGAGAGGTGGATGCTTGAGAGTTACTATTAGATCTCAAGCAACCAGAAATAACAGTACCAATGGGGATCGTTGGGTAACTGGGAGTTTACTGTACTACATTCATTATAGTATCAGTGAGTGCACTGAGGTATCTACATACTATATGCACAAGTAAGATTTTTGTTTTGTGGAACATCCTTACTTTTACCTTGGGAGAAACCCTCCTGGGGGGGTCAATAGCAGACTGGAGGAAACCCTCTAATCATTTAAGTACATTGTTACACAAGTCTAACAAATGAAATTAATGGATATAGTGGGAAAATAGGCCATTATGTTACTTAAAAAGTTTTTATGCATTTCCATAGAGTTGCCTGGTGTAATGGATATTTTGAAAACAACGAGCGCAGCTATAAGCACTGAAGAATGATGGTGGAAGTTCATCCTGTGTGGGTGTATCGTGTGCATCACCTTCTGTCCCATCTGAAGACTTGAGCTCATCTCCTTGTCAAGTGTCGCACTCAAGGCCTAAACAGGTATGTTTTCTTTTGGTATCGAAACATTAAAACGTTGTCTTTCTTTTTTTTTTAAATATCAAACATGTCCTACTCCTATTTACCTGCTCTGTGTAAGGGTATTTGTACAGAGCAGCTCAGATCCTTCTCTTCTCAGGTCCCATGCCGGTGCTCCTGAACCAGAGCTCTGTGTGTCCAATCACACACTGAGCCTTGCCTTGACCCCATCTCCTAATTAGCTCACTGGCTGTGATTGACAGCACCGTGGGCCAATAGCTCCCACCGCTACAGAAAGCCAATCAGCAGTGCAAGACCCTGGAGAGACAGGGCTCTCGTGGACATTGCTGGATCGAGAGGAGACTCATGTAAGTATAGGGGGCTGCTGCAGGTTTTTTTACCTTCATGCATAGAATACAACAAGGTAAAAACCTTGTGTCTTTACAACCACTTCAATAAAATGTAACCTTTAAGGCAGTGCCTCCAAGCAGGTGACAGAAGAGAGAAGCAGGTACAGTTAGACCCTATGAAAACATCAGCTTTGACATGTAGACTGTAAGCCAATTTGACTGTTGCACGCACACAAAATTGGTTTAATACGCACGCACTTTGGCCATGCGGTCTCCTAAAGAGAGGAGAAGGACCTACGGGGCTGGCTTGGTGGGTCGGGCCCCCTCACTCCCTCATAGGGGGAGTCCCTCTGCCCCGATGGGGTCCTGTTGGGCCCCAGTTGGGCTCCCAAGTGGAGCAGGTAGGGCGGGGTGAGTGGGAGGCCCCCCCTCACACCCGCCATTGCCACCGGGGGCATGGAGAAGGATGGCGATTGCCTCCGGGGGGAGGGTCTGCCTACTCCCAACTCCTGCAGTCCGGCTCCTCTCTCTCGAGTTCACGCACAAAATACACTTTAAAAAAAAAAAGAAAAAAAAGAAAGAGTCCTGCAAGCAGCATATGGGGCGGGTTGGGAGCGCTATAAATAGCGCTCCTAAAACGCACCTGCCTATTGAAATTAATGGGCAGCACTTCCAAAGCACTTTAAAAGCGCATTAAAAACTATACTTTTTCCCTTTAAAAAAAAAAAAAACGCCTAAAAAGTGTTGCAAAAACCGCCGGAGCTTTAGCAGCGCTGCAGTGTGAAAAGGGTCTTATATGGCTTTTGATTCACAGGGAAAATCTAATAAGTCTAATATTTTCCATTTACTTTTTAAAGCTGCCACTTTGGCAAAGTTTCCTGGGACTTCAAATGGTGTGATCAGTGACGCTGTTACAAGAAAAATTGCGGTGTTGAAATATCACCTGAAGGGAAACATGGGGAACCATCAGAATACCACAAATAAACTTGGATGTCATTAATGTCATTTACCACAGTTAACACTTTCTATTCTCTGTGTTGTAGTTTTTGTATATTTACATGCTAATAAAGTTGTGTGTATTGTACTGTGTTATTGTTTTTTTATTTCCAAATATTTGCTGGTTTTATAGGCCTACAATATATAAAATACAATATATAAATGCACAGCCTTTCAAAATGTAATAGGAATGTATTTTTTTTTTATTTTACATTCAGTACATTTATATTTAAAATATATTTTAAAAAACATTCTTAATATATTTTTTTTCCCAAATATATTGCCATATATTTGAAATGCTACAATTTTGGCCAGATTCAATATATTTCAAAAATATATTTCAATATATTTGTGAATATATTGGGTAATGCATTGTGAAATATGTTGCAAATATATTCATAAATATATGTTAAATGCACTTCTAAATGCATTTAGCAATATATTTTTGCAGCCATAAATATATTGCAAAGTGCATTTTGGAATGCATTGTGAATGTATTCAGAAATATATGTTAAATGTACTTCTGAATGCATTTAGCAATATATGTCTGAATATATTCACAATGCATTCAAAAATGCACGTTGCAATATATTTATGGCTGCAAAAATATATTGCTAAATCCATTCAGAAGTACATTTAACATATATTTATGAATATATTTACAACATATTTCACAATGCATTTCCCAATATATTCAATAATATATTCACAAATATATTGAAATATATTTTTGAAATATATTGAATCTGGCCAAAATTGTAGCATTTCAAATATATTGCAATATATTTGGGAAAAATATATTAGGAATGTTTTTTTAAAATATATTTAAAATATATTTTTCTTCCACATGGGTACCAATACAGGAGTATGGCTGAAAGGAATATGCGAAGAGAACATCTACAGATCTTATGTTAAAATGCATTAGGAACAGCATATTTGCGTAGTGCAAACTGTTCTAATCATTTGTTTAATTTTCTTCATTTTATAATCATCCGCAAATGAATTATGGTGCATGAACTGCCCAAAGAGATTAATTATATTTGTATTTTTGGCAGACTACTTCAGCTTGCAAGAACCTTCTGTAAAAGTTTGACTAAGTAATTTATACATAATGAAATTTTGTTTTACTTGCAATACTCATTCCACTTTTTATATAAAACTTGTTATGTAAATTTGCTAATACATATCTTATTAACCAAAATCACGACAAATGCATAGGTTCAATCGAGCACAAAATTACGTTTTTTTTTTGTTTTATTAAAATGTACAGTACTGTATATACTGGTTCTGGTGATTTATAAAAGTATTAGTACATGTAACATATTTATTGTCATTTTCAGTTTGCCTAATTTATTGAGGAAACTCACAAATTTCTTTCAGTTTAATCACCATGACTGTAGAAAGACAGCCCTCTGTTAAATCCCAAGATACTCCACCTAAAGCTTACATAGTACTGAGGACTCAGTGTTGGGTCATTTACCAAGCTCCAATGCTTATTCACATACAATGGGCCAGATTCAGTTAGATGGGCGCTTCTTTATGGTGGAGTAACGTTTCTCATTTACGTTACTCCGCCGAAACTTTAGGAGCAAGTACTGTTATTCACAAAGCACTTGCTCCTAAAGTTGCGGCGGCATAGCGAAAATGAGCTGGCGTTATTCAAATTGGGCGGGTAGGGGGCGTGTATTATTATAACTAGGCGCGATCCCGCGGCGAACGTACTGCGCATGCGTCGACTGTCAGTGCGCATGCTCCAAATTCTGTCAGTGAACGTCAATGACGTCAATCCCCATTCACGGACGTTTTACGCAAACGACTCAAATTATTTTTTTCGACGCGATGACGACGGCCATACTTAACATAGGATACTCCACTAGGGGGCTGCTTTATCTTTACGCCGCGTATCTCTTACGGAAACGTTGGAAAGTCACTGCGTCGGGCCCGAATACGATCGTGAATTGCCGATTCTCGCTGATTAACATATTCTCGGCGTTAATCAGCGGGAACGCCCCCAGCGCTATTTTTAAAATTGCAGTTCATACACCTTCATATTTAGACGTACTGGGGTATTTTTTCCACTCAAAGTGACTGACTGAAGCAGTGAATGAGCAAAGGAATGGTGAGTATAAACTGTCTAAATGGTATTAAAACAAATGTGCTGCTATGACCTGCATGGACAAAATACAGGTTTGCTTTAAAAGAGAAATATGGCTAAAGTTTTTTTTAATTATACTTCTCTTTAAGGTTTCTGATCCGGAATCAGCTGACAACAGTCTTTAGCTTTAAGGGCGCAGAGCTGCTCCAGGCTCTAAATGGATCCCAACCATATTGTCAGGATCCACCTAGCTGCCTGATTGAGAGCTGGCCCTGGCCCAAGTCAGTTGTGACCATGCCATGAAAGCATGGTGCTCCAGTAGGCACTGAAGGGGCAGAGCAGAAAGCAGAAATTGGCAGTTGTTCTTTGCTCTGAGAAGATGCAGAGATGAGCAATCAGCAGTCATGCAATTACTCAGTTCTGGGGCTTAAAGCTGAAAGGGAACAGCTGCAGCATCCATCATACCTATGCTTCAGAATAGAGATGAGTATACATGATTGTTTTATTTGGAGACCCAAACTTTTAGTTTAATTAAGTGGATGCATGTATTTTTATTCTCTAGTGCCCAGCATTATATATACAGTATACTATAACATATACCAACATTTTGAATAAACAAAAATAGTAGCGCTATGTGCAAAATTAATTTAAACAATTCTAAATAATATAACAATAAATCTGTGAAAATTTTTAAAAAATATGTTGAGGAGTAAAAAAATGTGTATAACAATACACATATATCTAAATATTATTATGATAAGTGTTTCAAAAAACTTCCATATAGTGAAAATGAATTTAACAAGACACATTCATAAGTGATTAAACTCCAAGTGAAAACAATTAAAGTGTCCAAAGAAAAAGTCTTCTGAAATAACCTCAAAAGGATTGGGATTATATAGGCAACAAATAATAAATCCAAAAAATTGAAAAAAGAAATACAAATTTATTAAAAATATAAATATTACAATACAAAATAGATAAAAGAGATACTATTAAACCTATATGGTCTATGTGATGTGAGTACTGTCCATCATAAGCTACCATCACCAGATGTTTGATGGCAGATTGGAGCGGACAGTACTCACATCACATAGACCATATAAGTTTAATAGTATTTCTTTTATCTATTTTGTATTGTAATATTTATATTTTTGTAATAAATTTGTATTTCTTTTTTCAATTTTTTTGGATTTATTATTTGTTGCCTATGTAATCCCAGTCCTTTTGAGGTTATTTCAATTGTTTAACACTTTAAGGGATGATGGCAACTACATGCCGCCTTACATGAGTTGAGCTCTTTTCCAAGAAAAAGTCTTCTTAAATAATCTTCTTTCACCACACCAAAGTGCTCAGTGACTCCACACCCCCAGGAATTGTGCTTACCAATAGGATATGCCTTGCATTTGCATACTTGGCAAAACAGCTGAATATATTTCCACACAAAATATTAAATTCCACCATTGTTCTCACAAGTCAAAGCGTTGCTCCACATGAAAAAGTAAAAGTGACTCCAATAGTGAAGTATATCAAACTAATTTATTAAAACCAGTAAATAAGGCTTCACACACTGCACTCACTTTTAGCACAGCAAATCAAGGCACTTTAACAGTGAACTTAGCAGCGGGTTCCACACCACAGGTAAATAACTTGTTGTATTATGGTCTCGGCGGACCTACTTTAAACAGTCAGTCTCACCCCCCTGCTTCGTTCGTCTCACTCGTCACAAAAGGCACTGGAACACACGGTGGTCGGTACTCGGACGTTCTCCTGGTATGCCGTGGTACTTCCCCTACACTAGTTTAGTCACTCAGGACTTCTTCAAATAGGGTTCAGTGACGAGTGAGACGAACGAAGCAGGGGGGTAAGACTGACGGTTTAATGTAGGTCCGCTAAGACCATAATACAACAAGTTATTTACCTGTGGTGTGGAACTAGCTGCTAAGTTCACTGTTGAAGTGCCTTGATTTGCTGTGCTAAATGTGAGTGCAGTGTGTGAAGTCTTGTTTACTGGTTTTAATAAATTAGTTTGATATACTTCACTATTGGAGATCAATAGACTTCACAGATTTATTGTTATATTATTTGTTCAAATACATTTTGCACTTAGTGCTACTATTTTTGTTTATTCAGAATTTTGGTATATATTTTTATTTTAAAAGTAGCTGGTTTTTGGGGTTTGCATAGTGATTGGCGCAGTGGGGTGGAAGAAGGTAGAAGGGTGCGCATATTAGTCCCTTTTTTTACTATTTGTTTAATACTATAACATAGCTTACACCAATATTAATTTGTCATTGAATACAATATTGTGTGCAATAGTTATTTATGTATCATTGCTTTTTACATGGGAGTCTTTATTTTTTTATTATTAAGAAAATAAAAGTCCTGGTGACCTTAAAGAATAGCTGAACAACACTGAGATAAATGAATGTCCGTTTTGTTCAAGGCAGCTGGAGATTTATGGCATTCAAAAATCCTTGCATTACCTTACATAAATGTGCATAAATCAGACCACACATTGGCAACCAGTCCTGTTTTCATTACTATCCTAAATTTAAAATGATATAGACCCTCCTGAGTGCTAAAATGCAAAATAATTGTTATACAGTGTGTACAACATTGTCCCTCCTAGAACCAGTATTAAAAACCTATTAAAGCACTTGGAAGAAAGATGTCATTATTTTAACAAGAGCTCAAGTGCTGAATGTATAATGGGTTCAGCTCTGTTGCTTTTTTCTTTGTATTTCTAGTGCTTAGTATAATGTGATGCCGCAATTTTCCAGACCCGTATAACAGTCTTAAGTAGCCATACAGACAGAAAGGTAATTTAGCAAAGTGGACTCTGTTATTTGCTCTGCATTTGTGGTAAAATATGGTCCAAAGGAACATTTATTAGTTCTTACTGATTCAGCAGAATGGCAGTTTTCCTGTTCCAAACAAGAAGCTCACGCTGGAAGGAATACTATTTCTAAGGCCACAATGGACTATGAGTTGAAAAGCCATGCCACATGTGACATCATTGGCCTAATAACAAAATATTTTACTCTCATATTAACGGCTATTTTTATAATCAAGTATAGTACTTCTTTATTATGGTAGTAAAATCATACAGAGGACAATCAAAAGGGTTGATTTACTAAAACTGTTGAGTGCAAAAACTGGTGCAGCTGTGCATGGTAGACAATTGTTCAATTGAGCTTTCAAAAAATAAACAAGAAGCTGATTGGTAAAGCACATTATTTTATGTATAAAGTTAAAAAGAAAAGTACCTACAGCTTTTCTTACATCATGTGTAATAAAATATTAAAATAAATCACAATCGATTGCCATGGATAATTTGATCATTTTTTTCATGATCTTAAAAAGATTAATTATAGAGGGTGTGGAAGACCTTGCCCCGTGAGGAAACTCCCCAGCTTCTTCCCAGCCATGAGACAAACAAAATGGTGGCTGCCCATACAATACAGCCCAGTGATGCTGATCCAGCTATGGGCTCTGCGAAAGACCCAGCGACATCTGGATCCTCTACCCCCCACCCACAATCCAGCCAATTCAAGTCCATGCAGGGAATCATCGGAGGACCCTGACCATGCCCTGCACATAAAAGTGAGTGACCCACACCTTCCTGCAGCCAAATGACCCACCACGGTTTGGCCCTATTGCAGGGTTCCCTACTACAGTTCAACTGGTTTCTGATGAGAAGAACATGCTGCTATCTCTACACGTATCCCTGCAATCAGACCTTCTGTCTTGTATCTTGGACTATCAGTTTATGCCTTATGTCCAAGAAATGTGTGGTAGAGTGGGTCACATAGAGGATAAATTTTGTAAGATTACCTCATATTTTATTACCTTAGTGGACCCTCACACCAGGACGACTTGTCCAAGATTAAAGCTAAACTCACAGACCTGGAAGATAGGTCACATCCCAATACTCTGAAACTACGGGGTATTCCGGAACCAATCACAGCACAACAGTTGTCTCATTGTGCCCATAACACTATTCATGCTGTGATCCCATCTCTTATGTCTGCTGATCTCCCTATAGATAGAGTGCACTGTGGACTAAAACCTTCCTACCTACCTTCAGTAAAACCTTTGGGACATCCTGCTACACATGTACTTCTTTCAGGTCAAAGGGAAGCACATCCTGCCAATCTGCAGGTCCTACCAGACCTTTGTCAGTACACGCTTCAATTAGGGAGGAACCTCAATTCTATCACCATGGCCTTACATAATCACACCATTGTGTATTATTTGAAATACCCAGCTAAACTCAGTATTATCAGGGTGCGTCACACATTGTCACGTCTGTGGAAGAGGGCCTTAGACTTCTACGCGCCTGGGAAATTATACCGTCTTTCAGGGAAATATCAATGTGAACACTGTCAGAAGTCCCAGGCATTATCGACACTTTGCCGTGCACATGCATGGGAAAATGGCGCTCCGGCGCATGGATGTGCATGATGGAATGGGACACCGTGGTGGCGCTCATATACCGTGAATTACGGAACCCCCCTTCCGGCCTATAAAAGGCTGACCATATTCATTCCTAATTGCTGGATTGTTTCTCTGCTCCCCTGTATTCCTGAACCTGTATTATGTTTCCTGTGTTTCCTGTTGTGACCCGGCTTAACCCTGACCTGCACTGATCTCTTCTCCTGTGTATGACCAAGGCTTGCCTGAAGGACTCTGCTATTGCTAAACCTGCCTGCTCACCTGTGTATGACCACTGGCTTGTCTCAGGATTTTTCCTGCTGCATAAGATCTACCTGACCACCTGTGTATGACCCCGGTTAGCTTCAGGGACTTGTTATTGCTAATCTGCCTGATCACCTGTGCATAACCCTGGCTTATCCTACGGACTCTGCTTTACTTGACTACGGCCTGTCTAATAGACTCTCCAGCAAGTGTTACCAGCCTGATCATCTGTGTTGGATGCTCAGCCAGTATTCCATATGAACCAACCACTGTACAGAGTTATGATCCTCTAAAGACTTACTTCCACCCTTCTGCTACACTTTCAAGTGGTTTCCGAGTGGTCATCTGCTCAAGCCTTGCACAACCTACTGGTAACCCATACTTCATTGTGCCCTATACCCTCTGTACCACCTTTAGGGGTATATTGCTCTTAGCTGCAAGGGGAACCTCTCTCAGCATCTTGGCCTCGGATAAGGTATGTAACACCATCCGACCCTGTACCTAACGGCTCCTCTTCACCACGTTCTCCTGAACGCATTGTTACAGATTGGTAGGTGGTATAAAAAAGTACTCATACCTCGAACAATGCCTAGTGGCTATGCTCACACCGACAACTTTAACTTTAAGCTGTGTCTGGATTTAGAAGAAGTACTAGTCACCGTACTATAAAAAAATATGGTAAGTATTTTTGCAGCGCATACTACTCAAGTTTGTTCTCTATGAACTTTTTTTAAGCTTACCATTATCCGTCTGCTAATTCTCTAGTCACCAACGCTGGAGACTGTTTTGTTCTATTCTTATTTTATTTCTTGCCTATTGTCTCTAATGGTCTCCTCCATCAACCATTTTGGTCAATCAGACCCACACAAATTATATTCAACTGATGTTATCCCCATGTTTGCCTACACTGCACAAGAATGCTTTAAGGCAAGGTGCTATGCTTCTGTTTTCAGTGTCAGACAATGCTCCAACAATGCGTTTTTTCTGGATCCTGCACATCTTCTTACACATCATTTGGATAATCTATTATGGGACTTAAGTTGCTCTCTGTTAATTCTTACAATCTCAATCATCCTACAAAGCAGAACTCCCTATGGAAAGAAGCTTTGTTCCACAAAATGTTATAGGATCTGTTTAAATAAAAGCAATGTAGAAATCTTAAGGTACCACTATTTTCTAAAATATTGCATCAATATAATATGCAGTTAACACAAGTAATGCACATGCTTAACAGGGGCCCACCTGTAAAAGGGAAAATATATATATACTGTATAAGGGAAATTATACAGTTTTCACAATAGTAGAAATAATAGTAATAATAATAATAATAATAATAATAATAATAATAATAATAAAAATAATAATGTGTTATCATTATTATTACAGTGCAGAAAATAAGTATTTGAACACCCTGCTATTTCGCAAGTTCTCCCACTTGGAAATCATGAAGGGGTCTGAAATTGTCATCGTAGGTGCATGTCCACTGTGAGAGACATAATCAAAAAAAATAATTCCAGAAATCACAATTTATGATTTTTTAACTATTTATTTGTATGATACAGCTGCAAAGAAGTATTTGAACACCTGTCTATCGGCTAGAATTCTGACCCTCAAAGACCTGTTAGTCTGCCTTTAAAATGTCCACCTCCACTCCATTTATTATCCTAAATTAGATGCACCTGTTTGAGGTCATTAGCTGCATAAAGACACCTGTCCACCCCATACAATCAGTAAGAATCCAACTACTAACATGGGCAAGACCAAAGAGCTGTCCAAAGACACTAGAGACAAAATTGTACACCTCCACAAGGCTGGAAAGGGCTACTGGGGAAATTGCCAAGCAGCTTGGTGAAAAAAGGTCCACTGTTGGAGCAATCATTAGAAAATGGAAGAAGCTAAACATGACTGTCAATCTCCCTCGGACTGGGGCTCCATGCAAAATCTCACCTCGTGGGGTCTCAATGATCCTAAGAAAGGTGAGAAATCAGCCCAGGACTACACGGGAGGAGCTGGTCAATGACCTGAAAAGAGCTGGGACCACCGTTTCCAAGATTACTGTTGGTAATACACTAAGACGTCATGGTTTGAAATCATGCATGGCACGGAAGGTTCCCCTGCTTAAACCAGCACATGTCAAGGCCCGTCTTAAGTTTACCAATGACCATTTGGATGATCCAGAGGAGTCATGGGAGAAAGTCATGTGGTCAGATGAGACCAAAATAGAACTTTTTGGTCATAATTCCACTAACCGTGTTTGGAGGATGAAGAATGATGAGTACCATCCCAAGAACGCCATCCCTACTGTGAAGCATGGGGGTGGTAGCATCATGCTTTGGGGGTGTTTTTCTGCACATGGGACAGGGCGACTGCACTGTATTAAGGAGAGGATGACCGGGGCCATGTATTGCGAGATTTTGGGCAACAACCTCCTTCCCTCAGTTAGAGCTTTGAAGATGGGTCGAGGCTGGGTCTTCCAACATGACAATGACCCGAAGCACACAGCCAGGATAACCAAGGAGTGGCTCTGTAAGAAGCATATCAAGGTTCTGGCGTGGCCTAGCCAGTCTCCAGACCTAAACCCAATAGAGAATCTTTGGAGGGAGCTCAAACTCCGTGTTTCTCAGCGACAGCCCAGAAACCTGACTGATCTAGAGAAGATCTGTGTGGAGGAGTGGGCCAAAATCCCTCCTCCAGTGTGTGCAAACCTGGTGAACAACTACAAGAAACGTTTGACCTCTGTAATTGCAAACAAAGGCTACTGTACCAAATATTAACATTGATTTTCTCAGGTGTTCAAATACTTATTTGCAGCTGTATCATACAAATAAATAGTTAAAAAAATCATACATTGTGATTTCTGGAATTTTTTTTTTTTGATTATGTCTCTCACAGTGGACATGTACCTACGATAACAATTTCAGACCCCTCCATGATTTCCAAGTGGGAGAACTTGCAAAATAGCAGGGTGTTCAAATACTTATTTTCTGCACTGTAGTTATTTAGCACCATCATGGTCCTGGACATTGTTAATACAAACATACACAATAGTAATAAGATAAAAAAAAATATATAAAATACCCCTACTTTTCAATCTTCCCACTTAAGTTTGCAAAGTGTTATCAGATATATATTTAATCTCCTGCCTCATATTTTCTCTCACTATTCTAAATCTAGGGATTGAAAACTTCTCACCTATCTATAGTTCGATAGTTGCACACATATGGCCTCTAAGTCAATTATAACCAGAAACTGGAGAAAATACTTGATCGCTAACTTGTCTGAGGTAGTGGCCTCTATTAAAACTACTTATGAAAATGAAAAAGTTTTATCTCTTCAATCTGGACTGAAAAAGTTGGATCGCGGCTATCATGGGTTAACTCTTAACCACTTAAGACCCGGACCAAAATGCAGCTAAAGGACCTTGCCCCTTTTTGCGATTCTGCACTGCGTCGCTTTAACTGACAATTGCGCGGTCGTGCAACGTGCCTCCAAAACAAAATTGGCGTCCTTTTTTCCCCACAAATAGAGCTTTCTTTTGGTGATATTTTATCACCTCTGCGGTTTTTATTTTTTGCGCTATAAACAAAAATAGAGCGACAATTTTGAAAAATAATCAATATTTTTTACTTTTTGCTATAATAAATATCCCCCAAAAATATATAAAAAAAAATCTTTTTCCTCAGTTGAGGCTGATACATGTTCTTCTACCTATTTTTGGTAAAAAAATCGCAATAAGCGTTTATCGGTTGGTTTGCGCAAAATGTATAGCGTTTACAAAATAGGGGATAGTTTTATTGCATTTCTATTATTATTTTTTTACTACTAATGGCGGCGATCAGCGATTTTTTTCATGACTGCGACATTATGGTGGACACTTCGGACAATTTTGACACATTTTTGGGACCATTGTCATTTTCACAGCAAAAAATGCATTTAAAATGCATTGTTTACTGTGGAATTGACAGTTGCAGTTTGGGAGTTAACCACAGGGGGCGCTGATGGGGATATCTGTGACCTGAAGTGTGTTTACAACTGTAGGGGTATGTGGCTGTAGGTGTGACGTCATCGATTGTGTCCCCCTATAAGAGGGATGACACGATCGATGCTGCTGCCACAGTGAAGAACGGGGAAGCCGTGTTTACACACAGCTCTCCCCGTTCTTCAGCTCCTGGGACCGATCGCCGCACTCCAGTGGCAATTGGTTCCACGAGTCCCGCGGTCCCGGAGCTTCGGACCGGGTTAAGGGAGCACGCCGTGGGCGTGCGCCCGTGACCCACGGCTGGGTACTAGCACAGTACAGCATGTACCTGTAGGTGCATGTTCCCAGCCATGCCATTCTGCCGACATATATGTGCAGGAGGCGGTCCTTAAGTGGTTAATGTTGCTAATGTTATGGATACTGCAGTTTATTTTGTTTATATTGTTATGTTGTCTTTTGAAGGCCCTTGTGGTTGTGTATTGCAACTCAGACATTCATCTATATTTGTTGTGCTCGTACATTATTGTACTCTGCTTGTACACCTTGTCTTTCTGATTCCTTTTATGTGAAACTTCAATAAAAATGTATTGAAAGAAAAAAAAATATATTTAATCTTGAATCCTGTCCAAGTTTACACCATACAACACTATTATATTTTCCTTTTAAATAGGTCCTGTCCATTTTTTTTTTAAATGTCTAAATAAATAATGGAAATAAGAAAAAATCTAATCATAAAATATGTTTTGGGATTCGTTGAACATGATGACTAATATATATGATTTTCAGCCATATGATGTTGTCAAACATGTCAGCTTTCTAATAAGGACTATATCGTCTGCAAAGCTGCCATTCATGCAATTATTTTTGGATCAACAGTAGATTTATATCAATGCCTAACAAGCTGCTGATATCGGAAACTCGGCAACATGTTGTCACTGCCAGAGGCATGAATTCATTTTTTTTCTCAGTTTTTGCTTTTAGTATGTGATCTTATTTGGAACACGAGTATACTCAGAGAAGCAATGGTTTCATTTATCAAAGTCTCTTAGATCTCTGACAGATACAAATTCAGTTATACCTCTTCAGGCAAGAAATATACACAGGGTTTTAGAAACCCTTACTGACATACTGAGCCAGAAGCAAAACAAATATGGTACTTCTTGAGCATTTTGTATTTAAGATATTGATTTATGTCTAATAGACCTTTATTCCAGCAAATCCTAAAAGCTTAATCTATGTTGTGTTTAACTTTTTAGACAATTTTTTATGTATTTTGTACATTTAAACATGTGTGTATACTAACTTGATATTGGTACAGTCTAATAACAATGGACAGGACAAAAACTGTCTCCACATAGTTCATAGCAATTACAGCTGCATGATAAACATAGATAAAACCTAGAAACAAAAGCCTTTTACATACAGGAAGTTTATTTGTTCAACCCAACAGGATGAGAGGAAAAAAACTGAGAGGTCACTGTACTAACACAAGAACTGTTAGTACAGTGATCCCCCACTGAGATATTGTGTATTGACAGGGGGACTGCTCCCCCACCCAAAATATGGTGATTAGCGCTCACAGCCATTGGCTACAAGCACTGATCGGATTCTGTTTTTTCAGCATGCCTGTTCAATAAAAGGTATTTGTTAGACAGATATCTGTCGAACAAGCTACTGTACACACAGGCTGAATATACCAGCCGATATCCCGGCTGTGTTTACTAGCCTTAGAGGTCTAGTGATCTCCCTATGATTAATGATCCCAGTGAATAACCAAGAGCGTAAGGCTCAAAATTCATAATAGCATAAAAGAATATAAAAGAACCTTGACACCGCATCTCCTGAAAGCAGCTAAACGGTTGATCCCCAAAAAATGGAGGGAACCCGAAAGCCCCCAGGTCTGGGAGTGGATCGATTCGGTGGAAGAAACATATAGGAGGAAAGAGTTGAAATACAGGTGGGAGGAAGACAATAAAAACTTCCGGGAAAAATGGGCCACTTGGAAAGAATTAAAAAAAACTTAGAGTTTTGCTGAAAATCTACGAGTAATGTGAGTCAGACAAGGGGGCAATAGGTCCTAAAATCAGCGAGATACCCAGTAAGAAGGGGATGTGGAATCCCGAGATGGTTGGGGGAGGAGGGGGAAAAAACCCACTAGTTTGTTTTTATACATATGAAATTCCTTTGAGAAAATAAAAATAATTAATAAAAATAAAGGAAAGTAAAAAAAAAAAATAGAAAAATCAAGATGGCAAAGAGAAACCACAAATGATGCGAAGACCACGGAGGAAAGCGAAGGGTGGAATTTTCCGTGAGCTGGACCAACGGGGCGATACCCGGGTTATGACTGATGTGGGGAAAGAAAAAAAAAATTTTTTTTTTCATAATAGCCAGTTCTGGTATTAAACGCTGTTTTCCATTTGTTGCCCTCCTTGATCCTCACAAGATTGTATGCCCCTCTCATATCAAGCTTTGGGAAAACCGTTGTTTCCTTGAGGCGGTCAAATAACTCTGTAATCAATGGAATCGGATAATCATTCTTAATCATGAAATGATTGAGACCCCTATAATCAATAGAAGGTCCCACTTCACCACTCTTTTTCACAAAGAAGAAACCAGCAACAGCAGGAGATGAGGATTTACGGATGAATCCTCAAGAAAGTGCATTGACAACATACTCCTCCATGACTTTGCCCTCCGAGACAGACAAAGGGTAAACCTGGCCATCAGGGGGTATGGTACCAGGTTGAAGGTCAATTGCACAATCATATGACCAGTGTGGAGGCTAACTTCATTCTTGACCTTTGTCAAAGACATCGCTAAATTTGCAGTACTCCTCGGGCAGGGAGGAGGGTGAAGAGGTGCACAAGGCCTTAGTCACTTTCTAAAAACATGTCTTTCAGCATTGTGGCAACCAGGAAAGAACCTCAGCAAGAAGCCAATCAAAAGAGTGGTTGTGCCTCTGTAATCAAGGATAACCAATACCCACTGGGAAATGAGGTAAGGAAATTACTTGGAAGTGGATTATCTCATGGTGAAGAGCCCCTATGGCCATGGTCAATGGAGCAGTCTCGTGAGTCACATGGGCAGGCTGTAGAGGTCTTCTATCTATAGCCTCAATGGCAAGTGGAGCGGTACAAAGCTGCAGCGGAATCGAGTGCTTAGACACAAAGGCAACATCAATGAACAGGCCTGCAGCCCCAGAGTCGATTAGATCCTGTATCTCAATGGACGACTCAGACGAAAAAAGGGTCACCAGAACCAGGGGCTTATCCTTCTGGATAACTGGGAACAAAACTATGCCATCTAAGGTCTGTCCCCTACAGGACCTCAGGCACAAGTGTTCTCTCGAACGGTTAGGACAAGACTTCATGAAGTGACCTGCCTGACCACAATAAAGGCACAATCTCTCCCTCCTCTTAAAAGCCCTTTCATCTGCATAAGAGTGAAGCCAAATTGCAGGTCAATTGAGGTGAGGGAGGCAGGGGTGGGACTGCAAAGCTCGGAGCAAAACGTACAGGTGGCTTATGCAAGCGCTCCTTAAAGGAAGGTCTCTCTCAGAGTCTGAAGTCAATGAGAACGGGAACATGATCGCTATCAACCACTTCAGCTCAGTGGGTATGTCTCAAGCTATATCATCTTTGATGGTATCCAAGAGACTAACAAAAAGCAGCCAAGAGGGCCTCATTGTTCCAAGCAACCTCTGCTGCCAGGGTACTAAATTCAATGGTGTAATCGGCAACAGTTCTCATACTCTGCGTGATGGGCATGAGGCTCTTGGTAACAGAAATAGAGCATGCAGGAATGTCAAATACCCTTTTAAAGGAAGCCACAAACTCAGGGTAACTAAGGACAAAATGCGTCTCCCATAGAGGGTTTGCCCAGAACAAGGCTCTCTCAGAAAGCAAAAAGGGAAATACCTAGGGAAGCATCTCAAAATATATCCCAACCTGGTTGAGAAACCCTCTGCATTGAACTGGATCACCCCCAAATTGCTGGGGAAGCAGAGTGGAACCAGACATACCTCTTATAGAGGTAATATTTGAGGCGAGTACCTGCACAGAGAGCATCAGCAGGGATGGCCTGCAAACATAGGTTGCACCGGAACAGCCGGGGGGAGGATCCAGGAGAGCAGTGCAACTCAGGAGCATCAGTAACGCTGTGGCAAACTGATTCATGCAGTGATCCTGTTCATTCAATCTGGAAAAAATATTACCAACAAGTGTATTGCCTGCATATTCTGAATTCATGGCATTCACCTACTGTCAGGAACCATGAATCAGACTGAGACAGAAGTGCAGTAAAAATCACACTATTTAATAAAATGTTATAAACAGAGCAAACATAGTCAAAACATAGCAAGAGTTTGGTAACCTGAATGGGTAGTCAGAACAAGCCAGAGAAACAGGAGTCCAGAGATCAGCAAAGTTGGGTGCAGCAAACAGGATCAGGAACCAGACAGGTAGTCAGCCAAGAAAAAGTCTTTCACAGAAATATGTTGACCAAGGTGAAGGCACGGAAGATCTAATCCATGCAGTTTAAATAGCTAGCAGAGCTAGCTGACGGGCAGGAAATTAAGACCAGGTTAATCACTGTGGTATGAAGAGTGCTGGCAATTAACCGACAGCTGAGCACAGAGCTCTGAGAAGGAAGGACTGAGCCCAGCCCTGACACCTATGCAGCTGAGGCTAAGGCTTTTAAAAAAAATGAGAAAATAAATAAATACAATTCTAAAAACTCTAGAGAAAAAAATAAAAATAATTATGATTTGTTCACATTTTTGTCTCTGAAGAGAAATAAGCATCCGGTTGCTCTTCAGAGAGCATCTGACAGGTGTTACGGTGACGTTTATCACCTCTTCAACCACACACTAGCATGCCGCAACTGTTTGCAATTCACGCAGTTGTGGGGCACTTGCAGAGCAGCACATTTCACTTGAATAGGTCATATTTAACATGGGCTATAATTAATGCCACAGCTGTGAAATAAAGCATCATGGAAGCATTATGTGTACACCTTCAGACACTTCCTCTACTGCTAAAGAGGTAGTGGTTGAGACACCCATGGGGTGCCAGAATGTCCCTTCTGGCCATCGTAATTTAATAAAATCCACATTTTAACCACACCACTTTTAAACAACACTCCTCCCCTGAAGTGTCCCCCATTTCTCAACTTCAAAAATTGGGAGATATGCGCAAGGTTCTGTGTGGGCTCTTCCCTCTGTGTATTCCTGACACCTCCAGAGAAGACAAAGTAGCAGGAGAAAGGGAATGGAATGGGGCATTAAACATGTTGCGAAGATGTGGGGGAGGGAGGGTTACATAAGATGCTGTAAGGTACACAGGTGCATATGGGGGGAGTGGGGGCAAAATGTTCTGTACCTCTCTAGGGGTTACAGAGGCGTGTTTGGGGTGCAGGAGGGGGTGCAGAGATGTCCTGTGAAAGTACAAATATGTACTGGGGGGTGCACATGCATATTGGGGGTACAAAGACTTGCAGGGGGTACAGAGGTGTTCTGGAGGTACAGTGATGTGCAAAGGGTACAGAGGGGTACAGTAGGTGCAGAGATGTGCAGGGGAGTACAAAGATATGGTGGGGTGAAGAGATTTGCTGGGGGTAAGGATGTGTGCTGGGGATGAAACTGTGTGCTGGGGCATAAAGGGGATGCTGGAAGGTGCAGAGATGTGTGTTGGGGGAGGTGTGCAGAGGAGTGCAGAGATTTTCAAGAGTGTACAAAATGTGGTGGTGGATATGGAAGAGTGCTCAGGGGTGCGGAAGTCTTCTAGAGGTACAGAAATGTGCTAGGTGTACTGAGATGTGTTGGGGCTACATTGGTGTGCTGGGAGTACAGAGGAGTACAGAAACATGCATGGAGTGGGGAGCGAAATTGCATGGGGGGGCCAATAAAAACTTTGCCCAGGGCTAAATTAATATTAAAGATGACCCTGGTGATAGCTACTCAAGGGGCTATCAGACCAACAATGCCCCCCCTGTCCTCCAAAACAGCTAACCAAGCACAGATCATGCTTGATTAGCTGCTTCCCAGGTTGTAGCAACCAGGAAATGATGGCTCTGAATCTGGAAGTGACAAAATCATTGTTGCTTCCGGCCTCATTGATCACAGAAAAGATCAGGGAATATGTGTTCCTCCTTCCTCTCTGTGTGAAGCTATCCTGACCATTTGTCTTGCTCCTGGGGTCACTGGAAGAGTGGGAGAACCCAGGAACCAGTGCGATTGATGATGGGAGAGGGTGCCCTTCTCAGTACCCTAAAAATTATTAAATGGTTGTAAACCCTTTCGGATTATATTTACTAAACAGTCAATCGCCGGATGTAAAAATGAAACCAAGCTCATAGTGGAATTGTACTCACCTCATCCTTCTTCCAGGTGTCCTATCTTTTGCAGTTTTGATTGCACAGCGATGAAATCATTCTCGTGCATTTGTGGGATATCGACAGATGCTGGAATTATGCACATGCACAGTTCAATTTCTCTCCTGAATAAAATATCCTGCCTGCTCATCAATTTTTTTATTTTGCTGAAATTCAACTTTAACCACTTAATGACCTTGCCTGTTTTTCAGATTTGGTGTTTACAAGATTAAAACTGTTTTTTTTTGCTAGAAAATTACTTAAAACCCCCAAACATTATATATATATATATATATTTCTAACACCCTAGAGAATAAAATGGCGGTCATTGCAATAATTTTTTCACACCGTATTTGCGCAGCGGTCTTACAAATGCACTTTTTTGGGAAAAAAAATCACTTTTTTAATTAAAAAATAAGACAACAGTAAAGTTAGCCCATTTTTTTTTATATTGCAAAAGATAATGTTACGCCGAGTAAAATGATACCCAATATGTCACGCTTCAAAATTGCGCCCGCTCGTTGAATGGCGTCAAACTTTTAACCTTAAAAATCTCTATAGGCGACGTTTAAAAAATTCTATAGGTTGCATCTTTTGAGTTACAGGGGATACAATTATTGCTCTCGTTCTAATGATCGTGGTGATGGTTTGAACACCATTTTCATATGAGGGCGCTTCTTACGTATGCGTTTGCTTCTGCGCGTGAGCTCGTCAGGATGGGGTGCTTTAAAAAATTGTTTTTGTTTTCTTATTTATTTTCATTTATTTTATTAATTTTTACACTAAAACAAAATAAAAAATGCGTCACTTTTATTCCTATTACAAGGAATATAAACATCCCTTGTAATAGAAAAAAGCATGACAGGTCCTCTTAAATAGGAGATCTGGGGTCAAAAAGAACTCAGATCCCATATTTAGACTAAAATGCAAAAAAAAAATAAAAAAAAATTGTCATTTGAAAAAATGACAACACGAAAATGTCACTTTAAGAAGCATGGACCTAAGTGACGTTTTGATGTCACTTCCGCCCTGCTATGCTTTGGAGACAGGTGGGGGCCATCCTGCACTCACTTGTATCCCAGCCGAGCAGGGGACAGGACCCTATCGCCTCCGCCGCTGCCGACAGCTCCGATAAGCGGCGGAGGGTGCGTGACAGCGCCAGTAGAGGGGCTCTCTCCCGCCACCGATAACGGTGATCTTGCGGCGAATCCGTTTACAGGACCGCTAACTGAAAAGACAGATATCTCGGTTGTGGCAGCAGCTGCTGCCGTTACCAAAACATCCTTCTTTAAATTACCAACGTATACAGTATGTACATGAGTGGGTCCTTGATGAAAGCTTCATACTTAAAATGATTGAAATGCTTGAAATTATATTCAATATTTCAAATTATTCAATTATTCAAATTTATTAATTTACTAAAGGTTATGTCAGTACTTACATAATTTCAAAAACAGTATTTGTGCCCTTTTATCTTTTTTATTCTCATTGAGCTAAATGAATTCATCAATGGCTTGTAGGACAAGCCAACTTCAAGCAATATTGTCTTGTCACTTGTGTGTATTCCCTTATGTATAGTGTAGCTGAGAAGGATGATCAAAAACAAGACTGCTTTCCAAATCAAAATTAATCTAAGGCTATATCGGTAGACAGCTGAACAGGAAAACTGTTCCGACTTACATACCAAAGCAGAAAGGTATCTCACAGGACATGATGCATTAGTAAGCCTAAAGCTGTTCAGCCTTATTTCATAATTAAGTACAGGTACCTTATTTCAAATTAAACATTTACCTTCTGCTTGTGTTTAACACAATTTATTACTATAATATATTTTCATAATTTACAAACACTGCCAGTAAAATGAAAAACCTTACAATAATATCGCCTAGTGAAAATATTTTTTTTTATGAATTGCAAGTTAAGTAGGCAAAGCAGTAAAAGACAAACGTGCATGAATTTTGTTACTTTATATTTATTTTTATAGTCCTGTAGCAGTAAAATCCTAAAGTACAAAAAAAATTATGTATACCTTAAAGCTGAACTGTAGTGAACGCATATAATAACTTCCCTTGTTTACAGTCACAGCATGACTGTAGAATTATCTCTGCTCTTCTAGGATACAGGTTTCAGGTTTGATGTTCCTAGACATACTGCATTTGCATGCATACTTCCCTGTGGTAATGGCCACATGTGATGCTGAGCCTTAAATGATAGAGCGAAAAGTAAATAGCTTTCAGGGGTGGGCCAGGGACTGTGAGGATTGAAAAGAAAGATGAAGTTATGAAGCCCAGAAATAAAACAGACTCAAGATACCAGCTTCTGTTTGCTTGTTGTGTGGAAATCATAGTGTACAAGGAATAGAGACTACGCACATTAGGCACAGAAAAAAACTCTGCAAGTGTGCAAAAAAAAAAAAAACACAGTAGCTTAGTGGTTAGCACTTCTGCCTTGCATTAGACATGTGCAGACTGGAATATTTTGTTTCATTTTTTCGTTTTCGTTTGGAAAATACATTTATTTAGTTACTCCCGAAAATCGTTTTGATTTATTTAGTTTTTCGTTGGGGAATAGCTTTCGTCCGAAAATCCAATAATACTTGGTTTCTGTCGATTGGTCAAAAGAATATTTACGTCTTTACGTCGAATCGTACATTTCCGTTCGAATATTCCGCCTACAAGAATTCTAATGTTGTATGACTTGTAATAATGTCGAATCTATTTTCTCATAAATCGAAATCTAATCTCTGTAATGTCGAATCTATTATTTATATAGTGTTGAATCTTTTCTCTATAATGTCGAACAACGATAACGAAAAAAACAGATTTTCGGACTAAAATGCATTCTAACGAAAACGAATGCACATGTCTACCTTGCATCACTTGGGTCTCATTCAGAGCAATATCTGCCTGGGGTTGTTACATTCTCTGCATGTTTGCATGGATTTCCTCAAACACTGCTAAGACATGCTGGTAGGTTCATATGCTTTTGTCTAAAAACTGGCCCTGCTATGATATTCTGCTAAAGAAGCATAGGATGGATGCTTCACCATCTACCACAACACAAGATAAAGTTAAAAGCTTTGAATCCCCAGGGAAAAAAGCACAATAGAAATGCAATAAATAAATTATGCAGCCTTTTTGTAGCCACATTGGCGATTATTTACAAAAGGCAAATCCAGTTTGCACTACAAGTGCACTGCAAATGTACTTGGGAGTGCACTTGGAAGTGCAGTTGCTGTAGATCTGAGGGGAATATCTGAAATGAGGGGAGGCTCTGCTGATTTTATCATCCAATCATGTGCAAGCTAAAATTATGTTTTTTATTTCCCTTGCATGTCCCCCTCAGATCTACAGCGGCTGCACTTCCAAGTGCACTTTCAGTGAACTTAAAAGTTGACTTGCAGTGCACTTGTAGTGCAAATTGGATTTTCCTTTCAGAAATAACCCCCACTGTGTTTATATCTATGCACTCCAGTAATAGGTGCCAAAGAAAAAAAGAATACGCTATTGCTCTGACTGGAACCCAACCTTCATTGAACAGGGCACATAAAATGGCCAAGAGACTGGTAGGGAACACCAGGTAAAATGGATGCAGCTCCTCTCAAATAAGGTCTTAGCCAGATCCCCTCCACTCCCTGTCTACACCCATCTGAGAGAGGTGATGTTTGGGAGCCGCAGCCAGTGTGAAGCCTGACAGCTGCACTTCCTTATAGAACTCTGCATCAACCAGCCATGTGCCTGCTGAGCTCTGCAGCCTCACGGTTATCCTATGATGGTCTATATTGGTCTATGACAAGCCTTGATCTACTTTTATCTAGTGAGTGCATGTTAATTCTTATATATACCTTTTAATTAAATCGCTACATTTAGATAGAGGCGCCCTCTTGTGTTTGTTTTTTACTCCAGTAATAGGTGAATGTCACTTCCAAGCGTGAGTTTCCCTGAAGTTGATATCATTGAACCATGCCTGCATCATTTGGGTCAAAATGGCTATATCCAATCTTCAGCAGAAGTCCAGGTGAGAGGATGACAACATGGTAGCACAACTGGGAGACAGTGACAAAATGTTCCTCCCCGGTCCTGAGAATTAAGTGGAGCAAAATATACTGGAGGCACTGTTGCATGTGATGAAACTGGAACTGACTTGAGGGGACTTGTGTTACAATTAGGGTTGTCCCGATACCGATACTAGTATCGGTATCAGGACCGATACCGAGCATTTGCGCGAGTACCTGTACTCGCACAAATGCTCCCGATGCCTTAGCCGATACCTGGAAGGGGTCAGTGGGCAGAGTGGAGGGCGGAGCGTCAAGCAAGTCCTGAAGGAAGTAAGCTGGCAGGGACATTGTCTCGTCACATTCGGCTACCCATCTCATCTTGCTGCGGAAGTGACGTTCTGCCGAGAAATTTCGCACTGCACATGCGTGATGCATTCCAAACGATTTGCAACAATTCAGAGCAGTGAAACCATCAGATAATGTCACGGAAGTGACGTTACAGATAATACAAACACTGGGCTATGCGTTCAAAGACTAATACTTCCCTTGTTACCTAGTGTCTCCATAACTGCCAGCTGTCACTGCACAACCCAAAGCAACCTGTGGTGTTAGGTTCTGCATTGCTGGTACTTGTAGTGCCTATCCAGAGCAACCTGTGGTGATAAATCCTGCTATGCTGGGACTTGTAGTGCCTCTAAAGATGCCAGCTGTCCTTGGACTGCCCTATACAAGGCAGGGCAACCAGTGGTGATTATCATGCCATGCTGGGACTTGTAGTGTCAGAGGTGATACTCACCTCTCCAGTAATCCCCTGCAGTTGCTACTTCCATTCCATTTGGTTTAAAATGGTTGTAAACCCTTTACAACCACTTTTTGCTACAGGTAAGCCTATAATATGGCTTACCTGTAGCTACCCCAGATATCTCCTAAACCTGCACGGTTTAGGAGATTACCCCTGTATCTGCATGTGCTGACGTCATCCGTACATGTGCACTGAAGTAATAGCACATACGTGCCATTGCTTTAGTAAGTTTGCCTTTACCGGCAGCTGAATGACCTCATCGCAGTTCTGGCACAATTGAGAAGAAGGGAACTGCCTATCCAGGTGAGTGCACTAAGCAATCAGTGTCCTCTCAGAAGCATGGGTGCAGGCAATGGTTGAACAGCCGCACTTCCAAAAATCCTTAAAAAAAGTCGCCTTTAATCGTAAAAAGAAACAACACTACAAATCACAGCAGGCAGTGGGGTATAAGTTGACGCATTTCGCACTGTAATGTCACTGCTTAGTCATAGCTCTGGCCAATCACAGTGCCGGAGCCGTGATACCTTTAGTAACTCCAGGAAGCAATGTTGCTGGCCGGAGCAGGGTACGAGGACCGCTGCTGGGGCTTCAATCTAAGGTAAGTAATTCATAATGAGCTAGTATGCTATGCACACTAGCTCATTATGCCTTTGTCTTATAGTTTTTTTTTATTTTTTGTGTGGGTTACAACCACTTTAAAATATCAGATGATTCAGGGTATGGGGGAGAAACACTAGGCCTGTGCAGTATAACATAACAGATTTGCCAATGTTACCTCTAGGTTAAAAAAATAATAAAAAATAGATATTGTTACATTTATTACTGTTATAACTATTTTTATGAAACATTTTGATCTATAATGGTTATAATGCAGATATTGTACAAAGGAAAATTGTTAACCACATAATAATTACTTTTATACCGAATGGACATACAATCTTTTCAGCCGTTAATAGTGTTATGTGTTCTTATGTGTCCTTAAGTTGAAGTGAAATTATGAGCTGACAACTGCAGATTAGCACAAAGCACTTTACTGGCATTTAAAACCTTTTCTTGCTTTTTATTAAAGTTCATAAAATATCTCAAAATCGATTTCTATATCATTTATTTTTCAATTTCATGATTTTAAGCTACAGTACCTCAAAATCCAAATTCCACCATGCTACACTAAATTTTGTGATACATTATATCTTTGTCATAAAATGCTAAACAGTGCATATTTTACTATTTCAAACTGCAGTAGCATGTAAGCATGGCAGGATGTTTTTTCATTTGAGCTGACACTCAGCATATTTCATTGCTATAATCATCAACTTTTGTATGATAAACTTATTAAAGCATTAGCTTTGACATTTTTCACAGCTGTGAGTTAACATTCACCAGTAGATGGACAGAAGGAAGCTGGAAAAGCATCACGGAGCGGGGCACACCCTTGGGCAACAATGCATTTTTTCTCTTCTATGCATCTGTTTTGCAATTTTACTGGCCCGAATCATTGAGGTGAGTTTCACATTGATCATGGGTATAAATATATAATTACCTGTTCTAGGGTCTGTTTTACAGCTAGTCAAATCCATATCTTATACATCAGTTCTTCAGTGATCATTGATTTCTTAAACTTGATGCATGCTCAAATGCGATTGTATCTATAAGTAGATAACCTCCTTTTTGACCTGTCCAGGTTTTAAGTAGTTCTCCTGTCCTACGACACCTTTGACACAAAAAGTGTAGCTGCTGACTCTTAATAAACAGACACTTACCTGGTCCACGGTCCAGCGATGTGGCCAAACGGAGCGTCGCTCCTTTCCCCCTCCTCTCCGCCATGTCTCCACTGCCACTCTGGGCATCCGGCCGTGACAGCTTTCGGCTTTACAGACGGTGCATTCACAAGTCACTGCGCTCCCAGAGTGGACAGGTGATCTTTTGTCCCAAGAGATCGTATAGAGGGAGGGGCCACCTAAAGCGAGAGAAGGAGTCACCTCAGCGGCCCCTGGGCAGAAGGAGGAAGTGGGACAAGAAGTCCCACTCCTAATGAAGCCCCCGTCAAAAAAATGACATGCCAAATGTGGCATGTAAGGGGGGCAAGGAGTACTTAAAGCGGAAGTTCCACTTTTGGCTGGAACTCCGCTTTAATGCACTGTATTAAGAAATGTGAATTGACCACATTAGCTTGTATTACAAAACAAAATTTTGATATGCATCCAGTTTCCTAAAAGTATAACATTTTCTTTAGAATGGAAATTTGCTACAGCCTTTTTTTTTTTTTTTGATTAAATAATAAAAAACATACTGTACATCATTAGAAATGTTTTTTTTTTCTTAGCCATAATTAATTGTCCCTATTAAGCCGCGTACACACGATAGGTTAACCAGAGGACAATGGTCTAAATTGGTCTTTCATCGGTCAAATCTGATCGTGTGTGGTTATTTAACCATCGGCAAACTTGCTTTAAAATTTAACTGATGGATTGATAACCGATAGCTCAACACCAATCGTTAGTATGCAAAACCATTGGTTAAAAACCTGCGTATGCTCAAGTCGACGCATGCTTGGAAGCATTGAACTTAATTTTTTTTTTAGCACGTTGTTGTGTTTTTCGTCACCGTGTTCTGACACGATCGTTTTTTTAACTGATGGTGTGTAGGCACATCAGACTATCAGTCAGCTTCATTGGTTAACCTAAGACAACTGTCCTTCAGACCATTCTCATCGGTTTGACCGATCGTGTGTGCACGGCTTTAGAGAGATCTTGCACTTTATCAACCACCATTATTGGGGCAAGAAGTGAAGGAAGTCTCCCTCTCAAAGGCAGTACAAATCTGGCACATTCTAAAATTTCCTCACTTCAAATCTAAAATTGGAAAGTGTGATGGAACCATGTATTGTCTCTTTGAGTATGGATATCAAGTAGGCAATTCAAACCTGTCAAGTAAAATAGTATAATTAACAAATTAGATAATGGTCTGTGCTGCAACATAAATGAAAACTCTCAGACTTTCCATGTATTTATCATGTTATTATTGCAGCAGTAACTGGAGAATTTACTAGGTGGATTTATGCACTCAGCAAGTGAGTACATTTATCTGAAGCTTTCTTGTCAGATTTAGTGAAGATGATAATAGACAGCTTTCAAATCATTCAAAAACATCTGTCTAGTCTATTCATGTACTTCACTTATCTATGGAATCTGTTTGGTGCTATATACTGGACATGCTATACGCAGGCTGTAAATTACTTCTAATATACTAGCTATCATACAGAAATAATTAATCAAATGACAGAATATTATTAATCAAATGACAGCATATTATTATTATTATTATTATTATTATACAGGATTTTTACAGAGCCAAAAGTTTGCACAGTGAATTACAACATGAGGGCAGACAGAAGGCCCTGCTCTTTAGAGCTTACAATCTATGGTCTTCACTTTAATTTTTACTTACTGTTTCATAAATAGCTTCCTTTACCTTTGTGCAGTCCTCCTTCACTTACCTCATCCTTCAATTTTGCTTTTAAATGTCCTTATTTTTTCTGAGAAACCCTCACTTCCTGTTCTTCTGTCTGTAACTACACACAGTAATGCAAGGCTTTCTCCCTGGTGTGGAGAACGCCTCTTGAGGGAGGAGGGGGCGAGCATGCAAGTCAGGACACTCTCTACTTTGCAGATAGAGAAATGAGCTGTGTGTAAGTGGGCATCCTGACACTCCTGCTCGCCCCCTCCCCCTTAAGAGGATTTCTCCACACCAGGAAGACAGCCTCGCATTACGGTGGTGAGTTACAGACAGAAGAACAGGAAGTGAGCATTTCTCAGAAGAAATAAGGAAATTTAAATGCAAAATTGAAGGATGAGGTAAGTGAAGGAGGACTGCACTAAGGTAAAGGAAGCTATTTAGGGATTTTTCCTTTCCTTTACAACCCCTTTAAGTAATGATTATTAGGTGCTATGTTTAAGTAATTTGAACTCTACACTGTGTCACTCCTGCCTGGCCTTCCAGTCACAGCTGAGTCCTCAAGTATCATACCTTAAAGGATTTTTATTGAAAGTCTTTTTTTTTTAACTTGCACCTAATATCCACCTGTATGTGCCACTAGAGGATTACCATCATAAGTTGATTGTGCTTAGATATATTATACTTATCCAAACAAAGTTCAAAAGCATTTGATTTTATTTTAGAGTATGATGATTTCCAATCTACAGTTCCTTGAAAAAGTATTAATTCCCCTTGAAATTTTCCACATTTTGTCAACCAAAAACAAAAAGGTATTTTATTGGGTTTTTATGTGATAGACGTACACAAAGTGGCACATAATTGTAAAGACACAAGTGGCACATAATTGTAAATGTTTTTAATTTTTTTTACAAATAAAAATTTGAAAAGTGTGCCATGTATTTGGAGTCATCCCCCTTTACTCTGTTACCCCAAACTAAAATCCAGTGGAACCAATTGCCCTTTATAAGTCACGTCAATAGTTAAACAGAGTTCACCTGTGTGTAATTTATTCTCAGTATAAATACAGCTGTTCTGTAAAGCCCTCAGAGGTTTATTAGAGAACCTTAGTGAGCAAACAGTATCATAAAGGCCAAGGAACACACCAGACAAGCCAGGGATAACGTTGTGTAGAAGTTTAAAGCAGGGTTAGGTTTTAAAAAAGTATCCCAAACTTTGAAAATATCACAGAGCACTGTTCAATCCGTCATCTGAAAATGTAAAGAGTATGGCACAACTGCAAACCTACCAAGACATGGCCGTCCATCTAAACTGACAGGCCTGGTAAGGAGAGCATTTATCAGAGAAGCAGCCAAGAGGCCCATGGTAACTCTTGAGGAGCTGCAGTGATTCACAGCTCAGGTGAGAGAATCAAAAACTGTTTAACTTTTTGACACCTTTTTTGGTAAATGGGTATGAGTACAATGTACCCCTTTCCATTTACATAGGGGGAGGGGTGGGATCTGGGGGTCCCATTGTTAAAGGGGGCTTCCATATTCCGATAACCCTTCCATTTGCAGACCTCCACAACCACCGGGCCAGGATTGTGAGGACAAGGCCCTTGTCCCCATCAACATGGGAACATGGTGCTTTGGGTGGGAAACCAAAGCACCCTCCCCATGTTGAGGCCAAGTGGCCTGGTTTGGTTCAGGAGGTGGGGCGCTTGCTCGTCCCCCCCTTTTCTGGCTTACTAGGCTGCTTGCTCGGATAAGGGTCTAATATGGATTTTGAGGGGGATCCCACACCAATTTGTGTTTACATTTTGATGTGGAGTTCCCCTTAAAATCTATGCCAAGCTCAAAGGGCCTGGTATTGATTTTGAGGGGGACCCATGCCGTTTCTTTTCTTAATTCTATCATAGGGTTCCCCTTAACCACTTCAATGCATTATTATATACTCTGCACTGACTGCACTGTATATATATATATATATATATATATATATATACACACACACGCACTAGACTGCCTGGACTGTATATATAGTCTACACTGAATGCACTGTACAGTAAAACCTCAGATTGCGAGTAAAGCGGTTAATGAGCACTTCACAATGTGAGCACTGTTTTTTTGAAAATCTTGACTCGGTTTGCGAGTGTTGTCTCGCAAAACTAGCAGGATTCAAGCTACAGTGGTGTGCAGTACTGCATTTGGCCTGATGTGCAGGGGGCGCCAGAGCCAATGGAGCCATTCAGAGTCGTTCGGAAATACTCAAAAGCACTCAGAAAAACTCAGAGATACTCAGTTCCCAAGCCTTTCCGAGGTTTTCCAAGTTCGGCAGAGCTGTCCCGGAGCCTTTATATCTTTTCATGTGACCACGAAATTACACTTTGCTGCATTGTAAAGCTGTGTACAGCCGTTGCCTAAAAATAACTCAACACACAGCCATTAACGTCTAAACCACTGACAACAAAAGTGAGTACGCCCCTAAGTGAAAATGTCCAAATAGGTCCCAATTAGTTATTTTCCCGAGGTCATTTGACTTGTTAGTGTTACAAGGTCTCTGAGGATCTCTGAAGATCTAAAAAAAAATGTTGCTCTACATAAAGATGGGACTGACTGGGGAGGAGACATAATGCCATTTTTATTTCTTACAAAAGCCAATTTGTCTCTCCCCCCCTGTCAGAACAGGGATTTGTGTGTTTACACACACAATTCCTTGTTCTGGCTCTCTTGCCCGTGATCGCGGGTGGCAGGCAGCGATATCCCCTGCTGGCCATGCCCATTGGGTCCCCCGGTTATGGCTTTTTAAGGGAAAGACGTACCCATATGGCGATTTGCGAGAACATGCCACTTTGCCAACGTATATCAGTGTGAGCAAGTCGGCAAGTGGTTAACCACTTCCATACCAGGCACGTACGCACCTTCCCGCCCAAGCCAATTTTCAGCTTTCAGCACTGTCGCACTTTGAATGACAATTGCGCGGTCATGCTACACTGCACCCAAACAAAATTGGCGTCCTTTTTTCCCCACAAATAGAGCTTTCTTTTGGTGGTATTTGATCGCATCTGCGGTTTTTATTTTTTGCGCAACAACTAATAAAAGACTGGAAATTTAGAAAAAAAAATTGTTTTTATTTTTTTCTGTTAACTTTTTTGTAAATAAGTATGTTTTCTCTTTCAATTACGGGCACTGATATGCCGGCACTGATGAGGTAGTACTGATGGGCACCGATGAGGTGGCATTGATGGGCACTGATAGGCGGCGCTGGTATGCGACACTGATGGGCACTCATAGGTGGCACTGATGGGAAACCTTAGGCGGCACTGATGGGCACTTTTAGGTGGAACTGATGGGCACTCTTAGGCGGCACTGATGGGCACTCTTAGGCGGCACTGATGGGCACTCTTAGGCGGCACTGATGGGCACTCATAGGCGGCACTGATGGGCACTCATAGGCGGCACTTGGAACTCATTGGCGGCACTTATGGGTGGCACTGATGGGTACTTATGGGTGCCACAGATGGGCACTGATAGGTGGGCACTGGGCATGTATTGGCACAGAGGGGTGGCACTGAAGCACACTGCAGGGTGGCACTGATGTATATGTTGCCAGTCAGTGCCCATGTGTGGGCACTGACTGCCATGTTTTTTTTTTTTTTACCTGTATTTTTATCCATTTTTTTTTACGTTTTTTTTTTTTGCCCTGCCAGTGTGGGCATCCCTGGTGGTAGTGTGGGCATACGAGGGGGGGCTGCGCTGATAAACAATCAGCGCGAACCCCCCCTGTCAGGAGAGCCGCCGCACTGCGCGCCCCCACGCATCAACGATCGCACCACGGGCGCGCGCGGCATTGAAATCGTGCTAGACGTTTGAGAACGTCTAGTCAGGATTTCATAACCACTTCCCGGCCGTAAATCTGCTATTGGCCGGGCGGGAAGTGGTTAAAGAACATAACAAACTTGTATAACAACCTAAAATTTGCGCTAACTGATCAAACACACCATGACAATGATTTTGTGGGAATGAAAGAATTCACTCTTCAACTTTGGTCAAGCCATAGGGGGTTATTTACGAAAAGGCAAATCCATTTTGCACTACAAGTGCAAACTACAAATGTAAAGGGCACTTGAAATTGCACTGAAAGTGCACTTGGAAGTGCAGTCGCTGTAAATCTGAGAGGTAGATCTGAAATTAGGGGAATCTCTGCAGATTTTATCATCCAATCATGTGCAAGCTAAAATGCTGTTTTTTATTTTCCTTGCATGTGCCCCTCAGATCTACAGTGACTGTACTTCCAAGTACACTTTCAGTGCACTTGTAGTTTGCACAAGCGGATTTGCCTTTTGTAAATAACCCCCATAGTGTTGTTATTTTTTTTAACCATTAAATAAGCACCATGTTGCTGTAAACTCCAAACTAGCAGAAAACAATTGCAGTTTACTATTTTCACATTAAACTTGCTTTGAAGTTCATCATAGTAATAGGAATGTTTCTTCCTTATTGAAGGTGTGTACGTTTTTAACATTTGTAAAAAAAAAAAAAAAAAGTTGTATTAGACATTTGCACATCTTGCGATTTTCTTAAAACCCAACTTTAACAGCATTTTTCTCAAGCTTTACAGACTTCTCTATATTAAGGTGAGATGTCAGCTTTCCTGTGAAATTAAACTTGAAAATGACACATAATTTTTCTCTACTACAAAGTGGTATATTTTCATTCACAGACAGTATAAAAATGTACTACCAAAAATGAACACATGTACATTTCAACTTACACCTTGGGCGGATTTCTTTTTACAATTTATATTTAACACACTTATGGCATAGGCCTAAGTAAGCTCTTTTGAAAACTATAATTTTTACATCATAAACCCAAACCTGAAAATACCCTTGACCAGAATTTTTACTTTAACTCAATCAAATTTATATTAGAAATTGTTTATCGACAGAATATAGCATATGCTGGAAAGTAGATTTTTTCGTCCAAAAATACATTTATTTAGTTACTCCCGAAATGTGTTTTTATTTATTTTGTTTTGTTAAAAAAAGCATTGAAGGATTATGGTGTCTGTCGAATGTTCTAAGAAGATTTGATGGCGCAGCTAAACTGTATGACGCCGCAATTGTACATTTCCGGTCGAATGTTCCGCCTACAAGCTATAGAAGAATTCTAATGTTGTATGACACTAGTAATAATTATATTTATAAATTATTATTACTAATCAACCAACATTCAAATTCTTCTATAGCCCATGGGCCGAGCATTAGACCAGAAATGTACGATTGCGGCATCGTACAGTTTAGCTGCTTGTCGAATCTTCTTAGAACTTTCGACAGACACTATAAGCCTTCAATGACAGATTTGACATTTGTATGTTTTTCGCTGCTTCGTCAAATCTTCGTTGTTTATGTCGAATGGTCTACTCCAACACTGTCTCTATAATGACAAATCTTTTCTCTCTATGTCAAATCTTTTCTCTCTATGTAGAATAATCTTGGACTAATAGAGTTAAGGTTAGACACATTCGACCACAAGTTCGATAGACACAGATTGCCATTGTAATTGTCATGTCGAATCTCCTATCTATAGTGAACTGTTGTAGCAACAAAATAAAATAAAGCAATTTTTTTATGTCGGATCTTTCGGATTTCGGATTCTGCGCGTTTGTTTTGGTTTGGTAAAACGATAACGAAAATACCCGAAATTCGGACGAAAATGCATTAGAGAACGAATGCACATATCTACTGGAAAGGTCAGTATAGGAACCTACCAGATGTGAGGACCTTTGGCATTAGATATTTAAACCAAAAAAAAAGGCCTGAAATGCAGAACAAAGGCATGTGACTGCTTATGAGTAGTGCCTGCAGTGACCCCCCCCCCCCCCAATACTGAGTTACAATGCCTTGTTCCACACTGACTCTCCATATAGAGGTGGCCATCTAGGCAGAGAAGCAGGGCTTTGTTCAAATTGTCAACCTGATGACTGGGATTAAATGCAATACAATTCAAGCAGTAGCAGAAAAGGTGGAGGATAAGCGGATTCAGAGAATAAGTGAAGCAGATCCTCAGATATAGCTTCTACCCCAACAAGGAGAACAGTAAGCTGCACAGTAGTAACAGTAGCAAATTTCAGTCCAACTCTGATGAGAATAGCAGTCTGAAGCAGCAATGCCTTATAACATTTTACACTATAGATATACAGCTTTGAATCTATGGATCTAGTCTGGTCTAGGTACAGTCACATCAGAAGTGCACTGCTGTTTTTTTTAGGAGGAATTCAGGGCAAAATATATATTTTCCATCACATTGCTTACAAATAATTTACATTTCCAAAACCTTCACTTTAAAATTCAGGTCTGCTTTAACAAATGGGTGTAGATTTAATCGTACACACATTTCAAAAAATAATACAGACCTGTCTTTCTGCTAATGAGCTTGGAAGGTTTTTGCATACTTTGCAAGGAAAACCCAACTTTATTTCTCTAATAAATTAGAATTTGAGCTAACCTATGCATGGTTAACTTAGCATCTTTTTTTGGCAACCTAAAAAATTCTGGACATTTCAAGTTTAAATAGAAGATATATATATATATCAATATGTAAAATATGACATGCAAAGTGTATAAAAAAATATGTGAACCACATTTACTTTGCATGATCATTATTAATGGGCTCACAAGGTTTAATCAAATTGTAATGGTATACAGTATATAACCACAGGATCAGTGTTGCACTATGCTTTGGCTTCATAAAAGGCTTTTGCACGTGTAAATAGAAATCTAAGGATTTGTTAGAAGCCCATATAAATCAGCACTATATCAATTGTGGAATATATTTTAGAACATGTTGAGAGTAAAAGATACAGATCAAAGATTGTTATAACTTAATATTCACTTTTATTTTAAAATGTCACAGTCTTTTTGGCAACTGAAACATATTTTTCCATTAATATGTTGGCAGATGGTGAGTCTTTTAAACATCTTTTCTTGAGTGCCCTTGTTCATCCAAGTTGATATATGCGTAGATCATACAAATTGGCTCTTAACTATACTTTTCTTAACATTACACTTCTCTGGAGCAGTATTTGAACAACTAATGTCATAATGGCAGCTTGAATTACATATCATTTTGTGGGTGCTTTCCTAGCTTGACTTTAAAATGGTCTGAGATTAAGGCTCTCTGCTCGGGATCAAGTTATTTTATAGTTTAAAGCTTATTACATGAAACTGGCAAGCATTAAAAACGGTGTATGATTTTTAAACTCAAATTATTATTAGCTTCAGTACTTTTTTGTGACATACTGTTATCAAAATGCAAGAATGGCTTTGAGTCAGAAAGAAAATGGTAGATGCCCTGAAAAATGTAATGTATTTTGTAAATAAAAACGTAAGCATTTTAGACTGGTAAAGTGTTTTTTGGCCCTAGTATTAAATTATTAGTAAAGCATGTAAAAAAAAACACGTGCGCGTGCACTCACACACACAAATCAACACAATACTAAACTCAGATTGAATACAAGGTATTGTTTCGTTTTTAAAATTTTTCACTAAAGGCATCTTTTTGATTACAATGAAAAACATGAATGGCTTGAAATAATATAAATTTCTACATATTTCTTCTTCGGCGTAATGTTATAAATGCAGATTATAGTTTATCATGTACTACACAGAGCAACAATACCAATACATTCACTATATTGGATAACAAAGCCATTAAGCTCACAGCAAGTGAAACCAATATTGATGTTTCAAATGCCCTCCAATTCCATTGCACATGGCAATGTTGTTTAGTTGGACCTAATTTTTTTTTCATGATCTCATGAACTTTGTCACACGAGTCCTATCTTTCAGCGGATGACATTTCATGTAGTTGTAGTAATGTCTATATTCTTAGTCTCTGTCATCTTTCGCCTAGAGACACAATATAGCTACAATATATTGGACTCTTTACCCTGTCTTTAATGAATCCTTATGCTGCATACACACGATCAGAATTTCGGATGAACAAAGTCCGACAAGATTTTTTTCATTGGATATTTTCCGACCATGTGTGTGCCCCATCTGAATTTTTCCTTCGGAAATTCCGACGGACTTACAAAGAGAACGTTCCAATGGAAAAAAATTGTATTGGAAATTCCATTCGTCTGTATGGAACTCCGACGGAGAAAAAAACATGCATGCTCAGAATCAAGTCAACGCATGCTTGGAAGCATTGAACTTCATTTTTCTCGGCTCGTCGTAGTGTTGTACGTCACCGTACTCTTGACGGTCAGAATTTGGTGTGTATGCAAGACAGCTTGAACGGAATTTGGTCTGAAAAATCCGTTGGAGTTTATCCTGATGGAAATTCCAATCATCTGTACATGGCATTAGTCTAACTTTAGAGTCTAACTTATGCTTCTCTGGGCAGAGATAAAAGATTTGACATGATATTTCCATTTATATTAAACCACAGATTGGTCTATGTATATAGTCTAAATAGTAGTTAAAAGTAAGAGTTCATAAATCAGCATTTTAATGTTTTCCATTTGACAGCAATCCTATGCTTTTGACAGCAACATCCTTTAGGCCCCATACACACGGGCAAATAGATTTGCTCAAATCGGTCGGACCGACCGATTTGAACAAATCTGTCTGCTGGCCGTTTTGGTTTGATCGCTGTACACACGATCAAACCAAAATCCCCGCCAGCAGACAGCGCGGTGACGTGACGGTGACGTTGACTCTGCCACGTCACCGCACCAGGAAGTAAATTACTTCCGCGCATGCGTTAAATCCATTCGACGCATGTGCAAGAAGATATGTCTGCTGGTTAGCGTACTAACCAGCAGACAAATCGGGCGGATGGATTCCCAGCCAACAGATTTTAAAGCATGCTTTAAAATCTGTCGGCTGGCCAAATCCGTCTGCTTGCCCGTACACACGATCAAATCTGTCTGCTGGGACGGTCGGGCCGACCGTTTCCAGCAGATAGATTTGATCGTGTGTACGCGGCCTTAGACAGCATTACTAAATGCTCTAGTGGATCAAAAATATCAATGTATCCAGTTATATGTACCAACAAACTATACAAAAGACAGCAATAGCAATCCTATGTGCAGAAATCCCAGTGTATCATAAAGTAGTAATTGCCACTGAAAAACGTACTGTGAAAGCAATAATACAGAAGTGTATACAATTCTCAACAATAAATATTCACTTTCATCATTATTGGATCATCAAAGAAAGTGTGATTGCCCAACGTAACAAGACCCCAGACCTATCAGCTTTAGCTCTATGTGCATTTATGTTAAAATGAATCTACTGGCAATTGATATAAAATTATTTTCAGGCTCCATTCACACTAACTGAAAAAAAAAAAAATCCTAGCAGCAGCTTTTTTATTTGTTCTGCCTCTAGAAATAGTGTCCATGCACACTATTTTAGTCTAAAGGCATTTTATAAGCTTCGAATGTTCCGAACACAAGCTATAGTAAAATTCTAATGTTGTTTAACTAGTATTAATTAGAATATTACTATTACTAGTTAAACAACATTAGAATTCTTTTATAGCCTATGGGCGGAGCATTTGACCACAAATGTCTGCTAGTGGCGATCGTATGTTTTTAGCTGCTTCGTTGAATCTGAATGTCGAACGGTATTACCGTTAGATAGACACAGATCGCTATTGTCACGTCATGTCGAATTTTCTATCTATCTATATCGAAACTGTTGTCGCAACGATACGAAAATATAAAGGATACAAAAATAAAGAATTTTTTTGTTTCAGATCTTTCGGATTACGGATTCTGCGTGTTGGTTATCATTTTGTTAAAATAAACCCGAAAATCACAGAAATTTGGGCGAAAATAAATTTGGGTGATAACAAATGCACATTGATATGCACATTAATATAAAAGAGAAAAAACACCACGCTTAGCTAGTATGGATTTTAAGTGAAATAAAGTGTAGCGCTTAAATGGTTGAATACAAAAAGTGTAACCAAAGTGTTGAAAAACGATGAAGGGATATGCACCCTAAAAGTGCTCACTGTGGCAATACAACAATAACAATAAATGTGGTAACAACATGAAATTTACAAAACACTCATGTAAATGACTTCAGAATCCATAAATAGAAATAGTCCACCGTGTATCAGCACAGAGTATATGAAGAAGGAACATCAATGACTTTGAAGTGAGTTAACAAGCTTCTAAACAGTGAACCGTAGCTCTTACATATGTTGTGCCAGCCCACCACCGGTATAACTGTAGGCTTACCAGAAATATTGGACTCAGGGGAACATACATCTCCGTGAGCCCAATAGGCATGTGTTATCATAAACCGACAAAGTGAAGACTGGAAAATCCTCAGTGGTTGTATCTTATGGCATCTAAACATCCGTAAGGACAGGATCCGTGCAATCCACAGGAAGGGATGATTCAATGGTGTATTCTGAGAACTCACACCAATAATGTATTAATGGTTCAGGGAAATAAGAGAAGAAGAAGGCCACATCGCGTGATTCCATTTAAAATGTACAAAGAACTATTTATTACAGCTGATAAACTTACATTTAGCAGAAAGTTTCAAGTGCTTGTATAAAAATAGTTTTAAAACTTACTGTTCATCAATATGTAAAAAAAAAACATTTCAATTGACAGTCCCATTTTGTTGTGAAATAAAGTGCTCGGGCCGGATTCACGTAGAGCGGCGCATCTTTGTGCGGGCGTAGTGTATCTACTTTACGCTACGCTGGCGGAACGTTGAGAGGCAAGTATGCTATTAACAAAGAATATGAGCTCAACGTTGCGCCGGCGTAGCGTATAGTTGTCGGCGTAAGCCGATGTAAGTCAAAGTAGGTGGAAGTGGGCAGGAAGTGGGCGTGATATATTATAATGAAGCGTGACCCCATGCAAATGATGGGCTGAGCTTCAAAAAACAAACTGCGCATGCGTCATCTCTTGGACGCATCCCAGTGCGCATGCTCACAGTTACGTCGAAATAGCTGCATAAGATACGTCAATACACTGCCTACGACGTGAACGTAACCTACGAACAGCCCTATTCACGTAGTAATACGTAAACCACGTAATATACAACGGCTGTTCCCTGGTCCATATCTTTAAATGGGTTGTGCCACCTATATGTGGAATAACTTTACTAATTTTTAACATGGGAATGCCGAATGCGTCCAGCGTAACTATGCGCCCACGATAGGCCGGCGTAGGCAAGTTACGTCGGGCGGCTGAAGCCTTGTTTTTCGACGTATCTAGCTTCGGTAATTGGCATAAAGATACGAGGGCGCACATTTGTACTTACGACGGCGTATCTCTAAATACACCGGCGTAAAGCTTGCGTGAATCTGGGCTCTTGTACGAAATCAATTATAGGTGCTCCAATTTTTAGTGTTCAGAAAGAGGTGCCCCACATAGATGTTCACCCTTACACGTTGCCACCTATTGCTAGAGTGGTCACTTGTGCTTTGTGTGGATATATGACCCCTGGATGGTGAATTCCCAGTCAACTGATGCTTAGGATGGTCCTCCATGGATGGGGAGAAAGAATGACAGAAGGGGGGCTCCCATAGGGGAAAACCTCATCCGAACGGAGACTGGCCGGATTACCCTTATAACTACACACATGCTGATCACACCGGGTGCCAGGCATAGGCACCAAACATCGTGAGCACATCCCATTTGTATAATTAATGTGTGTTTTTTATAAATTGTGTTTTTTACACTATGGGAGCCCCGTTCTGTCATTCTTTCTCCCCCATCCTTGAAGGACCATCCTAAGCATTATCTGACTGTGAATTCACCATCCAGGAGTCGTATATCCCCACAAAGTGCAAGTGACCACTCTATTAATAGGTGGTCAACATTTAGGGGTGAGTTTGCATTTATGTGGGGCACCTCTGAATACTGGAAATTGGAGTACCTATAAATGATTTACACACAAGGGCCCAGATTCACAGAGCGATTACGCCTGCGCAACTGGTGTTGCGTGTGCGTAAGTCTAAATGTGCGCGTGCGTTTAGATGCGCGCGATTCAGAAAACGAATTACGCCAGAAATCTACTTTTTTTTGTCCGGCGTAATTTCGTTAGACAGACGCATCCGTCCGCGCAAAAATGCGCTTGACACACCATTGATTTGCTAGTCAAATATGCTAATGAGGGAGTTGCGGGGATCCACAAAAAAACGCAGTTGCTGCGCAGGCTACGCGATGTGCGCAACAGCAAAATGTCCTGTCTAAAGTTAGAGCACCTAAAAGCTGGTCTAAAAAATGAAAAAAAGTCTACTTGTCAGATAAAGCAACACTGTTAGTGAGGAGTTCAGCAGTCACACATGTTGCCCAACAATCTGTATGCCAACATGCCAGGGGCATCGTCGCGCATAGCTATACTACTGACTTTAGATGAACAAAGAAGGAGGAGGGCACGGAGGATGGCACTAAGGAGGGCACGGGAGATGTTTTTTTTTTTTTTTATTTGCTTATATAAAATTTACAATTTAAATTAATCTAATACAATATTCTTATATGATACAAGCCCCTCACTCTTCACTTGATATATCACACACGCATAGACATCTTTGGCATGAGTGATTCTGAGGTGTCTCGCATCTTCAGATTCACCCCTCATGCCATCATGGAATTACCACAACCTTGCAGGAGGACATCACCAGCCCAACACATGGCACCACCCATGACACCCATGACAGCTACATATACAATCAGAGCCCCATCCCCACAGATTTCGAACAGAACATGTATGGGGACAGCTGGCTGGTTGGTGAGTGACATGGGAGTCAGGCATGACTATCCCCTCCCGTGATGCACACCTCACAAGTGGCACATGCATGACTAACATCCTCCTGTCTTTTCCCTTCAAGGTGACTCTGCATATGCACTGGTACCCCATCTCATGACCTCATCTCATGCCAGCTCACATTATGCATCTTTGCACGTTAAACACACACATTAATCATGGCACAATGAGAATGCATGCATGCACACCACTGTGGTCCCTAGCACACACACCCCACATCCTCATCACATTGGATTGGCACCAGTCCACCATGCAGGACTTGTGAGCTGCAACGCCATGCCACGACTCCAATTATGTCACTGTACATTCATACACCATTCACACAGACCTGGGGATCACTTCTCCACCACAAATGAGGGTGACACCCCTTTTCCCGCAGGAATATCACCCCCACATTCCAAAATCATACACAAACAGAACCAAAAAAATTAAATAAATGACGAGCAAAAATAAAAAATGCCCAGCAAAAATATAATTTAAACAAAATAACAACAAAGAAAACACAGAAAAGACAAAAATCACTCTGCAAAACAGTCCCCAAATATCTCAAAGACACGTCACAAACAAACAAAAGCACCTTGCTGTAGAGGGAGGGATACAAAGGGATGTATTTTTGCAAAGGAAATGCATTTGTGTCTGTCTATTTATGTTGTCTGCGTAGTTCATAAAGTTGCCCTAGTCCATTTCCAATTTCACTGATTGCGCCGCTCCCGAGTTGTGAGCATGCGCACATCGGAGCTGACCATGGTCTCCTTCAAGCGCGCATGCGCGAGCCGGCCGGCCCTTCATTTGCATGGGGTCACGGCTCATTTCAATGTAACACGCCCACGTCCCTCCCAATTTGTATTACTCCTCCTTACGCCTCTGGAAAAAATCTTACGCTTGCGCAATTTCCTGCGCAAAAGCTACGTGAATCGGGGGATTACGTGGCTAGATGGCGCAAGTCTAACGTAATGGCGGTGCGCTACGCCGGTGCGCTACGCCGGTGTGCTACGCCGGACTGCCAATTGAAATGTTTGTTTTACATATTTTTTTAATCAATACATTTTTATTAAAGGTTTTCAACTTACAATCGAAATTGCTCAGTCAAGGCGGTGTGCCGCAGTAACAAACAAGAGATAAACAAGAGCATTTGTGACGGTAAAACAACGCCACATATATAACAATAGATGGTAACAGTGTAATACTAGTTACAGTAGTTCTCAATTGCGAATAAAAGCATAGGTCAAGGTACTCTTGGGAGTATGTTCAAGAGTACGACCTAGAGAAGGGGATCGTCTCCGGCTCCAAGCACTCCCACATGGGTTCAAGTTTGTTTTACATATTGATGAATAGTACATTTAAAAATTCATACTAGCTAAGCACAGTGTTTTTTTCTCTTTTTTGTCACTGTGATGTTAGTCAGCTAACATTCACACTGCTGCTGGCAAACATTTGATTTATTATTAATATGTTTTTTTCTTTGGTGCAAAGTGTTTTCTTTTACATCCTGCCATAGACTTTGACAGAGAAACATGATGGTTGTTCTCAACAGAGTATAATATGAACACATTCCCATTAGGACTAGTGCTATTATACTATAGCCATTTTTCTGACAAACACACGTGCACCCTCAGCAACCTCAGAAATGACCTAGCTGATATAATTATTTTACATGTAAAGTAAATGCATCATATGTTTTAAAAGAGCTAAAGTTTATATGGCCAACTTGTTGCTAATACCTAATTAAATAAAACGTTATGTACACATAGAGATTCATGGACCAAGACAGCCCGTCAACCATACCCATTCTTTTGCAATTTTATTTTTCAAGAATCAAAAATGTATACATATACACATATATATATATATATATATATATACTCACACACATACACAAATAATACACAAATTGGTGTATATATCACATCTGTATTTTATTTGTGAAGGTCCCCATAATGTGAAATGAGTTCCCAAGGCAACAAGAACCCTCCTCTTGTCTCCATAGGAACAAACTCAGGATTCAGAAATCTATTTTGGGTAAAGTAATGTATTAAACTCCTCTCTATAGGGTGCCACAATGAGTCTTCCCAGACTTCAACAGTTACCATGCATCCTTTTGACTTCAATTACCTCATTACACAAATCAATTGTTTTCTACTTTGAGTCCTTGATGATAACTACTTTGGACAACAACAGCAATAGTGTCAGTATTCTTCTTATTATGAAAACTGTAGAAAAGTTAAAAAGTATGAAAAAATAGTGGACATTTAATATAATTCTTGTTTTTTAAACCAAGTATTTATTTTGAATACAAGTCTAGAAAGACAAAAAATAACAAACTAAAGAAATGACTATAGGTAAGTTTACAAACTGCAAAACATTCTTACATTTAACCATCTGGAGTATCGTGCATATTTGAGTTTTATACCACAGGAGAAATCCCTGCAGTAATTTGGTTACTTGGAAAGCGTAAAGTATTAAAACCCAACAACAAGAAATACTATATTGCAGCTTATCGGTGACATTTTTTTTTTGGGGGGGGGGGGGGGCATTTTTCCTTTATTGTCAGCTCTTGATCCAGTCAATAAGTTTGCTATTTTTGAACTTACTTTAACCACTTCAGCCCCAGAAGATTTGGCTGCTCAATGACCAGGCCATTTTCAGCACTGCGTCACTTTAACTGACAATTCCACGGTCATGCGACGCTGTACCCAAACAAAATCATGTCATTTTTTCCCACAAATAGAGCTTTCTTTTGGTGGTATTTGATCACCTCTGCAGTTTTTATTTTTTGCACTATGAACAAAAGAAGAGCAACAATTAAAAAAAAAAACACAATGGGGCAGATTCACGTAGATCGGCGCATTATCATTCCGGCGTAAAGCGCACCACTTTTCCGTTAGACTTTGCGCAATCTAGCCGCGTAATCCGGCGATTCACAGTAGCGATTACGCAAGAGCTGTGCGCAAACGTAAGGTTTTTTCCGGAGGCGTAAGGAGGAGTAATTACAAATTTGGGAGGGACGTGGGCGTGTTACATTGAAATGAGCCGTGACCCCATGCAAAGTTTGAAGGGCCGGCCGACTCGCGCATGCGCGCGTGAAGGAAACCATGATCAGCTCCGTTGTGCGCATGCTCACAACTCGGGAGCGGCGCAATCATTGAAATTGGAAATGGACTAGGGCAACGTTGTGAACTACGCAGACAGCATAAATAGACACACACAAACGCCCTTCCATTGCAAAAGTACATCTACCTTTGTGTCCCTTCCCATTGAATCAAGTGCTTTTGCGGCCGCTGTTGTTCGTTAGGAGTCCGCATGTTTTGTAGTTGTGAGATTAGTGTTCTGTGTGATCTTGTGCTTGTTGGTAGTTTTGTGAAAGTGTATTTTGATAAGTGTTTGAGACTGTTTGTTTGATTGATATATTTCTGAGCGGCCTTCGCAATCTTGCTTTATTTTTTCATCTGATTTTTTTGTGTGTGTAGACCAGCTTCTTGCTGAGTGCTAGTGCGTAGCCGATTTAAGTTGGCTGTTCTTTTTCTCTTTGTGTGTGTTCTTGTCTGATTGGTTGTGCTTGTATTTGTGACAGATTTTTGGTGACTGCTAGTGAGTTTGTTTGGAAGTATGACTGAGAGAAAACGAAAGCTCAATTTTACTGTGGGGGAAAAAAGAATTCTTGCCCGGGCCATTACCGACTATGGGCGTTTTCTCCACGGCCCGCAGAGTGCCACCACCACCCCGGCCAGGAGGAGGGAGATCTTGGATATGATCACAGAGCAGGTCAATTCATCGGGGGAGGGGGAGACACGGACCCGCTACTGGGATAGAAAAGAAAATAAATGACCTCCGGCGTAACGAGGTGAAAAAAAAATTTGGCCGCAATAAATGCCCATGCCAGGGGCACAGGAGGGGGCCCACCATGCCGGGTTAGATTTTCAGAGACGGAGCGTGTGCAGTGGCCCTCGACCTTTCACCACGGCATGAAGTGGAGGGCCTGCCAGGCTTTGACACAATGCTTCACGGTCCCCGCGGTGCCAGGTAAGGTTTTTATTTCTCTCAGGTGTGTAGCATGGCTGTGCGCCGGGAGGGGGTGAAAGGGAATATGTGGCAAGTGTGTGGATCCTACGCAACCTGTGAATGGTTTGTGTCATCCACAGCTGTGACAGGAGGGTGCAGGGCCATCTGGACTGACCGCTCCAACCCCAGGACAGCAGCCTAATGAGGCCCCCCCAACAAGGCCGTAGAGTCCGCAGAGGAGGAACAAGAGGAGGGGGAGGATCATGCAGAGGACGATCATGAGGAGGAGCAGAATCATGAGGAGGAGGAGTCCATGGAAGGCACTGGCCCTTTGGTTTCTGCGGATACTCTTCCCCTCTGGCTGCAAGAAGCCTGCCCTCCCTAAGGGTCAGCCCCCCCCCTCCTCCCCCAACATGTGCTCCCCTCACAAGGGCCTCCCCTTCTCCCCGGCCCACAACCATCAGCTGGAGCCAGGAGGTCATCCCAAAGCACCAGGGGGGCGCCCAATCTGCATGCCCGCCTGTCTGAGAAGGAACCTGGCCACCCAGACCCGCCTTCTGAGACAGCTCTGCCAGACTATGGGGCGGGTGGATCAGAGCCTGTCCTCCATTAATGATAGCCTGGGTAACCTGGACTCCCACTCCCGGGCCTCCACAACCTGCCTAGAAAATGACCTGCAAACTACAGCAGCAGGCGTTGGGCAGGATGTGAGGGCCCTTACCCAGGCTATCCAGGGCAACACGGCAACACTTGGATGCTGCCCTGGACAGAATAGCCGTGGCCTTGGAGGGCAGGCCGCCAGGTGGGCAGATCTCAGGGGCTGCTCCTCCTTCCCCGGCTTTTCCCCTCCCCCATGCGATCTCCCCTCAGAGGGTCCGGGGCCGTGGCCGGGGGCGCCCATACAGGCGTGGCTCAGGCAGAGGGCAATAATTTTTTTTTCCCCCTTTTGTTTGTTTTGAAAGCTTTTTTATTTTTGTTCTCTGCTTTTTTTTGTTTTTTCTAAGTGCAATTTTTTTTTAACTATGCACTCTATGCACTTGTAGTTTGTTTGACTTTTTTGGCATATTTTGGGTTGTGAATGATGTTTGAATGTGGGGGTGACATTCCTGCTGGAAAAGGGGTGTCACCCTCAATTTTGGTGGAGAAGGGTTCCCCAGGACCAGGGAGAAGTGATTCCCAGGTCCGTGTGAATGGTGTATGAATGTACAGTGACATAATTGGAGCCTTGACGTGGCGTTACTGCTCACCAGTCTTGCATGGTGGACTGGTGCCAATCCAATTTGATGAGGATGTGGGGTGTGTGTGCTAGGGACCATAGTGGTGTGCATGCATGCATATCATTGTGCCATGATTAATGTGTGTGTTTAACGTGCAAAGATGCCCAATATGAGCTGCCTCCTGACTGCTCTTCCCTCAGAAGACGGGGTATCCTCGGTTAGGGGTTGATTTTCTGGTTGGGGGGTCAGATCATCACGTAGCTCAACCTGCAGGCCCTTCCTCACTGCGAGATTGTGTAGCATGCAACATGCAGCGATGATATGGCACACGAAGTTTGGGGAATACAACAGTGTACCCCCAGACTTATCCAGGCATCGGAAACGTGACTTCAGGAGGCCAAAGGTGCGCTCCACCACTGCACGGGTTTTGATGTGTGCTTCATTGTATCGTTCCTCTCCTGGGGTTTGGGGGTTCCGGATAGGAGTCATGAGATGGGGTCCCAGTGCATATGCAGAGTCACCTGTAAAGGAAAAGACAGGAGAATGTTAGTCATGCATGTGCCACTTCTGTTGTGCATCACGGGAGGGGATAGTCATGCCTGACTCCCATGTCACTCACCAACCAGCCAGGTGTTCCCATACACGTTCTGTTCGAATTCTGTTCGGATGTGGCTTTGATTGTAGATGTAGCTGTCATGGCTGGACCCTGGGTGTTTGGCACGGACGTGCCATATGAGGCCTTGGGCATCAACTATCACCTGTACGTTGATGGAGTGCCAATTCTTCCGACTTGCGGTACATGTGCTCGGTCTCATGGGGGGGCTGGAGTGCCACATGTGTGCAATCTATGGCCCCGATGGTGCGTGGGAATCTGGAAGATTCGGTAGAAATCTGCCATTGCCTTCATTCGACCAGCTCCATTCAGTGGTGGGTTTGATGATTTGGTTGGCCAAGCGTGTGAGGATTGCAGGGACAACCTGGTGCACACATCTGCTCATGGAGGATTGTGACATCCCAGCCACCACTCCACTTGTACGCTGAAAAGAGCCACTGGCAAGGACATGGAGTGTTGCCAGGACCTTCACCAGTGGCTGCACTGCATGTGAGCGGTGTGTTGGGCTGGTGATGTCCTCCTGCAAGGTTGTGGTTAATTCCAGGATGGCATGAGGGGGGAATCTGAAGATGCGAAAGACCTCTGAATCATTCATGCCAAACAGGTGTATGCGGGTGCGGTATACCCTCTCCCGTGCCATCCTCCGTGCCCTCCTCCTTCTTTGGTCATCTATTTCACTAGTGCAGCTATGAGCGACGATGCCCCTAGCATGTTGGCAGTCAAATTGTAGTGCAACACGTGTGTGTGGTCTGCTCCTCAGTAACGGTGTTGCTTTACCTGACAATTAGACTTTTTTTGCACTAAAAGTTAGATCAGCTTTTATGTGCTCTAACTTTAGACAGGACAAAAAAATATATTTTGCAGTTGCGCACATCGCGTAGCCTGCGCAGCAACTGCGTTTTTTTGTGGATCCCCGTAACTCCCTCATTAGCATATTTGACTAGCAAATCAATGGTGTGTCTAGCGCAGTTTTGCGCGAAGGGAAGCGAATGTTTTCACTCAATTTACGCCGGACCAATGTACGTAGATTTCTGGCGTACATATTGTTTTGGTGTAAAAAATATCGCGTCCAACTATACGCACGCGCACATTTAGACTTACGCACGCGCAACAGCAGTTGCGCACGCGTAATCGCTCTGTGAATCTGGGCCAATGTTTTTTTTTTTTTACTAAAGGCAAATCCACTTTGCACCAGATTCACAGAGCGATTACGCCTGTCTAACTGGTGTTAGACAGGAGTAATTTCAAATTTCGCGCGCCGTATCACTAGTTTGAATCCTTAAACCATGATACGGCGGCTTCGGGCTTCGATCCGAGAAGCTTACGTCTTCGTACAGCCTTCGGATCTACGCTGCAAACTTTTTTGCGGCCGCTGGGAGTGTAGTTTCCGCGTCGTTTTCAGCGTTCGGGATATGCAAATGACTTTTTACGGCGATCCACGAAGATACGAGCGGCCTTCGCAATCGCTTACGTCATTTTTTTTGCTACGTAACTGTTAAGACCAGCTATTTGCTGGTCTAACGGTGCGTAGCCCGATGTTAAGTATGGCCGTCGTTCCCGCGTCGACTTTTTAATTTTTTTTTATTTTTTACGTAACTCGTTCGGGAATAGGAAGTGTCCGTAAACGACGCTACTCAAAAAAAAAATGACGTAACGACGTGATTTTCGCGCAATGCAACGGCGGGAAAAATTTCTGAACGGAGCATGCGCAGTTTCGATCACCACGGGAACACGCCTAATTTTAAATGCCTTCACGCCCCCCTAACTCGCGTAGATGGCTTGATTCCGCCGGGAGAAATACACTACGCCGCCGTACCTTACTGGACAAAATCTACTCGGGATTCCTCGTAGAGCCAGGTAAAAGTACGGCGGCGTAGAGTATTTCTGATACTCTACGGCGAATCTAATTGTACCATGTGAATCTGGCCCATACAAGTGTCTACAAAGTGCAATGGGATATTTTTAGAAGTGCAGTCGCTGTAGATCCGAGGGGAACATGCATAGAAAATAAGAAACAGCATTTTAGCTTGAACATGATGGCTGGATGATAAAATCAGCAGAGCTTCCCCTCATTTCAGCGAGTCTATAATACCACGGCAGACATTCTGACAATAACTGGCACTTTTTTGGGGGACCAGTGACAGTGTTAAAAATATGCACTATTTTTAGAGTGTTTTTGTATTTTGAGGTGAATATCAAATAGGCTGATAGTGGATTGACATTTTCAGCATCGCATGCGATATTTAGGAAAAATTTGTCAGATCACCTAAATACTGCATGCCATCTGCTTTAGTGAATGGAGCCCAATATGAGAATGATAAAATGTATTTAACTTTTAGGCTCGGTTAACACTATTGCAATGTCAGACATTGCATGTGATTTGCCCAGTATTTCTGGGCAGTAAAAAAAAAAAAAAAAATCACAATAAGCGTGTATTGATTGGTTTGCGCACAATAGGGGATACATTTATGGCATTTTAATTATTATTTTTTTTTTTTATTTAACTCATGTATTTAACTATTTATATATTTTTGTGAATTGACTTTAGCCACTTGACCTTGACTTGACTGGAAGATTTAACTCCTTCATGACCAGCCCATTCTTTTGCAGTACAGAACTGCATAACTTTAACTGACAATTGCTCGGTGATGCAGCGCTGCACCCATCTGCGAATAAAATTGATCTGGGGGTGCCATTAAATTTGTATTGACACCTGCAGCGGTCCACATACTGTAGGGCATGTGAATTACATGCGAGAGACATACAATGCGGGAACCCACACTGGAATCGCATATGTGTGAACCCAGCCTCAAAGTCAATCCAACAAAAATGATTTTTTACCTTCTGCTGTAAAATATATTTAATAAATAAAATGTTTTCATCAATTTAGGCCAATGTATAGTCTGCTACATATTTTTGGGTAAAAAATATCCCAATAAGCATATATTAATTGGTTTGTGCAAAAGTTATAGGGCCAGATTCAGAGAGCCGTAAGTCCTGTCTAACTGGTGTTAGACAGGAGTACTTTCAAATTACGCGCGCCGTATCACTAGTTTGAATCCTCAAACCATGATACACCTTCGGATCTATGCTGTTTTTAGCGGCCGCTGGGTGTAGTTTGCGTCGTTTTCAGAGTCGGGGTATGCAAATGAGCTTACGTCATTTTTTTTGCTACGTAAAGTTAAACCAGCTATTAGCTGGTCTAACGTTACGCGGCCCATGTTAAGTATGGCCGTCGTTCCCGCGTCGACTTTTTAATTTTTTTTTATTTTTTGCGTAAGTCGTCCGGGAATAGGAATGTCCGTAAACAACGCTACTCAAAAAAAAAATGACGTAACGACGTGATTTTGCACAATGCAAGGCGGGAAATTTCTGAACGGAGCATGCGCAGTTTGATCGCCGCGGGAACACGCCTAATTTAAATGCCTTACGCCCCTTAACCATTTTTGTTCTGACAAGCACTGGTGCCATAGATTGTAGGCATGCAGCATGCTTGGTACATGTCCTGAAAAATGAGCATGTAAAAAATGTTGTTGGGCTAGATAATCTTTTGACTTTGCATTACAACGTGTGGTCCTAGTTAGGGATGGGGTTCTACCCAATGCAGAGTTTGACCTGAACTTTGCCAGTCCAAACATCCTGCTGTAAAAGCCCCATGGGGGCTATAGGTTTCCAAATACCTTAGGGAATGATTGGTTTCCATTAAGTTAATGTGGGGCTGTGGAACCTCTAGCTAATTTGGAAATTGTAGTTTAAAAGGCACAGTGTGGTAGTTACAGATTTATGTAATGATTTTTAGGATTTGTTTGTGGCACATGCATTCAACATTGGTGGGGAAAAAACAGGCACTTTGTCCCCATGTTTTTGGGATTAAGACCTCATTCCATCCCATAGGAAACCCAGGATATCCTCTTTCCCCCAGGGAAAGGGTGTCAGGTACATTGTATCCCAGTTACTCACCCCCCCCCCCCCAAAAAAAAAAATATATAAAAAGTTGATATAACTACCCACACGCTTCAAAAATGCTGTCCCCGATGTAAATCATATTACAGTTATGGGGACCTATGACCAAGTGATGTTTTTATGCCTCTTGTTTACATTCCAGTGCACCATAATTACCCTCCGCCAGGCAATGTTGACTTGCCACATAATTGATGTTGGATTTAGATTAGGGATCATTGTTTACTTTTTTTTTTTTTACTTTTTAGGGGAATAAATATCATGGGGTACTATGTTTTCTGTATGGATTCCCCTAGACAGAGCAGATGTCTGGCACCCCCTTTATAAAGGGTGCTTCCAGATCCTAAAAAGTTCTCTCTTAACTCCCCACATTGTTTTTTAGGGACTAGATGAAGGGATGAGGCTCCTGAATCCTTTACTGGGGGACTTTGCTTCTCCCTCTTGTAAAGTACCCCTGGGTTGGGGCAGCTGAAAATATGTTCAAACTTGAGGTTTATCCTTACAAAGGATGAGACCTTTTTGTGTTGCTACTTGGAGGGCCCCTTAGCAGAAATACAATGTATCTTTGTGAATAGTTTACAGGTTTTAAGTGCTACTGTATCAGCCCCAATAATAATAATAATAATATAATAAATAAACAGAGGTTTCCCGTTCAGTCTACCATGACTTATTATGGTTCCAATCTCCACCAAAGCTTGACCTGAGTCCAAGGCAGCAGTACTTTGCAAAACGTGTGATCTACAGTGCACAGTAGAAACTCAACGCTAATAGGGCAATGAAATTCAGTGAAGAAGCTAGCAGCAGCAAATACTATCCTGCTGTTACATACCATTGACTTCAATTGATTGTTTTAAATGAGGGAATTTATTTGAGGAGCTTCAACTGTTTAAGTATTTATGCTGTTCTAGAGCCAAACCTGTAGATGAAGGAAAAAGTGCGGCATAAGTGAGCTCTTGAACATACAAGCCTCAGCGGATGCAGACACTCACACAACCCTTTTAAAATCGGTGCCAGTTTCTGCCAGGATTCATAAATATCACACATAATTATTTCAGCACATTGCAAGCTCTCAGTGAACACACACAATATGTCATATATAATAGAGAGCTGTGTTTTCCTTGATTGTTTGGGTGTCTGTCATGTATTAACAATATTTTAAGTGGAAATTAATTAGCTAGTATCAGCCAACAATTAGAACCAACGCTTTCCTGCAATACATTGTTTCGGTACATAATTGTGGAATATCCCTAATGTGCTTTTATTTCCAACCTGAAATAATGCAGAAACAACAATTGAAGACTTAATAAAAATCATTTTAAAATGTGTTTTGCAGACATAATAAACACAGAACAGAAGAAACAGCATGGGGACTTAAACATAGAAAAGCATTCTGTGGAATAGATGTGTTTTCTATTATTTGGGAAAAAAACTTTTTCTTTGTGCAACAAGGAAGACAGATCTAATTCTTCTAATCAGATAAGCTTTGCTAATAGATTCAGAAGCCAGTCATTCTACTAGGATTCTCAGAACAGAACAATAAAGACATCTGCTGGAATCTCTTATTGTTGGTAAGCATCTGTAGCATTTATAGTTAGATTCTAACCAATAATCACAATTGCATCACTGTTTCCACCTAGACAACAAAGGAAATCAATAACTTCCCCCCTCCTAACTACCAAAAGTCACATTCATTCATTCATTATTGGTTTATTTATTCTGCAATTTCAAAATCTTAATTTAGCTAAGGCAATATTGAAAGAAGGGAAGTCCACCCTACATTGAAAAAAATCATCCTTCTGGCTACCGATGTCATTTGCAGTTTTGGCAACTGTAGGGCAAATGGTGATGGTGAAATGCAGAATCCTGGTACATTTCGTGTCATTGTCTGATTGCTTCCCCTACTAAACATGAACAGTTAAGCCCTGTACACACGATCGGTTTGTCCTCTGAAAACCGACCAATGGACTGTTTTCATCTGACAAACCGATCGTGTGTGGGCCCCATAGGTTTTTTTTCATCGTGAAAAAAAAAAGAACATGTTTTAAATTTTTCCTATGGATAAAAAAACAATAGAAAAATCAGATCGTCTATGTGGAACTTCATCGGACAAAAATTCTCAGAATCAAGTTGACACATGTTCAGAAGCATCGAACTTAATTTTTTTTTGGCTCGTTGCAGTGTGGTACGTCACCTCGTTTTGGCACGATCTGATTTTTGACTGATGGTGTGTAGGCAAGACTGATGAAAGTCAACTTCATCAGATATCTGATGAAAATATCCATTGATCAGATTCCATCAGATATCCGATCATGTGTACAAGGCTTTACATTTTGTGTAATATAATGTCATATAATGTAATATGATGTCATATAATGTCATATAATGATAATCACAGAATGCAGCACAGGATTCTATTATGACTCCTCATGTCATTCACATGGATTGATAGATGGAGGGATGATAATTAAAAACACAGTTATATCCTTGGATTCCTGATCAAAGACTTTTCCTTCTATGGGTGATCTATCACCAGTGTGTCATATTTAGTTGCTGTGAAATCAAAGGGCTTAAGACTGTAGTTGACTGTAATGTCCGTTGATGACACTGTGCCAGCATTAATGTAGAGTAATAGATTGGGGACTGGCATTAGATGTTAAAATCATTCTAATTGGGCTTTGAGTTTAAATGTTGCTGAGGGAGAGAGGGTTGGTTAAAAAAAAAAAAAACAACAACAGTGTATGGACAACTTAAACAGTTGAGTGAGGTGCAGAAATTATAGGTGTCCTGAGGCACGTTTGAGAGCAATTTCTTTACGTTTAGATCATAAAGCTGGTACCCCCCTATTTTTTCTTAATAAAATATTTGCACAAGGAGAGCATAGATGTTTTGCTAGATGGGGCCCTGCTTTGTTATTTAAAGCATAGTAGGTAGCATTGAGGCTTTTCTCACATTTATATTCAAGGAGGGTATGAAACATTTGTCTACCTTTAGTCATTTCTGAATCTAGAATGAGTTGTTGTTTAGTTTTTAGTTTTTTACATCCTCCGCTCCTCCAGGCCACTGGGGGGTGCATGAGCACCGCCGGCGGTGCGTGCGTGCGTGCCCGCCACATCACTGAGATGCCGATGTGCGTGCCTGGTGGCCGCGTTGTCTGCCACGCACTCGCAATGGGCGGTTACAGAGACAAGGACGTGGATCTGTGTGTGTAAACCCCTTCAATGCCAGTCACATTTATACAGTAATTAGTGCATATTGCATATACTGATCGCTGTATAAATGTGAATGGCGCCAAAAATGTGTCAAAAGTGTCAAAAGTGTCCAATGTGTCCACCGCAATATCGCATTCCCAATTGAAATCGCAGATAGACGCCATTACTAGTAAAAAAATAAAAATAATAATAATAATAATTCTGTCCCCAATTTTGTACTTTTGCGCAAACCAGTCGCCTATTGCGTTTTTTTTTTTTTTTTAATCAAAAATATGTAGAAGAATACGTATCGGCCTAAACTGAGATGTTGTTTATAGCACAAAAAATAAAAACCGCAGAGGTGATCAAATACCAACAAAAGAAAGCTTTATATGTGGGGAAAAAAGGGAGTGGGAGCCACGTCGCACGACCGCGCAATTGTGAGTTAAAGCGACGCAGTGCTGGAAGCTGAAATTTTACCTGGTCAGGAAGGGGGTATATGTGCCCAGTAAGCAAGTGGTTAATGGTTTAACTGTTTTAATTTGCTCTAGTATCTCATCTAACTGTTGTATACATTTTTCTCTGCATGAGCACTGATATTTGGTAGGATGTTATGTATGTGAGCCTTATGAGCATTCCATATGAAGTAATACATGTCACTAGAGTTGTTTTTCTCAAAATATAATTTATATACTGCTGATATTTATTGTACATATGTAGGCTTTGACACAGGGAAAGTGTCAAGCCTCCAAAGGTAAGTTAGGAGGGTTGTGTTCAATGACACAGATCCCTACAGGTGCGTGATCAGAGCAGGTTATATTACCTATCCTTGACTCATTTACTTTTATCCTGACCATTTAACAGTTAATATCAAGTTTATTCTGTAATGCTAGATGTGTGACACAGAATAATAGATGAGCTCTTTCTCAGATCCAGGTTGGCAGCCCCAAACATCAAACAAATCTTGTTGACAAAATAACTTCTTAAGTGGCGTTGTACACCTTTAATGTTTTGCGTTACAGTTCATATTTGTTTCTTCAAATTTATTGAAGTATCTTCCAATGAATGGAAAGCCTTGTTTTATTTTGTGAATTTTTTGAATAGTTTATATTTATTCAAAATGTGGCATATATATATGTTTATTAGTACATGAAATACATTGTTTATTGTACAAATTCAAATGTAATATTGGTCCTGTGTATATTCTATGCTGTGAAGGTGTTTAGAGGAGAGGACATTTTTAAAAGCCTCTACATTCTACTTGTCAAAGTTTGCCATATTTACATATGGATATTGTTGCTTTCATGGAGTTGTCTTCTTTGAGAAGTGACAACCATCTGTAAGGGTTATGGAGTCATCCAGTTTTAATGGAGATTTAATGGGGTAATTCTCAATTGATGCATTTTTCTCTAAGTTTTTTTTTTCTCTTCTGTAGTGTTTATAAACTCCCTGTTATTGCTCTTCTTTTTAACCACCTTTGTGTGTTTTATTTTGACTGGGCTACATGTCATGGAAGTTCCTGATGGAACAAACTCACCAGAGTCTTAGTGATGCTCAGTGGTAGGCAAAATAGGAGTCTTATCTGAAGTTGTGTGGAGAGGACTCTGTGAGAGAGGAGTAATAGGTGTCACCTTGTATTCTCTGCAGTGACTAAATCAGTGACCTTTTGCTGTGGTTGTGTTTTTATCTCTGATTGCAGTGGTGTCAGAGTGAAAGATACTGTAGGTACTGCAGATTCTGTAATGTTGCTGTGCAGGCAGGCTCAGATTAAGGCCGCTGAATAATGCAGTCATTTTAATTACCAGCTGAACACCCCTTTACTTTAGATAAATTTAGTCAGCATTTTACCTTATTTATGTATCCACAAAACCTGTTTAATTAACTTTTAACAACATTTTAAAGAGAAGATTATACTGTATCTAACTAGTAGACACAGGAGAGTGCAAAATCTGGTGCAGCCAGGGCTTTTTTTCTGGGGGAACTTGGTGGAACTCAGTTCCACCACCTTTGGCTCAGACCCTTTGGTGCCCGCTCACCACAATCACTTGTGAACACAGAAGTCGGGTTTCTGTGTTTACAAGTGACTGCTTTGTAACCCCCTGAACTCTGCACACTGTATGTAATGCAATTCTGGTATTTAATGCCCCTTTAAGACCCTTCTACTGTTTGTGAAATCTGAACGGGTCGTGGTTAAGTTCCTGCACCTATTTTCTGAGAAAAAAAGCTCTGGGTGCAGCTATGCATAATAACCAATTAGCTTTCAGGTGAAAGCTGAATACAACAAGCTGAAGTTAGAAACAAATTGGCTACCATGCACAGATGCACCAGATTTTGCACTCTGGTTTTAGCAAATCAACCCCTATGTTTACTAATCGGATATAATCTAAAAAGTGTGTCCAGTAGTCAGTGGATTTCAAATTAAAATGGTTCTGTAAACATGAAAAAGCAGTTATGTATGAAAAATGCACACATTTTAATTAAATGTAAGTTGCATATTTTTATTTTTTAAACAAATAAAAAAAGACTAGCTTAATGGATTGCTTTAGCTTAGGTTATACTGTAGCTACCTTGCATATGAAAAACTGGGAGTAATCTAAGTACAAATATAATCTAATAAAAATGGAATAGACAAAACAATAATTAATGTGGAAGACGTAATATTGCTTTTAGACTGATGTCTTGAAGAAATAATTATATATAAGAAAAAAAAGATGAAAAAGGATAATTGTTGAAATAACTGAAATTGATTACAAGTCGGGAGTTTGATTTATACTCACACAATTTACAGCAATTATTTATGATGGCGTTGATTGTAGATTTATGCTGAGAAATTCTAATTAAGGTTTAGCACTAATATAACGAGCTCAGCTAATTACAGTAATGGCTTTAGCAAACAATTGATCATCAGGTGGAAGTAACGATAGCTTGAAATTGCTAAAGATGTTTTTAGACTCTAAAAACAAGTATCAGAATTACAGAGACTTCCAATGAGACAATATTTACATTTTTCTATATACATGAGGAAACTAACTTGTAAAGATATTTACCCCCCAAAGCATGCTGACTGTCCTTTACGGTAGATTTTTTTTTTTTTAGTAGGATTGAGAAGGGAACAGTTAAAACCCCTGTCTTGTTTTTGCTGTCTGTGTACTATTGAGACTTATTTTTATGAGAAAATAAATCCCTCAAAAAGTGAGGGTCTTAAAAAGTTGACAAGTATTCCATCAGTGGAGAATGTATATGGCACGTGTGAACTGGTAATTTCCCCTCTTCAAATTCAATACCAATAAGATACAAGTGGCTTTTCCTGCAATTTTTGATATGATGCATAAGACTAGCAATGTTTTTTTGTATTTTGCCATTTTTAACCACTTGCCTACTGTGCACCTACACCCCCTTCCTGCCCAGACAAAATTTTAGCTTCCGGCACTGCGCCGCTTTAACTAACAATTGCGCAGTCGTGCGATATGTTTTCCCAAACAAAATTGGCGTCCTTTTTTCCCCACAAATAGAGCTTTCTTTTGGTGGTATTTGATCACCCGTGCGCTTTTTTTTTTTGCGCTATAAACAAAAAAAGAGCGACAATTTGGAAAAAAGACACAATATTTTTTGCTTTTTGCTATAATAAATATCCCATTTAAAAAAAAAAAAAAAAAAATTTTTATCTCAGTTTAGGAAGATACGTATTCTTCTACATATTTTTGGTAAAAAAAATCGCAATAACCGGATAGTGACTGGTTTGCGCAAAAGTTATATTGCCTACAAAATACGGGACATAATTATGATTTATTTTTTATTTATTTTTTACTAGGAATGGCGACGATCTGTGATTTTTTTTTCGGGACTGGGACATTATAGCGGACACATCGGACACTTTTGACACATTTTTGGGACCATTTACATTTATACAGTGAACAATGCTATAAATATGCATTGATAACTGTATAAATGTAACTGGCAGGGAAGGGGTTAACCACTAGGGGTGGGGAAGGGGTTAAATGTATATCCTAGGTGTGTTCTAACTGTAGGGGGAGGGGGGGGGTGACTGGGGGAGGTGACCGATTGTGTCCCTATGTACAAGGGACACAATCGGTCTCCTCTCTCCCTGACAGGGACGTGGAGCTCTGTGTTTACACACAGAGCTCCACGTCCCAGCTCAATTGTCGGCAATCGTGTGTGCCTGGCGGCCATCGCGGCCGCCGGGCACACGCACGGGCTTCTCAGTGACGCGGCGGGTGCGCGCGCGCCGGCGGCGGCGTGCGCTCGTGCCCCTAGCCGATTTAAATGACATGACATCATATGACGTTCAGTCAGGAACAGAGAGTTACCCATCCGCCGTCATTTGCCGGCGGGCGGGTAGCAAGTGGTTAATGAGTGATCTTGAAACAAGGAATTTTTAATATGCATTCAAGCCAGGTCAAAATGGTTTTACATTTTTTTTAGCATATAATATGAACTAACTAATGTACTGTACATATTTATAGAATTAATAGTTTAGAAAGTATAAAACAGAATTCTTACTCTAGGTGGGTTTTGTGTTCTGCCTGTAGAAGCAACTCAATGTTATCCTATGTGTCCATGCACATTAGGACAATTATAGGCATATTTTGAGATCAACGTTTAAAGGCAGGAAAAAAAACGTTCTCATTTGTGTTTCCGATTGGAGCTCACTGGCAGAATTTTTTTTAAAACTCTCCTAAATTCATCTAAACTTTGTACAAAAACTGCTCTATATGAGTGTTTTTTACTCCAAAGAGAACAGACATTTTTTTAAGCGCAGTGAGCATGGAGCCTTCAAGTTTATGCTGTCACAACATTGGAGATTACTGTGGCCAATTTCCAAGTAGCCTTAGGTAGCATAAAAACCCAAATAACCTGTTTCTCGTTGTGAGATTCTCGGCAGTGTTTTCTTGACATGTGCATTCTGTTACTTTTAACCACTTTAGCCCCGGACCATATTGCTGTCCAAAGACCAGAGCACTTTTTGTGATTCGGCACTGCGTCGCTTTAACTGACAATTGCGCGGTCGTGCGACGTGGCTACCAAACAAAATCGGCGTCCTTTTTTTCCCACAAATAGAGCTTTCTTTTGGTGGTATTTGATCATCTCTGCTGGTTTTAATTTTTCGCGCTATAAACAAAAATAGAGCGACTATATTGAAAAAAATGCAATATTTTTTACATTTTGCTATAATAAAAATCCCAAAAAAGATATAAAAAAACATTTTTTTTCCTCAGTTTAGGCCGATAAGTATTCTTCTACATATTTTTCATAGAAAAAAAATGCAATTAGCGTTTATTGATTGGTTTGCGCAAATTTATAGCGTTTACAAAAAAGGGGGTCGTTTTATGGCATTTTTATTATTATTTTTTGTTACTAGTAATGGCGGCGATCAGCTTTTTTTTTTCAGTACTGCGATATTATGGCGGACACATCAGACACTTTTGACACATTTTTGGGACCATTGGCATTTTTATAGCGATCAATGCTATAAAAAAAGCATTGTATTACTATAAAAATGCCATTGGCAGTGAAGGGGTTAACACTAGGGGGCAGGGAAGGGGTTAAGTGTGGTCCTGGTGTGTTCTAACTGTATGGGGGGTGGCCTCACTAGGGGAAATCACTGATCTTCTGTCCATACTTTGTATGGACAGGAGATCAGCGTTTCCCCCGCTGACAGAAATGAGAGGTATGTGTTTACACACATACCTCCCGTTCCCCGCTCTGTAACGAGCAATCACGGGTGCCCGGCGGTGATCGTACCCACCGGGCACACGCGCGGAACTCGGGGGACGCGCGCAGGCGCGCCCTATTAGCTGCTAAAGGGAGGACGTAGAGCTACGTGCTCCCGCGTAGCAGTGCCACCGTCCCGCAGTAATATGACGGCGGGCGGTCGGCAATTAGTTAATATATATTCTATATTTAAGATTTAATATCTCGCATATATGATATATGGTTTAATAAGGGTTCAGTGATCAGAGTGAAAGCTTCAATATAATAAACGTTTATTAGAGCTTATACAAAGTCTAATCTATCACACAGAACCTATCTATAGTCCCAAACAAGCAGCGAACCGTAGGTTTAAAATACAAACATTTAAATGGAGGAAGATACAGCATATTCCTCTAAAACAGAGTACAAACATAAAAAGATATAAAACATTAGAGTACAAGAGAGTGTAGTTGCTATATGTAAGTATAAAATGCATATACCATATTTACCCTTTTTAGACCCATCCTTAAGGTCATGACTTCATAAAAGTGAGCTCCTTTGCCCTAAGCTGTGGAGTATATCTCTCTATGCTGACGTCCCATTGGTTGGCCTAGCTAGGATCAGGATTGGAGGCCTGACTACATTAGTCTGCCCCCCTTTCATGAATTACAGGTGGGGCTATCTGCATTGCACATCACAGCATGGGGTCAGTCGTAGACAGTGGTTTAACCCACTGACTCCACAATGTCTAGTGACTATATATGAATTAGCAAGCTAAATGACCACTATGCCAAATGCCACTACTAAGAGAAATATATTCATAATCACAACCTACATATATTCATATATATATATATATATATATATATATATATATATATATATATATATAGACACAGACGTAGCTATACCCACAAATATATATATATATATATATATGTATATATATATATATATATATATATATATATATATATATATGTATATATATATATATATATATATATATATATATATATATATATATATATATATATATACATATATATATACCCATCTCTATCTAATTTAGATTACCAAAAACCATATGGCAACAATTCGTTTTCATCCGAATACATTTTCGTCCAAATTTAAGGTATTTTTGTTTTCGTTTTAACATACGAAAACGAATGCGCAGAATATGAAAAGCGAAAGATTCGACATAAACAAATGCTTTATTTTCATTTTCGTTGCAACAACAATTTGATATAGATAGGAGATTCGACATGACGCTGACAATAACAATCTGTGTCTATCGAACCTGTGGTTGAATGTGCCTAACCTTTAGGCCTCGTACACACTATCGGACATATCCGATGAAAACGGTCCGCGGACCATTTCCATCGGATATGTCCGATCGGGAGTTTGATCCGATGGCGTGTACACACCATCGGATCAAATTCCCCACCGCCGGACGGCGCGGTGACGCGGCAGTGACGTTGACGCCGCCACGTCACCGCTACGTCACCGCACCAGGAAGTAAAACACTTCCGCGCATGCGCCGAATACATTCGGCGGCGGCGCGGCGGCGGTGCGGGACGACATGTCTGCTGGTAAGTGTACTAACCAGCAGACATGTCGGGCGGACAGATTCCCACCGGATAGATTTCAAAGCTTGCTTTGAAATCTGTCGGGTGGACAAATCTGTCCGCTAACCCATACACACGAGCGGAGATGTCTGCTGAAACGGTCCATCGGACCGTTTTCAGCGGACATATCCCCTCGTGTGTACGAGGCCTAACTCTATTAGTCCAAGATTATTCTACATTGAGAGAAAAGATTTGACATTATAGAGAGAAAAGATTTAACATTAAAGAGAGAAAAGTTTCGACATTATAGAGAGAAAAGATCGCTGCTGGAATTGGGTGGGAGAAGTAAAATAAAAATAATGATGATGATGAATGTTAGGCCGCGTACACACGATCGGTCCAACGCGATGAGAATGGTCCGACGGACTGTTTTCATCGGTTCACAGACTGATGGCCTGATGGTCTGATGTGCGTACACACCATCAGTTCAAAAACTGATCGTGTCAGTACGCGGTGACAAAAAACACAACGACATGCTGAAGTTCAATGCTTCCAAGCATGCGTCGACTTGATTCTGAGCATGCGCGGGTTTTTGGACTGATGCTTTTGCGTACTAACCATCGGTTTGGACCGATGGTCAGGCGTCCATCGGTCTGATTTTAAAGCAAGTTTTAAATCTTTGGTCCGACGAACGACGGACCGATGGCCATACACACGGTCGGTTTTGACTGATGAAACTGGACTTAAGTCCATTTTCATCGGTTTGGACCGATCGTGTGCGGTCTTATTGGCTGATTGTAACCAAAGAGGAGGAGCAGTAAAATAGCTAGAACTAACTTGACAATTCAACAACGAAGAACAACGAAGATTCGACAAAGCATTGAAAAACATACAAATATCGAATCTGTCATTGAAGGCTTATGGTGTCTGTCAAAAGTTCTAAGAAGATTCGACGGAGCAGCTAAACTGTACGAAGCTGCAATCGTACATATCCGGTCAAATGCTTGACCCATAGGCTTAATAAATATAATTATAAACGAAATTCCAAAACAAAATGTTTCAGTGTGTAAGTCCAGTGTTTTCCTGCTGAGAAAACCGAGCGTGTGCATACTTACCTCCCCATGGGAACATGCGCATTCTCAAAATGACTTTGATGAATGCACCGTAGCTTACAAGGCATAGGTAGGATGAAGCGAGATGGCGGCGACGGCATTGAATGCGACGAGCGCATGCTCGTCGTAGTCGATGATGTCACCGCGTTTGTGCCATTCAAAAGAACGGTGTGTCTGTACACTCAGCCGGCAAGAGATTATTGCCAGGAATCTGGGCTGTGTTTACAGGGCTTAAAGGGGTTGTAAAGGTACAAATGTTTTTCCCTAAATAGCTTCCTTTACCTTAGTGCAGTCCTCCTTCACTTACCTGGAAAAAGAAGAAGACACATGCATGGGGGACCTTGGCGCTGCGAACCCCGAGTGTAAAGTGAAAGAGAAGGAGGGTTTCCCCATGGGGCTTTTAACAGCATAATAGTAGAGGTCAAAACATGAATAGAACAGTGATGCTGTAAAACATCATTTAATTGAAAGTTGACAAAGGTCACATGGTTATTAAAATCATACAATAGAAGTTGGAACAACATTGCTGATCACACAAAAAAAGGATTCCACAATGGATGAAAGCATATAAACAGGGTACATGATATTGTTACGTTGCACAATGATTCAACACGATCTGGGTTACCCGACGCGTTTCGACCTGTTATAGGTCTCCTCAGGGGGATAATGCATTCTAAAAAATATATACAATACATGCTTTAGAATTCAACATATTATTAGGTGAAACATAAATGTACCAAACACAAGGAACATTTACCGTAAAAATCGCGGATGGATAATAGTGTGATCAGGGATGAAGCAAACCATAAAAACAATCCAAAGTGGGACCTCGTGGTCATCGCACCAACGCCATAAGGGGGGGGGGTTCGCCCAAGGAGGCTTACAAGGAGCCAAAAAGTACACACCCTCCGAGGAACAGGGAAGTGGATGCCTGTAATGGATGCCCAAAAATTGTCATATTAAGAGATCATAATATTAGCAGCATGTGGTGCTGAGTAAATAGGTATAAGTATTTAGGCATATAGAAGGTTGCTGGCGACTAGTGGTAGAATAAATAATCAATAGTATATTGTAATTAAAAAAAATTAAATGGTTGATGATAAGGGCAGACATACATAAAGGTCTCCCATAGGCATCTAATATGTAGGAGTATGAAATATCAATGAAGTAAAATTATAGATATTGAAGTAAAGAGAAATAGTGTGTGAAACCTCCCAACTTGATATTTTCAGCATTCACACACTATTTCTCTTTACTTCAATATCTATGATTTTACTTCATTGATATTTCATACTCCTACATATTAGATGCCTATGGGAGACCTTTATGTATGTCTGCCCTTATCATCAACCATTTAATTTTTTTTAATTACAATATACTATTGATTATTTATTCTACCACTTCCCTGTTCCTCGGAGGGTGTGTACTTTTTGGCTCCTTGTAAGCCTCCTTGGGCGAACCCCCCCCCTTATGGCGTTGGTGCGATGACCACGAGGTCCCACTTTGGATTGTTTTTATGGTTTGCTTCATCCCTGATCACACTATTATCCATCCGCGATTTTTACGGTAAATGTTCCTTGTGTTTGGTACATTTATGTTTCACCTAATAATATGTTGAATTCTAAAGCATGTATTGTATATATTTTTTAGAATGCATTATCCCCCTGAGGAGACCTATAACAGGTCGAAACGCGTCGGGGAACCCAGATCGTGTTGAATCATTGTGCAACGTAACAATATCATGTACCCTGATTATATGCTTTCATCCATTGTGGAATCCTTTTTTTGTGTGATCAGCAATGTTGTTCCAACTTCTATTGTATGATTTTAATAACCATGTGACCTTTGTCAACTTTCGATTAAATGATGTTTTACAGTATCACTGTTCTATTCATGTTTTGACCTCTACTATTATGCTGTTAAAAGCCCCATGGGGAAACCCTCCTTCTCTTTCACTTACCTCACCCTTTGATTTTGCTTTTAAATGTCCTTATTTCTTCTGAGAAATCCTCATTTCCTGTTCTTCTGTCTGTAACTACACACAGTAATGCAAGGCTTTCTCCCTGGTGTGGAGAAAGCCTCTTGAGTGGGGAGGGGGTGAGCAGGAGTGTCAGGATGCCCACTAACACACAGCTCCGTTCTCTATCTGCAAAGTAGAGAGTGTCCTGACACTCCTGCTCGCCCCCCTCCCCCTCAAGAGGCTTTTTTTCACACCAGGGAGAAAGCCTCACATTACGGTGTGTAGTTACAGACAGAAGAACAGGAAGTGAGGATTTATCAGAAGAAATAAGAACATTTAAAAGCAAAATCGAAGGATGATGTAAGTGAAGGAGGACTGCAAAAAGGTAAAGGAAGCTATTTAGGGGAAAAAAATTACCTTTACAACCCCTTTACAAAAAAAATAAAAAAAAACCAAAATAACACAATACCTAATTTTTTCCAACTAGCTTTTAACATCCAGTTTATTTGTCCAGACTTTGAATCTTTTAAAGATTTATGCACAGTGTACAAAGATAACTCAGCAATAACAAAGATAATATATATTATATTGTATAAATGCAGTTTACATTACATAAAGCATAATTAATTCTAATGTATACAGTGAAGAAAGTTGCTTTTAGACCATTAAGCAAATATAATACACTATTAAATTCACACTAGATACTTAACAGTGACACCAATAGGTCCTGTCAAATAATTGAGTGTGTGTTTTTTAGGCTAGAGCCTTAAAATTAGTCTCTTTAATAGCCAAAATTATATTATAATATACAGTCATTGAGGTATAAATAATTTTTCCCTGTCACATTGTTTAACTTACTGAAGAAAAGTCAAGCACCCTACATGACGTTCTAAAGATAAGACAGCAGAAATGCAGGGATTAATATTTATTAACTTTTAAACTGTCTGGCATAGCAGCATTGCTCTGTCACATTCATTTGCATGATTGAAATGGGAAACCTGAGACTCGGCAGCTTACATTTAAATTGCAATGTGAGGGTGGACTATTTTATGGCCCATATTAGCTCTTTAGTACAACTTTCAAAATATATTCCTGCTTACCAGTTATGGCACTAAGTAGACTATTAGTTAATTATAGCAATTAAAAGAGGTGATTTTGAATAGAAGAGGAAATCCCTTATTCATAGCCCTTTAAATGTTCCACATTTTGTCATGTTACAACCAAAAATGTAAATGTATTTTATTGGGATTTTATGTGATAGAGATAGACCAACAAAAAGTGGCACAAAGTTGTGAAGTGGAAGGAAAATGATAAATGGTTTTCATTTTTTTTACAAATAAATGTGAAAAGTGTGGCGCGCATTTGTATTTAGCGCCCCTAAGTCAATACTTTGTAGAACCATATTTTGCTGCAATTACAGCTGCAAGTCTTTTTTTGGAGTATGTCTCTACCAGCTTTGCACATCCAGAGAGTGACATTTTTGTCAATTCTTCTTTGCCAAATAGCTCAAGCTCAAGATTGGATGGAGAGTGTCTGTGAACAGCAATTTTTAACCACAGATTCTCAATTGGATTTAGGTCTGGACTGGGCCATTCTAACACATGAATATGCTTTGATCAAAACCATTCCATTTAAGCTCTGGCTGTAAGTTTAGGGTCCTTGCCCTGCTGGAAGGTGAACTTCCGCCCCAGTATCAAGTCTTTTACCGACTTCAACAGGTGTTCTTTTAAGATTGCCCTGTATTTGGTTCCATTCATTCCCATAAATTCTGACCAGCTTCCCTATCCCTGCTGAATAAAAGCATCCCCACAACATTATGCTTCCACTGCCATGTTTTACTGTGGGGATGGCGTGTCCAGGGTCATGTGCTGTGTTAGTTTTCCACCACACATAGCGTTTTGCTCTTAGGCCAAAAAGTTCAATTTTGAATATTATTTGACCAGAGAACCCTTTTCCACAAGTTTGTTGTGTCCCCCACATGGCTTCTCACAAACTACAAACAGGAATTCTCATGGCTTTCTTTCAACAATGGCTTTCTTCTTGTCATTCTTCCATAAAGGCCAGATTTGTGGAGTACACGACCAATAGTTGTGCTGTGGACAGATTCTCCCACCTGAGCTGTGGATCTCTGCAGCTCCTCCAGAGTTACCATTGGGTCTCTTAGCTGCTTCTCTAAAGGAATGCTCTCCTTGCCCGGCCTGTCAGTTTAGGTGGGTGGTTTGCAGTTGTGTCATTCGCTTTCTATTTTCAGATGATAGATTGAACAGTGCTCCATGACATATTCAAAGCTTAGGATATTTTTTTATATTCTAACCGTGCTTTAAGCTTTTCCATTATTTGACTGACCTGTTTGGTGTGTTCATTGGAATTCATGATGCTGTTTGTTCACTAAGGTTCTCTAACAAACCTCTCAGGACTTCCCAGAACAACTGTATTTATACTGAAATTAAATCACACACAGGTGGACTCTATTAACTAATTAGGGGACTTATGAATGCAATTTGTTCCACTAGATTTTAGTTACTGTACGGGTATCAGAGTAAAGAAGGCTGAATACAAATGCATGCCACACTTTTCACATATTTATTTGTAAAAGATTTTGGAAACATTTATCATTTTCCTTCCACTTTACAATTATGTGCCACTTTGTTGGTCTATCACACAAAATTCCAATAACATACATTTTATGGGCCAGATTCACAGAGCGATTACGCCTGCGTAACAGGAGATGCACGGCGTAAGTCTAAATGTGCGCGTGCGTTTCGATGCACGGCATCCCCAAAACGAGATACGCAAGAAATCTACTTTTTTTTGTCCAGCGTAATTTCGTTAGACAGGCGCATCCGTCCGCGCAAAACTGCGCTAGACAGACCATTGATTTTCTAGTCAAATATGCTAATGAGGGACTTACGGGGATCCACAAAAGAACGTTGGGGCAGCGCAGGCTACGCAGTGTGCGCAACAGCAAAATGTCCTATCTAAAATTAGACCATATAAAAGCTGGTCTAAAAAGAGAAAAAACTTCTACATGTTAGGCGGCGTACACACGGCAGAGAACCTCGACGGGCTGAACACATCGTTCCGCCCGTCGAGGTTCTCTGCCGGCCGTCAGATTCGATGACCCGCCCGTCGGGAATGGCAACCAGCCATTCATCCCGACGGGCCGTCGAGCAAATAGAGAACATGCTCTCTATTTCGGCTCGACGGCATTCCCGACGGGATGCTCGCCGAGAGCGTACACACGGCCGAGGTTCTCGGCAGAATGCGGCTCCCAGCGACGTTCTTGCTGGTTTCTGCCGAGAACCTCTGCCGTGTGTACGCCGCCTGAGATAAAGCAACACTGTTAGTGAGGAGCTCAGCAGTCACACGTGTTGCACAACAATCTGTATGCCAACATGCCAGGGGCATCGTCGCGCATAGCTATACTACTGACTTTATATGAGCAAAGAAGGAGGAGGGCACGGAGGATGGCACGGGAGAGGATATACCGCACACGCATAGACCTCTTTGGCATGAGTGATTCTGAGGTGTATCGCATTTTCAGATTCACCCCTCATGCCATCCTGGAATTAACCACAACCTTGCAGGAGGACATCACCAGCCGAACACACCGCTCACATGCAGTGCAGCCACTGGTCAAGGTCATGGCAACACTCCATTTCCTTGCCAGTGGCTCTTTTCAGCGTACAAGTGGAGTGGTGGCTGGGATGTCACAATCCTCCATGAGCAGATGTGTGCACCAGGTTGTCCCTGCAATCCTCAGACGCATGGCCAACCAAATCATCAAACCCACCACTGAGGACCTGCGGCAGAAGGCAATGACAGATTTCTACAGAATTGCCAGATTCCCACGCACCGTGGGGGCCATTGATTGCACACATGTGGCACTCCAGCCCACCCAGGAGACAGAGCACATGTACCGCAATCGGAAGCATTGGCATTCCATCAACGTACAAGTGATAGTCGATGCCCAAGGCCTCATATGGCACGTCCGTGCCAAACACCCAGGGTCCAGCCATGACAGCTACATATACAATCAGAGCCCCATCCGAATGGAATTCGAACAGAATGTGTATGGGGACACCTGGCTGGTTGGTGAGTGACATGGGTGGCAGGCATGACTGTCCCCCCCATGATGCACACATCACAAGGGGCATATGCATGACTAACATCCTCCTGTCTTTTCCCTTACAGGTGATTCTGCATATCCACTGGGACCCCATCTCATGACTCCTTTCCGGAACCCCCAAACCCCAGGAGAAGAAAGATACAATCAAGCCCACGCCCAAACACGTGCAGTGGTAGAGCGCACCTTTGGCCTACTGAAGTCACCTTTTCTGATGCCTGGATAGGTCTGGGGGTACCCTCTTGTATTCCCCAAACTTTGTGTGCCATATCATCGGTGCCTGTTGCCTGCTGCACAACTTCACAGTGAGAAAGGGGCTGCAGATTGACCTACGTGATGACCTGACCCCCCAACCAGACAATCCCCCCCTAACCGAGGTTACCCCGTCTTCTGAGGGAAGAGCAGCCAGGAGACAGCTCACATTGGGCATCTTTGCACGTTAAACACACACATTAACCATGGCACAATGAGAATGCATGCATGCACACCACTGTGGTCCCTAGCACACACACCCCACATCCTCATCAAATTGGATTGGCACCAGTCCACCATGCAGGACTTGTGAGCAGCAACGCTACGCCAAGGCTCCAATTATGTCACTGTACATTCATACACCATTCACACGGACCTGGGGAACCCTTCTCCACCAAAATTGAGGGTGACACCCCTTTTCCGGCAGGAATGTCACCCCCACATTCAAACAGCATTCACAACCCCAAAAAAAAACACCAGCAAAATCAAAAATTTGCCAGCAAATAAAAAAAAAGCCCCAAAAAAAGGGGGAAAAACAAATTAGTGCCCTTGACGTGAGCCACGCCTGGGGCGCCCCCGGCCACGGCCCCGGCTCCTCTGGGGAGACTCATGGGGGAGGGGGTAAACCGGGGAAGGAGGAGCAGCCCCTGGTCTCTGCCCACCTGGCGGCCTGCCCTCCAAGGCCACGGCTATTCTGTCCAGGGCAGCACCAAGTGTTGCCGTGTTGGCCTGGATAGCCTGGGTAAGGGCCCTCACATTCTGCCCAACGCCTGCTGATGTAGTCTGCAGGTCGTTTAGGCAGTTTGTGAAAGCCCGGGAGTGGCAGTCCAGGTTCCCAAGCGTATCCTTGATGGAGGACAGGCTCTCCTCCATCCGCCCCAAGGTCTAGCTGACCTGTCCCAGGTGGTGGGTCTGGAGGAACTGGTCCCTTCTCAGAGTGGCGGGCAGGAGATCGGCCACCCCCCTGGTCTTCTGGGTCGCCTTCCTGCCTCCAGCTGATGCTTGTGGCCGGGGAGAAGGGGAGGCCTTTGGGAGGGGAGCCATGTTGGGGGAGGAGGGGGGGGCTCCCCCTTAGGGAGGCCTGGCTGCTGCCAGCCAGAGGGGACGGTCCTCCAACAACAATAGGCCAGTGCCTGACATAGACTCCACCTCCTCCTCTTCAACCTCCTCCTCCTCTTCAACCTCCTCCACGGACTCCGGCCTTGTCGGGGGGGCCTCATTAGGCTGCTGTCCCGGGGATGGTGCGGTCAGGCCAGATGGCCCTGCACCCTCCTGCACATCTGTGGATGACACAAAACATTCACAGGTTGGAGGATCCACACGCTTGCCACATATTACCTTTCACCCCCTCCCCCACACATGCTACACACCTGATAGGGCAAAATAACCTTACCTGGCACTCCTTCATGACTTGAGTCATAGCCAGGCAGGCCCTCCACTTCTTGCCTATGAAAGGTCTGGGCCACCGCACGCTCCTCCGCTGTCAGCCTAACAGGGCATGGTGGGCCCCCTCCTGTGCCCCTGGCATGGGCAAGCATTTTGGCCAGCTTCTTTTTGACCAGACGCCGGAGGTCATTAATCTTTTTCTCAATCCCAGACCAGTTCCGTGTCTCCCCCTCCCCCGCTGAATTCACCTGGTCAGTGATCATGTCCAAAATCTCCCTCCTCCTGGCCGGGTTGGTGTTGGCACTGTCCGGGCCGTGGAGGAAACGCCCATAATCGGAAATGGCCCGGGCAAGAATTTGTTTTTCCCTCAAAGAAAAATTTCATTTTCTCTTCCTCTCAGTCATACTGAAAAAAAAACACTCCCAGACAACAAAAATCACTCACAAAAACAAGCACGGCCAATCAAGCAAGAAAACAAACAAACAGAAAAATATCAAACAAAAACTCTCACCAACACTCAGCAAAAAGCAGTCACAAAAACAAACAGTAACAATCAAGCAAGAAAACCAACAAACAGAAAAATATCAAACAAAATATCTCACAAACACTTAGCAAAAAACACTTTCAAATATCTACTAACAAACACAAGATCACACAGTACACAAATCTGACAAATACAAATCACAACGCAACTAACTACAGAACAAAAGCACCTTGCTGTATAGGGAGGGATACAAAGGGATGTACTTTTGCAATGGAAGTGCGTTTGTGTCTGTCTATTTATGCTGTTTGCGTAGTTCATGATTTTGCCATAGTCCACTTCCAATTTCACTGATTGCGCCGTTCCCGAGTTGTGAGCATGCGCAGAGAGGTGCTAACATGGTCTGCTTCAAGCGCGCATGCGCGAGCCGGCCGGCCCTTCATTTGAATGGGGTCACGGCTCATTTTAAAGTAACACGTCCAAGTCCTTCCCAATTTGGATTACTCCGCCTTGCGCCTCAGAAATAACGTTGCGCAGGCGCTATTTTCTGCGTAAAAGCGTCGAGAATAGGGTGATTGCGCGGCTACATTGCGCAAGTCTAACGTAAAGGCGGTGCGCTACGCCGGTCCAATAAAGCGCAGATGTACCTGAATCTGGGCCTATGTTTTTAGTTGTAACATAACAAAATGTGGACAATGTCAAAGGGTATGAATACTTTTTCAAGGAGCTGTATTTGTCATTTAATTAAATGGCAGAAGCAATCCTATCCATGTATTTATAGCTTGGGCTGTCAGGACTGGAAGCCAAATTCTATCCCTTTAAAACATATTATCACTTTAAATGTGACAGAGAAAAAATACAAAATAAAACATTGCTAAAAGGTTTCCTGTTTGTCCTTAATCACTCCCTTTGTAGCCTAGGCAGTCACTCCCATCACTAGCAATCAAAATTAACCATCATTTGGGCCAGTGACAAGGCACATGTTGCTGCATCTAGCTACAAAGGGAGTGGTTCCATAGAGACAGACTGGCAGCCTCCATAGCGATCCTGATACTAGTGACTTGTCACAGAATCACCCCTCTGTCTACAGCCTCATACACACGACCAGACTTCCAACAGCCTTTTCCGTGGATTTTGCTCCGAAGGGTGTTGCCTGTGAACTTGGTATGCATACACACGGTAGTACTTTTTCAGCCAAAAAACAGTAGTGACGTAATAGACACACTACGTGGTTTTTCTGCTCTTTACCGCCATCCTTTGCGCAACTTGTGCTATTGTTGTCTGATCTTTAACATTGGTTCTGAGCATGCGTGTTTGTACTTTGGACTTTAGACCGATGGACTTGTTTTCAAGTAAAAAAGGGGGTTAAAAAGTAAGTATATGAATGCATCCTTGTACTGTCAAGAATGTATTACATATGAAAACTGGAAAACATTATAAAACAAGATTGCCTTTGTGGGCTAAAAAATAAATAAATAAATAGGAATAAGACATGTTTATTACAGTGAGCTTTATTTCATTTTTCTGTCTTTAAACTATGCTTGTCAAGATATTTTATGGCACCACTTATCAGTGCAGAAAACCAGGGTGTATTCCATATGGTAACTAAACAACCTTTAAATTAGGATGAAAAGGAAAATGTTATAATATTATTTCACAGCTGACTAATGGTAATGAACCACTGGTCTATATAATATAGTACCTATTAATTAGATAACATATAACACCACTATGAATATTTTACAAGAAATCCTCAACATGTTTAAAAGCAAAGTGATAAATGTAGAAGCCTATTTTTATTGGAATATAAATGTAATATATTCTCTCCCACTTCGAACTTCAAGTAAAAAAAAAAGTCTCACGTCTATTTGTTTTATTGGTCTGCTTCCCAGTTACTATATCATTAAGCAGCCAACTTTATAATTTACATAGCATTTTTTTCTTACTCTTCAATGAACTGCAGATTAAATACTGCTGGAATATTACTTTTTCTCCTTACCATAATTTCTTATTTAGAGCTCCACGGTATAATGTGTACCTGAACTAACATAAAAAAGCACAGACCTGCAGCCACATATTACATTTTTTAAATTTTCACGCTTGAATAGGCAAGTAATATTAGTCTCTCTGAGGAGACCATGTCTGTAAACCTCATTGCTTGTTGAAGTAATAAGAGTAATTGCACACTGGAATAACATTCAGGCTGATTAAAATGCTTTGATGCTGTGCATGCAGGCAAAGAATTGTAAAACTATGCAGGAAAAAAGAAAGCAAATGTTTTACTGCATAATGTCTTTTATAGACCCTCTTTACCAAAGTAACTGCAATTCAAGATTCTGTGTTTTCTGGAACTACTACTTCACATAGACACAAACATAATGTAATAGTACTGGTGCTGCTGACAAAAAAAATATATATTTCCCAATAGAGTTGAGCGGACACCTGGATGTTCGGGTTCGGCGGGTTTGGCCGAACGTCGGAAAAAAGTCTGGGTTCGGGACCCGAACTTGACCCGAACTTGACCCCGAACCCAAACCCCATTGAAGTCAATGGGGACCCGGACTTTTGACTACTAAGTATGCACAGAATGTCACATAGGCAATGCTGCTGCAATATGCAGAGTAAGTCAGAGAAACATATGCAATGCTGGTGCAATATGCAGAGTATCTGACAGGAACAAATGCAATGCTGCTGAAATTTAGTTTGTAAAGTAGGACTGACTCCTCTCTAATTCTCTCCCTGTAAGAACATCAGGAACCTTTCCCTACAGTACCTAATGCTATGTAGATCGCTGAGTATTGTAATTTGATTTCTGAAGCAGCACAATCCAATCTAAATCTGTCCCTGAGAACAGCCTGCAGCCTTTCCCTACCCTAGCTAAAGCAGAGTGACGAGCTGTGCTGTGTGCCTCTAGCTTATATAAAGTCATGCTAGCAGCATCTTTGGAGCAGTGAAGGAGCGGTGTGTATACAACTCCTTCACTGCTCCTGCCCATTGAAATCAATGGGGCATCGTGGCTATACCGCCAGCAAAGCGCCTATGCAGAGGCGCTTTGCGGTGGTTTTTAACCCTTTATCGGCCCCTAGTGGGGGGAAAACCACCCGCTAGCAGCCAAATAAAAATTGACAGTAAAGCGTCACGCTTTACCGCCGACACCCCCCCCGTCCCCCATCCCAGTGTGAAAGAGGCCTTATTGTTGCACACAGGACAGGAATGCATGTGACTGTATAGTGGCCTAACACATTATTTTACAGTGACATGAATGAAGCATCACTTTAATCAGAGATGTGTGATGCCTCGAAACACCCACCACACAAGAGTATTTCAGAGCTGGTAAGAAAAGTACCCTGCTTTTACCACGCAGAGATTACCCAATAAATGGTAATCTACCAAAGGTAATAAGATCTTTTCAGATAACAAACTGTACAAAATAAGCATGATATCCAGCTTACATCTTGGGAAGAAAATTTGCTAGCAAACATTGGACATTTTCGCCATTTGTAGAGAGATCACAAAACAATTGCAATGTTTTTGAGATGCACAGGACCCCTTCTTCAGGCATGTAACAAGTTTGCTAGCAATCAGTCAACCAGATCCTTTCAGAAGGGTAATGCTAACTAATGCTGTAAAAGGTGTTAATGGCATCTACAGCCTCTTGGCTAATTGTTGCTAGACTGGTTTTCCACTCACAGACAGGCAGAACCGAAAAAATAAAATGAGGTTTGTCAATAAAAAGAATGTGATAACAGTTCAAATGAGCTGTGAAAGCAATTAGAGCAGCCCTGCTTCAGAAGGACCATCCTATGCACTGTTCATCTAACAAATGAAGAATTGTAGATAAGCTGAAAAAGTTTGTTCAGAAAAAAAAAACATTGTAGAATCTACATGAAATACTGATAACAAATAAAAAGATCATAAAAAGGTCTGAAAATAAAATGTTCTGTAAAAAAAAGTGAAGTGGCTGACAAAATGTAATGCAGGCACCATCACCTGATGTTATCTTGCCCAGAGTCTCCAGCATTCACAGTAACAACTAAACCTAGGATGCCCTGATATGCAAATCTTAAGTTTTTCCACCCTTCTTTTCTTGTCTTGACATCCACTGCATGATCAAAAAACATAGAGTGAAATAATAATAAAAAACAAAAACAATAACCAGTATCTCAGAATTTTTGCTGCTTGATTTGATTTGATTTTAAGCTTGGTTAGGCGCCAAATACCCACTGGGGGGTGAGCGTCTAAGTGCTGCTGGTTAGGTGTTACCTAGAATCAATCCACAGTAATAAAAAAGAAAAAGAAAAGAAGATGACAGAGACTAAAAAGAAAAGTATTCGGTTCTTAGGTAAACAAAAGAAAAAGGCAAGTGTTTATTTGCCTTGGATGTCCACATATTATTTACAGTTACCTTCCCTATTTTATTTCACACAGCGCAGTGCTACCTATTCATCACATTTACTTTGGGTTTGATACACCTTTAGTGCTGCAGCAGTAGTCCTCTTCCACCTCCCCTCCCTCTTTTCCCGTCCTCCTCCCATTTGAGGATCCATGGCAGTACAGAAAGCAAACTGGACAATTGAAGGGGTGGGAATAGGGGTCAAGGCTGCTACCTTGCCTGGGGCCCCATCTTTCTCTAATCCGGCTTTGGTTATATGTATTTCATGTGCTGTGCATGCTTGGTGTTCTGACCTGTGTATACTGTGTACTGGCATATTGCATTTGCAGAGTTACCTTTACAGTGTAATTACGTTCAACCTTATTATACAATATCAGTATTTTTAAATATATGTGGCAAAATATAGATGATGCAATTGCTGTCTCAGCACCAATCTTTTGTCTGGTTTATTTGGTCTACTAAATATCATCAGCATATTTTTTCCCTCTCAGTGTGTTGAAAGTGTTATCTAGAGGTTGAAAAAAAAAATGACAGGAGTCTTTGTCAGAACTATGTCTTTTCTCAATACATTTTGCCAGTGTTTTCAGATACTGTCAATCACCATCATCCAGCCTTTCTGTCAAGTGGATTTATTTTACAAGCATTTTCTAGAGAATTTATATATTTATAATACCCACCATCATGATCTGTGTAGAGTACTAACAGCACCAAACTAATAAATAAACAAAACGTAATTTGATGCAAATTCAACTAAACATTTGTTTTGAACTACTCCAATTAAAAGATACCAAAGGCAAAAATAATAACAATTACATCTATGTATGGTTATGACTAGGGATGAGCGGAACACCCCCGCGTTCGGTTCGCACCAGAACCGTCGAACAGTCCGATCGTTCGCACGAACATTTAGAACCCCATTGAAGTCTATGGGACTCGAACGTTCGAATTCAAAAACGATAATTTTAAAGACCAATATTCAAGTTAATGTTTGAAAACGTCTTTCAGAACCCGGGTCTTGCCCCAGGGAACATCTATCAATGGAAAAAAGTCTTAAAAACGGTTGTTTTTTCAGGAGCAGGACTCCTGAAAAAGCGACCGTTTTTAAAACTTTGTTTCCATTGATAGTAGTATCAATGGAAAAAAAGTTTTAAAAACGGTCGTTTCGTTTCACTCGAATTTGCCGCGAACGATAGTTTTTGTTTGAAATTTGACGAACGATCGATCGGACGATGTTCGAGTCGAACATACGTTAGTTTTGAACGCAAAGCTCATCCCTAGTTATGACTAGTGTGAGGGATTGGCTCGGTAGCGGGTGTGTGTGACTCCCTGGATGGGTTCACTACACGCTGAACTATACAGAAAGGCAGTTGAGGATGGTTGAAAACAAAAGATATGGTTTATTCTTCCATATGGTAGGATACAAGTGCAAGCATCAAAACACCACTTGGGGCATCTACCTTTACATCACAGGAACCTACCTATGGAGTCTGGCACAGCCTACTGCTGGGCAGACACTGCTGGTCATACAGCAGAAAACAAAAAGTCTCTTTGATATTTATCACACAGAAATAATGATACAACCTCACCTTCAGAGGTCTTTCTCAGCCCACTGCTCTCCTTAACTCAAAGGCCTCAGGATGCAGCAATCAGTAGTGATCCTCTGGATAACTTGTAGAGGCCTTAATTGCCTCATTATCAACAGCTGAAGCTATCCAAGGTCCTTAAACCTGATAGTAATTGGTGAATTGTCTAAACAAGGCAGAAAGTATCTCCCGTCTGTGACAACACCCACAGATTTACCTGACTTCCTGTCACACTAGCCATCACTAATAATTAATTAACTATGTTAATGCATAGATAGTTCATGTACCCTACCCCATACAAAGCCTGCCATTGCTTGTATTTGTGCAGTTGTATGCATACCGTATATTCATTGCTTAGCGTTTTTTTCACAATCCCTGTTATAAAAATACTCACACTGTAAATACATAGGAAACTGACATGCTGTATTAAGAACTGGTATTCTTTTTACACCTGCTTAGAAACATTGGTATATAGAATATAGGGTTTCTTGGAAAGTCACCATGTAGGGACCTAACTGGGGTCATACACCTACTGCTATACAAACAGCTTATGGGTAACATCTTTTGAAATAAATTACATTATTAGATATTAGACACACACAGGTATTTCCAGGTACACTTTTATTAGTATTTCTTTATTTAGATTGGCAACACATACGTTACTGCATGATTTTGAAAGGGAAATGTGTGTGTTTCTTTAGGCAATGGCATGCTTGTCAGTTTCCCCTTCTTCTTTCAAAAGTCTATATCACCATGGGACTGTACTGCTGCTATGCAAGTTACTGCAATAGTGACTGTGAATTTTTCTTAAATATTAAGCTTTATGTGACTGGTATTATGTTGAAATAAAACAAAAAAAAATGCAAAAAAATAATTAAAATGCTAAGTGTCAACAGGTTTTTGTTAATCACAGTAATCACAGTAATTTTGTTAAAACTGAGCTTGAAGCATTTCCAATGCAAGTCAAATGTATCTGTTAATAATTCTAAATGATCTCAGAAGCATTTCAAACTGATGTCTAAAGCACATTTTACTCATTAAAGGAGAAGTACAGCCAAAGTTTGTTTGGCTGTATTCTCCTGTGGCTCACAGGCATGCAGTTCATTTTGCACTCCTGTGACCCATTTTGAGCAGTCAGCAGGCTGAAGCTCACTGTCGGCTGACATCAAAGAGCCGGTCCAGGTTTGTGAAATATCACAACCATATGTTTGGAATCTGCCCACATGCCTGGACGGGCACCAGGCTCAGCCTCTTAGCGAACCCGCTAAGAGGATGAATCGGCTGCTCCCACCTCAGCCCCATGCTTCAGTGAGTGCAGGGGGAGGCAGAGCAGAGGGCCAGTGATGGACAGTCAGCAGCTCTCTGCTCATGGAGCTCTGAGAACCGTGCAATCAGCGGTGTTTGATTGCTCAGTTATCAATGTTAGAACCAGTGGGGGACAGATGCAGCGTCACACCGATGCTGCAAACAGCTAGGTTTGTAAAAAATAAAAAAAAAATAATAATCCCATACTCTTTTAAGGCCCATCAACACTGGTCCTATAGTATAAGTTTATGAGGTATGACCAATTGATTGGCTGGTTGAAAGAAAAGATACATAATGGCTATTATCTTTAAGGCTGTGCTTCGAAACCATGATTTTTTTAGCTGCAAATCTTATACAAATGTTTAGTAGGTATGTAGGTTTGGGTTGTAAATAATACATTTTGACACACAGATATCTGAAATGGAGTAGAGTGTATTGATTTTGTCAAACTAAGATTGGACCTAGAGTAGGTAGATTTGCAGGTACCCACATGTAAACAAACCTAATATGGACAGCTAGTTAACTGAACTGCTTCCCTAAATCCTTTGGACCTCTTAGTAGTTGCTATTGGAAGCCCATGCTGCATCCTAAAGTAGTATATCTTTCTATTAGGACAATGATAAAATGATGTTGAGCAGCCTATAATGTCCAGAACTGTTTTTGACATTAAAACTCCCCACAGTATTCCTCACAGAGAAAATATTTAAAAATGCCAACAAAAAAAAACATACAGAAGAAAGATGGGTTATGGCAAAATGTCATTTATACTTGTTCCATGGACAGTTTGTTGTACAGTGCAAAATGCAGCAAAGAAGAAACAATGGGCCAGATTCAGGTAGAATCGGCTTACTCTGCAGTGGCGTAACGTGTTACATTTACGTTACACCGCCGCAAGTTTTACGGGCAAGTGATTGATTCACAAAGCACTTGCCTGTAAAGTTGCGGCGGCGTAGCGTAAATCCGCCCGGGGCAACCCCGCCTAATTCAAATGGGGCGGGGACCATTTAAATTAGACGCGTTCCCGCCTTGAACGTGCTGCGCACCCTCCGTCCCTAAAATTTCCCGACGTGCATTGCGCTAAATGACGTCGCAAGGACGTCATTGGTTTCAACGTTAACGTAAATGGCGTCCATTTCGACGCGGGAACGACGGCCATACTTAACATTGGCTAGACCACCTAGGGGGCATGTTTATCTTTACGACGCGTATCTCTACGTAAATTTACAGCGACGGGCAAAGCGTACGTTCGTGAATCGGCGTAACTAGTCATTTGCATATTCTACGCCGACCGCAATGGAATCACCACCTAGCGACCAGCCTAGAATTGCAGCCTAAGATTCGATGGTATAAGTCACTTACACCTGTCAGATCTTAGGGAGATCTATGCGTAACCTGATTCTATGAATCAGGCGCATAGATACGACCTTCGTATCTCTTTTATGAATCTGGCCCAATATGTCAGATCATAAGATTGTAGAAACAAAGTAAGTCAAGGTTATGCAGCTTTTTAGGAACATTTTTTCTATGAGCTGCAACAGAAACCCTGGTGGTGTGAAAAATGATAGCTGTGGTATAAAGTTTTCATGTGTAAATGGGGTAGCAATATTCCTCATAGATGTGAACATGCTCCTCTTCATCTTTCTAAATAAAGGGAAGAGGATCAAAAGGAGAGGTTTAGCAAAAGATAAATAAAAAATGGGGGCAGATTTCCACCCTACCTGACTTTTTTTTCCTGAACATTGGTGCTTGCAAACCATACTGTATGTATTATATTATCACATAATATGAACATGTCACATACAACTTTTTTTTTCTTCTTGGGTCACCATGTAATATATTAAGTTACTTTGGGAACTTTTTTCTTTAATGTTTGCTGTAGCTACTGTAGGTATAAGTATGTTATACACTTGACACATACTTGCAATATACAATATATATATATATATTATACATTTTCAGGGTCCTATTGCTATCTTTGGATAATGATTTACTGTATACAAATTACATGTATATAAAACAGAAATATTGCTGATTACTGATCCATATATAATAAATAAATGATGAAAGGTAAGCTCCAATATCACATTACTGAACTTGTCTCATTACAAATGAATACTTAATACATTTAATTGTTGGCTGTAAGCAACACCTGTAAGCAATAAAGAGGACTAACATTTTGTCAATAAATCAGTTTCACATGCATTCCAAAAACTATACCTCCTGGGCTAAGCTGGTTGCAATGAACAGGGCCATTCACTGGTGTGTCAAGCTGAAATTTAGTTTACAGCCTCTCTGGGCAGCTGCCAAATACTGTCCATTTTGTCTCCCAGGTAAACATGTGCAGCCTTATGGGCACTCAGTATAAATATATTTTATGTTCACATGTTTATTTAACAGTTTGTTTAACACTTTGCTTGAACTGTCATTCTGCATTTAAAAGGGTTATGTGATGTTGATTCTGCACAATAACTAAACATAAAAAGCCAAAGACTAGCAGAGATTAAGTTGCAAATTCTGTGACTACAATTTACAACAATTTGTTCTTTATATTCGAAATTCTTTAAATTATATAGCGGAATAACCAATAGTTTATAGTTTCATATATATATGTAATATTTCCTCCTACTTCCAACAATTTGTAACTTACACACTCGCTTAAATATTTGGTGTGCTGTGTCAATGCATGCAGGGCTGAGACAAGGGTTGGGTCAGAGGGGAAGCTGCCCTGGGCAGTGTGGTATCATGTGAGGCGAAAGGGCACAGTGAGGATTGTTCTAGGAGGGTTAATTGCGGGGAGGGGGTGTGCTAGGAGTTTTGATTTAGGGGGATCTGTGTTGGGAGGGGAAATGGGGGGAAGAAGATTTGTGGATTAGGGGATTTTGTGCTTGAAGAGGTGATATGGTAAAGGGGGATAATTATGATATGAGGGGAATTTTCTTTGGGGGGGGATTTTTTGTGCTAGTAGAGATAAGTGGGGGTATGTGTGCTAGGAGGGGTGGTTTGTGCTGGAGGGGGGGTTGTGTGCTAGGAGGGGGTTTGGGGGGAAATTTGGAGTGGGGGCATAGGATGTGTACTTGGAAGGGAAATTTTAGGGGATTTGTGCTATTATGGGTGATTTGTTTGGGGGGGGGATTGGGGCAAATATTTGTATTTGGAGGGGGGGTTTTAGCAGGAGGGTGGATTTGTATTGGGAGAATTTATGCTTAGCGGCTAATCAGATAAGTGCCCAGTTTTGAGAATATGGGTAATTTTTGCTGACACATAATGCTCATGCATCTTGAGGAGGGTTGGGGCGCAGTTTGACACGTTTGCCCTGGGCTCTAGATGACCTTGCCCCCACACTGAATGCATGCATAATAGAAACAGAAAAATGACGACAGAAAAAAGGTAGAATGGCCCATCAACTCTGCCCTTTTTTAATTTATTTTTTGTTATTTATAATTATTTTTGTATTTTTCTTTTTTTTTAAATACGTTTTATTTCAAGCCATGATTGCTTGCATTTAGGAAGCCTAGTCATTTGAATGGGTAGGAAATGCACACAAAAAAAAAGGACCTGCAGCATTTTTTTGGCAATGCAGTGAACCACAACAGATGGTATTGTGTTGCTGTGTGTTGTGGTGCCCTGCAACACAAGTGTGTTGACAAGGTGCAGTGGTGTACAAATAAGAATAAATTACACAGCATCACAGTAACATGTGTTATACATGTTACTGGTGTGACTATGGCCTTGGGGAGTGTATTTTGTCCCTAAACAGTTCATATTTGAAATACAATAAACAAATTAATAACTAGGGAAAAAAGACAGCAATTCTGTGGTCACTGCACATAAAACATGTCATAATGTGACTGTGCTAGCACATAAAGGAGTGTAAAACCACAGTAATCAATATTTCAGATACAGTAGAAAAAAATGACAATAATACTGAATCATAACAATTGAGAACAATATTTCACTTGGGAGATCCCCTTGATGAAATGCTCTAAAAGTTTAAGATATTTTAACTCAGCTTCCAATTTTCTGTAGCAGTATAAGACAATGACCTATATGTTAGCAGCACTGAGAACAACAGAATCACTATATCAATATTAGATAAGCCAACTGATTAATTTATGGTAACATAAAAGATATTTATGGCTTTGAACCTAGCAGGCAAGTGCACAAAAATGTCAGTGGGAGGGAGTTCCTATTCCCCACCAGTTTTTGCATGAAAGCGGTCTAGAATGTAAAGTGAGCAGCTGAGAAACTTTTATAACAGCATGATGTGGGGCAGAGCTAAGAAACGGCAAACTATCATTTTATTCTGTATTTAAGTTTATTCAAGAACAAATATTTTATATGTGTATCCTACTCTTAGCTTCTTTGAGCTTCGATCAACGCTGATTTACAAGGAAGATTTTTCATTGTCCCTTTTCATTCTGTACCCATCAGCCACTACGCGTTATTGCCTTTCAGTAGTCACTATCAATTCTGAAATCTGTAAAGAAGATCTGACACTGGAGCACATTTGTAGATATAAATCTGCCATTGTTTCTACTAAATAGCCAGTTTTGCTGAAATGTTTTCTAATTCCTCCCCAAAATGTCTGTAGGATCCTATCTACAATGTTACACTTAAAACTTAAATACAGACAGTAAGAACCTGGAACAGGACACCAAATCTTGTGTGTTAATTTTTCTTGATAGCCCCCACAGTGAGCAAGAACATGACTGTTTCTTTTAACCACTTAAGACCCGGACCAAAATGCAGGTAAAGGACCTTGCCCCTTTTTGCGATGTGGCTCCCAAACAAAATTGGCGTCCTTTTTTCCCCACAAATAGAGCTTTCTTTTGGTGGTATTTGATCACCTCTGCGGTTTTTATTTTTTGTGCTATTAACAAAAATAGAGCGACAATTTTAAAAAAAATGCAATATTTTTTACTTTTTGCTATAATAAATATCCCCCAAAAATATATAAAAAAACATTTTTTTTCCTCAGTTTAGGCCGATACGTATTCTTCTACGTATTGTTGGTTAAAAAAATCGCAATAAGCGTTTATCGGTTGGTTTTCGTAAAATGTATAGCGTTTACAAAATAAGGGATAGTTTTATTGCATTTTTATTAATTTTTTTTTTTTACTACTAATAGCGGCGATCAGTGATTTTCTTCATGACTGCGACAATATGGCGGACACTTCGGACAATTTTGACACATTTTTGGGACAATTGTCATTTTCACAGCAAAAAATGTGTTTAAATTGCTTTGTTTACTGTGGAAATGACAGTTGCAGTTTGGGAGTTAACCACAGGTGGCGCTGTAGGGGATGTGTGACCTAATGTGTGTGTTTACAACTGTAGGGGGGTGTGGCTGTAGGTGTGACGTCATCGATCACGTCCCCCTATTACAGGGATGATGCGATCGATGCTGCGGCCACAGAGTAGCACGGGGAAGCCGTGTGTAAACTCCAGCGGCAATCGGGTCCGCGAATCCCGCAGTCCCGGTCCTGGAGCTTCGGACCGGGTCGCGGGTGCGCGCCCGCGGGCGCGCGCCCGCGACCCACGGCTGGGTACTAAAATCAACGTATATATACGTTGATGTGCCCAGCCGTGCCATTCTGCCGACGTAAATGTGCAGTAGGCGGTCCTTAAGTGGTTAAAGCAAGACTATTACTAAAATGAAACTGTAGAATAAATGTCTCAAAGCAAAATAGACATTTAATTCCTCTTCTGTTGCATGCACTGCCAATCTCCACCTTAATGAAGAGAACCCTCCCCAGCTGAAGATCCTTAAATACTTCTAAAAATACTTCATTTTGGGTGATTGGATTTATTGACCTTTTTTTTTCCAGCAATGACGGACTGGCAGTAGGAACTACACTGTGCAGGACCTGGAAATCAACAGTTCTTGAAGTAGTGGATTGTGCTCAATCCTAAAATGACAGATTCTTCTCAATACTATGGAGATTAGCAGCATGAGCAGCAGGATAATTGAGTGTTCAATGTCATCTTTACTAGTGTTGCTCACGAATATTCGCTACGAATATTGCATATTCTAGTATTCGCGAATAACTCGAATATTGCGGCGAATATTCGCTATGGCGAATATTCGTATTTTTTCAAATTTATTTTTAAAACAGATCACATCCTAGTGATCTCCATCGACGTCTAAAAGCATTGCTGGTATGATTAGAGAGAGACCCTGGGCCGAGTAGCTGATGCGATTCTTTTATGTTGCCGAAAATTCGCATTGCGAATTTTCGGCAACATAAAAGAATCGCATCAGCTACTCGGCCCTTCTTTTGCATCAGAGCCAATCAGAATAACTCGAATATTCGACAAACGGAATATTGCGCGATTATCTTCTCCGCCCTTCTTTTGCATCAGAGCCAATCAGAATAACTCGAATATTCGGCAAAAGGAATATTGCACGATTATCTTCTCCGCCCTTCTTTTGCATCAGAGCCAATCAGAATAACTCGAATATTCGGCAAAAGGAATATTGCGCGATATTCCTTTTGCCGAATATTCAAGTTATTCTGATTGGCTCTGATGCAAAAGAAGGGCGGAGAAAGTTAATCGCGCAATAGAAATATTTCGCGATTATCTTCTCCGCCCTTCTTTTGCCCCCTTATTCTCCTTTCTTTTAACCTCCCTGGCGGTATTCCCGAGCGTGACTCGGGGTTAACATTCAGTGCCAGAAGCGGTAACCCCGAGTCACGCTCGGGGTGCATTTTTTTTTCCCCCAAAAATTCCTGGCGATCCGGCGGGGGTTTCCCGCTGGATCGCCGGTCAGACTAGCCTCCCTGGCGGTCTTCACGTGTGTGGCACGGGGTGAGATTTTTAAGCTAATATCGGTAACCCCGTGCCACACACGCGCTTACCTCGCTGGATGCAGAAAAAGTTTACTTACCTTTTCTCTGCGATCCAGCGATGAATCCCCGCAGTACACGGCGGGCGGATGTCCGCCTGATGCTGTGTGTTCCGCCGATTCCCTTCCCTGCGAGCGTCGCGACGTAGGGGGGGGAACGGCACCAAATTTAAAAAAGTAAACAAACACTATACATACAGTACACTGTAATCTTATAGATTACAGTACTGTATGTAAAAAATACACACCCCCCATGTCCCTAGTGGTCTGCCCTGTACACTACATGTCATTTTGTATAATAAAAACTTTTCTTTCTCCCTGCAAACTGTAGATTGCCCATAGCAACCAAAAGTGTCCCTTTATGGCAAAAATTGTTTTAGAGCAGCTAAAAAACAGCGATAATAAATCAGAATCACTTGCAGAATTTAGCGATAGCGATTTATGGGGAAATTCGTCATAAAAAAAAAAAAAAAATGACAGCAAAAATTCTGCAACTGAGCAAATTTCAGTGATTTTGATTTGATTACATTATTGAATAATTTTTACTATAATTATATTATCATTTGTGATCATTTTTTATAATTATTTATTATATTATAATTTTTAATTAAAAAAAAAAAAAAAAATCATACCCGGGATGCCTATTAGACTCTTGTTTGAATAGATTTAAGTGAGTTATTCCTAAGAATTACAAGCCTACAGTATAAAACGCCAAATTCCCTTGCAAATAATGGTACCGCTTTTAGCACCTAAAATCTTAAAGAATCATACCGCCAGGGAGGTTAAGTAGAGTTAGTGTAGAGTTAGTGTTTAGTGCATATTAGTTTAGTAATACAGGAAATGATCTCCGTTTATGAGAATTTCGCAATCATTTTCGCATTAGCGAAATTTCGCATTAGCGAAATTTTGCAAATTTTTTTTGGATTAAATATCACGAATATTCGATATTAGCGAATATTCGCGATTATTCTTCTATATATTCGCTCAATATCGCGAAATCGAAAATGACGTATTCCGCTCAACACTAATCTTTACAGAGACACTGTTATTCTAAAGATTTTTTTTAGTGGCAGCGTTGCTTTAAATGGCTAGTTTACCTTTACAAAAAAAAAAAAAAAACTGCATATGCTGTAGATAACTATAAACTTGAGGCCAGGGATAACACCATCCATACACAAAATCTACATCATTGGCTCACAACTTCCAAATCACAAGAATTTTTCCTTTCGATCAATGCCGGGAAGGCGTTTGAACAGGGTGTCCTGGGACTATATGCGTGATGTCCTCATGGCTATAGATCTGGGGACCCACATGCTGTAAATTATAATGACCTCCGCAAGTCAATGGTCATCTGTCGCCTTCCCCATCAACAACGTTACACGTCAGGGGTGTCCACTTTCACCCTTGATTTACATCCTTACTTACCCTGGAACCCTTACTTAATAGGCTGAGAGGTAATCTGTGAAGGAGAGAGAGTTCAAGGTCGCAGCTTTTGCGGATGACATTTTGCTCTCCTTAAATTGCCCCGTATCTCCCTGCCTAGTCTTCTCAAAGATGTTAAATTCTTTGGTACCTTATCGAATCTCAAAATCAATTATACAAAGTCACAGGCGCTAAATGTCACCCACCCTTCTTCTGAAATTGCTCACTGTCAAGCTCACTGCTCACTGTTCCCATTCTGGTGGGAACAGGTTGCACACACTTGGCATTCAAATACCCGCCTGCCTGACAGACTTATATGTTAAAAACTTTCATCCTGCCTTGCTTAAGATCCAAAAGCACCATAAAGATTAGATGGGCCTGAATGTCTCTTGGCCCTTAAAATGATCATCTTGCCACGCCTACTTTACCTAACGCAATCAATCCCTATTTCCTTACCATCAGGTTTTTTCATATCCTATCGGCAGGCTTTCCTGTGGGGGGATTTTCCTCCTTGCATTAAGTTTTCCCGTCTCACATTACCTAAATTTAGTGGGGGTATTGGGCTACCAGACCTTCAAAAAAAAAACACTGTGCCTGCCACCTTACAAGGATCGCAGACTGGAATATTCATGCCTTCAAAAAGTCATGGGTATTCCTTGAAAAAGCCTTTTCGTCTGGACCCTTGCACCTTCTTCCGTGGTTACCGCCAAAGAACTGGCCTCAAACTTCCATAGTCTCTCCCTCTGGCTCTACATCCAGCTCCCCTGGCATGCCTCTTCCAGAGCTTTCCACTGTACTTTCCAATCACCAACATATGCCCTGGATCCTTCCTGAATGACGTTACTCCGGACGTGTGGACCAACTGTCTCCTCCAGCTCCTGTTTTAGCACATTTCTCCATGACCATGTAAGGAGAGGCTCCCTACCAGCTCCCAAGCTCCCCGCCTGAGGTACACCTTAACATTCAACATTCCATCATCTAGTTCACCCAACCGACAACTCCTCCCCCAGCAGGCTGACTATGGGTATGGGTAGGAGGCCTGCCCCTTGCCAATCCTAGTTGGGAATTGGTCAGAGCTCCTCACATGCCCCCCATGTCGCTCCAGCTCTCTGCCCTGCACCTTTTCCAGAACCTTCTCCCTGGAAGCAAAGCTAAAGTATATGTCAGTCACCTACTGCTACACTAAACAACTCCCCTGCCCCCAGATCAAAACAAACAGGCCCAGCTCACAGCATAGGCCTGCCCAAATTTACCTGCGCTGGCAGCCTACACAAAAACCTTACACTCAGCACCTACCTAAGGTAGAGGATGCTACAGATATATATATCAATATTTTTGCATTCTTCTTTAAAGTGAATGTTTTTCTTAAGCTTTTGGCTTACTCTGGATACGATATTTGAGGGTCTCATAGACAGAAGTTCTAGTAACATTTATCTGCCCCCATTTCCCCTTGGCTATTCAAAGAATGATGTGTATTTTGTGAGGCACAACATTTTGTGAAATAACAATCCCTGTTGCCGTCGTTCTGCTTTGAGTATACTAATATATTATTAGTGAATAAATACATTTTATTTGCCATACATTAATTTTAATTGTTGGTTATGATATGTTCACAGCACACTAAACACAAGGATTCTTTGAAAGGGCAGATACCAGTTTTTTACTAGAGGAAAATACTTTAACTGTATCTCTGCAGACACATTCATTTGTCTCAGAATATTGTTTTCTATTCCACTGGGATGAACACTTGGCTGAAAAACGAAGCAGAAATGGAAAAAAATATAGAGCAGCACAATGAAGTGAGGGATTCCAATTCTTAAGGATAATAGGATTGCACAATAGCATTGTAAGGGGAATATCTGGGCCCGTAACATCTTTGGGCCCAAGGCTACAATTTAAAATGTCCTTACTATAGATGCTGCCTAAGGGCATTGATATTTAATCACAGTTTGATATCTTCTTTATGAAGCATGTCTAGTTGTTCTTTTACTTCCCTATGTGGTGTTGTCTGAACAAATATTGGGCACATAATATTAACTGTTTGCCCAGGAGTAACTTGGATTATTATTTTTATGATTAAAATGGATTTGCCACCAAGATAGGAATAAATGGAGGTCTCCTACAGCCTTACACATTGACAACAACACAACAGATGTTTGCTGTTTGTTTCTACTGATCTTTTATATTAGTTTGCAAGCTATACTATGTACAAAAAAACATAGATATTGAGCAACTAGGAATTGCTTATCTACACTGATATTACTTTGTTTGCTATACACCAGTCATTCATCTCCTGGTTAGGTTTTACCACTTCTGAAATCTCAAACTGAATTTGAATAAATCAATTTGAGTGGGCCTGGATTCTTCAAAAAAATAAGAAAGACTAAAGAACACATTCTGTCTCACTGTCCCCACACAATGTTAAAGTATGTCTTGTAAGCTGAATTCCAGACAAGCTTCTAAATACACACATGAATAACATATAACATATAGGAAGGCGTTTACCTGACAAAAGTTAGAATTTCTGTTCCTTCAGTCCTGATCTTTACACAGTATTTCCACACTCAACTTATTCTGTTACAGTTAAAGGGTAAGTTCATCTTCTAGGGCAAGTACGCTTTCTTAATTTCCAGCTCCCCTATGCACCAATATAGCATTCATGAACTTTTTTTGCAAAAATATCAAAGCTTTCCATTAAATCTACAGTCACTTACCTTTCTTGTCCTAATCCATGTTTCCAGACGTTTCCATTTGTAATGTCTTTGTTCCTGATCAGACTTTAGGTCATGACACAGGAATGAGTTGACCAGCTGACCTCATTAGCACACACCCTGCATCATCCACCCTCCTACCTACTCACCCATACCCAGGTGCATGTTTTTTTTAATTAAATGCAATTAATCAGTGATCAACCTTCTCACTAAATACACAATATACAATCAGATTGCATAGTGTATGGCCATGTGTATATACATAAACATACTAGTTGCGCTTTCAGTGCCATTAATTGGTAACGGCACACCAAGCACAGAAGCAAACACACATTTTGCCATGTAAAACAATGAGGCAAATGCTGCGAAACACACTTAAAAAAAAACATACAACCCACAAAAGGCTAAAATGTCCCATTAACCACTTAAGACCCGGACCTTTAGGCAGCTAAAGGACCCGGCAAGGTTTTATTATTCGGCACTGAGTCGCTTTAACAGATAATTGCGCGGTCGTGCGACATGGCTTCCAAACAGAATAGGCATCCTTTTTTTCCCAATAAATAGAGCTTTCTTTTGGTGGTATTTGATCACCTCTGCGGTTTTTATTTTTTGCGCTATAAACAAAAATAGAGCGACAATTTTGAAAAAAATTCAATATTTTTAACTTTTTGCTATAATAAATATCCCCCAAAAATATATAAAAAAATATATTTTTTTCCTCAGTTTAGGCCGATACGTATTCTTCTACCTATTTTTGGTAAAAAAATTGCAATAAGCATTTATCGGTTGGTTTGCGCAAAATTTACAAAATAGGGGATAGTTTTATTGCATTTTTATTATTTTTTTTTTTTTACTACTAATGGCGGCGATCAGTGATTTTTTGTGTGACTGCGACATTATGGCAGACACTTCGGACAATTTTTACACATTTTTGGGACCACTGTCATTTTCACAGCACAAAATGCATTTAAATTGCATTGTTTATTGTGAAAATGACATTTGCAGTTTGGGAGTTAACCACAAGGGGGCGCTAAAGAAGTTATGTGTGACCTAATGTGTGTTTACAACTGTAGGGGGGTGTGGCTGTAGGTGTGACATCATCGATTGTGTATCCCTATAAAAAGAATCACACGATCGATGACGGCGCCACAGTGAAGAACGGGGAAGCCGTGTTCCTCTGCAATAAATCTTTTTGGACGTTTTTTATACAATCCTTGGTGTGCTGGCGAATATTACTATGGAAATGTCTGGAAACATGGATTAGGACAAGTAAAGTAAGTGATTTTATGGCTTTGATATTTTTGCAAAAAAGTACAAGAATGCTATATAGGGATCTGGAATTAGGGGGAAATAGGGGGAAATAAGTGTGCAAAGGAAAACTTACCATTTAACCACTTCAGCCCCAGAAGCTTTTACCCCCTTAACCACATGCCTACTGTGCACCTACACCCCCTTCCTGCCCAGACAAAATTTTAGCTTCCGGCACTGCGTCGCTTTAACTGACAATTGCGCGGTCGTGCGACGTGGCTCCCAAACAAAATTGGTGTAATTTTTCCCCCACAAATAGAGCTTTCTTTTGGTGGTATTTAATCGCCCGTGCGTTTTTTTTTTGCCCTATAAACAAAAAAAGAGCGACAATTTTTAAAAAAGTCACAATATTTTTTGCTTTTTGCTATAATAAATATCCCATTTAAAAAAAAAAAAAAACATTTTTTATCTCAGTTTAGGCCGATACGTATTCTTCTACATATTTTTGGTAAAAAAATGTAAAAAGTAAAATCGCAATAACCATATAGTGACTGGTTATAGTTATATTGCCTACAAAATACGGGACATAATTATGATTTTTTTTAATTTATTTTTTTACTAGGAATTGGCGGCGATCTGCGATTTTTTTCCGGGACTGGGGCATTATAGCGGACACATCGGACACTTTTGACACACATTTTTGGGACCATTTACATTTATACAGTGAACAATGCTATAAATATGCATTGATAACTGTATAAATGTAACTGGCAGGGAAGGGGTTAACCACTAGGGGACGGGGAAGGGGTTAAATGTTTCTCCTAGTTTGTGTTCTAACTGTGGGGGGAGGGGGGGTGACTGGGGAGGTGACCGATTGTGTCCCTATGTACAAGGGACACAATCGGTCGCCTCTCTCCCTGACAGGGACGTGCAGCTCTGTGTTTACACACAGAGCTGCACGTCCCAGCTCAGTTACACGGCAATCACGGGTGCCCGGCGGCCATCGTGGCCGCCGGGCACACGCACGGGGGTCCCAGTGATGCGACGGGTGCGCGCGCGTCCCTAGCAACTTCTATGACTGCACGTCATATGACGTGCAGTCAGGACAATGGAGTTACCCGCCCGCCGTCATATGACGGTGGGCGGGTGACAAGTGGTTAATAACCAAAGCATATTTTGCGATACGGCACTGCATTGCTTTAACTGACAATTGCATGGTCATGCGATGCTGTACCCAAACAAAATCAATGTCCTTTTTTTTGGTTGTATTTGATGACCTCTGCTGTTTTAATTATTTGCTTTTTTGTTAATGTAAAAATGACACTGGCAGGGAAGGAATTAACACCAAGGGGAGATCAAGGGGTTAAGTGTGTTCCCTCAGTGTGTTCTAACTGTAGGGGGATGGGCGTACTGAAACATGACATAGATCAGTGCTCATGTCACTGGGCAGAACAGGGAAATGCCTTGTTTCCTCACCGCAGCCCCGCTATCCTGCTTTTATGGACTGACAAACAGGTATATCAGTTTGTGCAGGAGATAGATTCTGCCAATGTATATTGGCGTGAGCCATTTAGCAAGTGGTTAAAGAAAACTGGGGCATCTTCTCCCTGCCCCTAGCCCCTAGTGTTGACTGGACACTTTCACTTTCACTCATTAATATGTTTCTTGTCAGCTGACAAATATGCTGCCATATGCCATACTGGCTCCTACAGATGCTACACTATTTTTTCAGCTCCATTTCTACTTTAAAGGAGTTTGCAAGTGACTGATATCATGTCAAATTCAAACACTAACATTTTGCATTAATTCATTTTTTTATTGGACACATAGCTGCATTAATTTGTGTTTTTACAGTATATCTGCCTAGCTTTAGTTTATTTTGGCACCTAGCAGATATTACACATTTAATCTTCACTGTTGTAAAACAAATTGTCAACATCACCTGGCTGAGATGCAGTATTCCCCTAATGATAAAAAGTCTCTCTAGAGATTTTTTCTAGGTATTACACACACATCTTATTGAAGATGTTATAGATCCCATCACTCATCTCTAACACATATATCTTTTTTGCAGAAACCCACACAACACTCAAACTTCATAAATAAAAAAGCTGTAGAAATCTAATATAAGTACTTGGCTAAGTATGTGAGAAAAGAAGAGATGGATACAAATAGTACATCAGTTGGGCAATTGCCCACTAAAGCTAGCATCTGGGCCCCAAAATCCCATAGAGATGAAATTGAAACTGCATGTACTGTACATGTGAGGAATTCACCTTCCCAACACCTGGAGATATCAACGCTTCCTCAACAAACCTATAGGCCTTTTAAAAACTTGCACCAAGTGAATGGGTTTGTCTCATACACTTTTTTTCTGAACTATATTAACAACTTCTATTACTTATCAAGCAATAAAGCAATGGCAAATTGAAAGAAGCAGCTTACTGCTAAACAAAAACAAACAATATTTCTCCTTGCACAACTTTCCTATTAGGCTGGGTTCACTTATAAGCCACATGTGGCTGGCAGCAGGGGTCCGGCGTGTCCCTGTTCTCCATTTCAGGGACAAATATGGGCCGAATTTTGCCTGAATTGGGACTTGAAACAGAGCCACAGGACCCCTGTCTCCGCCACCATGGAGATATGTAAACCAACTCCATAGAGAGCCCGTCACAATCTCCTGTCATGTGAATTGGATGCTGGGAAACTCACATCCAACTTGCACTAGTGTGAACCCAGCTTTAGTGCTAAATCTGAAGTATATACATTTAACAAATTTGTCAGATAATATTGTGTACCTAACTCCTACAATTCTGAGGTGGGAAACAAGAGCAACTTTTAGCAAAAACTATTTAGATCAAGAAAATTAATTTGTCACATCCTCAGTCACAGATCATGGAGATTTAAAGCAGACAAATGATCATGTAAACCCAATGATCCTTTTTAGTTACTCATTTTCCTACAGCCATATTTACAATTTCAGCCTAATCTGAAGGCATTGTCCGAACAAAATCATTTTAGGGTCTGACTTGGCTAAGGACCTTTGACTGCTACTGATAAACTAAACAAACCAGACAGATGATCAATATAAGAGATCCTCGGGCAGAATGGCTCAGGATCAAGTCCAAACTAGTGACTCCATAGGAAGTGACTTTTTATGGAGGCACTTGCAGAAGTGATAGTGCCAGAAGGGCTGGTCAGGGATCCTAGAAGAGGAGGATTGGGCTGTGCAAAATCATTGCACAGAGCAGGTAATTATAACATGCTTATTATAGAAAAAAAAAAAGAAGAAATTTCCAATCACTTGAGTTTGAATAAAACAATGGAGGAAATCTTGTGACCCCTTGCTTGCCGTAATTTACTTAAAAAAATCCTTCAACCAGTTACTACTATGGAAGCAAAAAATTAAAAAGCTATATTTACCTTGTCCAAAGACCTGTTCTTTTTGAATTGCACAACATATTGTTCATAGTATATTTCTTTGGCTGTATTCATACAGCAATGGAGAGCTTCTGCAGCGATTCCTCACTGCGACAGCTTTCTGTTGCTGGCTGTGGTAGGGGGAAGCGTGGTGTGTGATTCACACAGCTCTCGTTTTTTTTTTTTTTTTTGTTTTGTACAACCTTTTTTGAAGTGTACAAAATGTACACTTTATTTACGGCAAGGACTAGTGTTTTGTAAGTGCATGATATGTCCAGCAACCAAAGAGAACAAACATTTTTTTTTTAAATATCTATGCTGGATAAATAAACTGGTACTCTCTTTCTTTAATAACAATTACCAAAAAAAGCCCTCAGTATAAGTCAACTGCTAAATGAACTACACTACCTGTTCACTGTATTGGAAATAAAAAGATTCGTTGTGATGTAGAGTTGCTAATTTGTGGAACTGTTTGTTCGCCTGAACTTCCATCCTCCTTCAGGCTTTTGTCAATACACAGAATGTAATTGGATTTAACAAGGAAGAATATTCCAAATTCAGCATAAGTAAATGAAGCTTAGAAAAGAAGAATTATTGCAAATGTCAAAACTAATTGCTTCATTCTTAAAATTGCATACATTATATTGACTTCTGTGTGGCATGCTTATCTTGTTAGGTTTATTAAATAGAAAAGTAAAACAATATGAGCCTACATTTTACCGCATGCAGTATTTATTCAACCTAATACATATACACTCAAGATGGACTTTTATACAGTTCAGTGTGACTTTGTAAGACTGTGCGCACAGATTCTTGACACAAACGAATATCTGAAGCAGACAAAACTTTGAAATATTACTGACAGAGCACATTTTTTACTAACAACCTCAAATATACAGTAAGTTAAACTCATATTGCAAACAAAAACTGCTTAAAAACAATATAAACAGTATGTGAAAAACAAACTCATGTTAAAAACACCCACAAGGTGTATAGAAAAAAGAAACTCAACCAATTAGATTACATTCAATGAAAATGTGGATTGTGAATATGTGACATATACTCCTGCGCTTATTGTCAGGATGATGACGCATGCGTGCATGCGAAACATGTAGAGGCATATGGGCAGTATCCCTTTACACAACGAATCTATCACTAGTCTCCTCCATTGTCAATACTGCAACTTCCGCCCGTTGAACCGCATCCATAACGAGGCTTGGAACGCACGCCGCACGTTGCGCAAACAGTAACGCTGAACTAGCTAATGCCGGCTGGGCATTGCAAAATGTTAGTGAGATTTTTTTACTTTCTTAATAAAAAATTGGTCTTAAACTATACTACACCATAAGAGGCTTTTTTCTTTTTGGGGGAGCCTTAAGAGGTGGAGAGCCATCCGGGTCTGATATACAAGATAAAGGATCGTGCGGAACCGCTACTTAAAGGATATTACATGCTGTTTTCCTTATGTGATCTGGTGAGCGCAGTCTTTACTAGAGGTGGTGGTGACACTAATTAAGGGTGCCAAGTCACGGAGAACATACATGATTCCACAGTATAGAGCACATTTTTCACTTGGAATAAGAAAATATAAGGATTAAGGACTGTTTTTAGGTGCAATAGCACGCACCAACAGGATCCGAACCTTGTACAATATTTGTTTATTTTATATGGTTTAAATTAACACTGGTGTTCATGGATATTTGTTTATATATATGTTTTTATGGATTTTTTGAATATTTGATAATTTAGATTTAGACAATCAGCGCAGGAGTATATGTCACATATACACAATCCACATTTTCATTTTTTCACTTGCCACAGGTGTTTACAATAACTGCAGAAGATTGATATATATTTATATTACACACTTAGTTGCGCCGGTGCCACAACACACATCATTACATTTAATGTAATAACATTCAGAGAATAGGTGCATACATTTTCCCCTTCTGAGTCACTTCTCGTGTATGCCCCTTACCCACTTCTGAACACCATCTCTTGGTTTCACCCCTGCTCACCTCCCAATACCAACCCTTGTAGAGAATGCCAAACCAAATATCATTCTGTTGTGATAAGTAATTTGTATGGAATTTGTTAACAGTAAGAAAAGCAGTAAAGTAGATAACCTGCAGCCAGCAGCAACAGACCCTTCCCAGCAATAGACCCTGACAGCAACAACCGATTTCCCAGCAGCCAGCCCAGCATCAATAGACTCTCCAGCAGCCAGCAACAATAGACCCCTCCCTCAAAAATAGATACCTTCCAGTAACAATTGACCCTTCAGCAACAAAAGCCCAACCAACAAAAATAGATGCCCTCCAGATCCCCCAACAGCCAGCAAAAATAGACGCCCCCCCTAAACAGTAGATCTCTTCCAGCCACATTTGACCCCCCCAGCAACATAAGCCCCACACCCCCACCCCAGCAACAATAGTAGACCTCCCCAGCAACAAAAGATTACCATGCAAAAATAGATCTACTCCAGAAACAATAGACCCCCCCAGCACACCAAATGCACCCCTTGCTATTACATACATTCAGTGCTGGAGGTGCTTTTGCGTTCCCCTGCGAGACTTATTTAATAAAGCAGTGCAGAGAGCAACGTTTATGAACAAAAAACATTTACCAATAAAGACTACCTAATTCTTTTTTGCTATCTATGGTTTTTTGCCTTATTGAATAAACCCAATAATCTAAGCTATGAGTGTAAAACAAGTTAACCAGTGTAATAGTTGTCTACCTTAGTTATTATAAAATAGAAAATGTATACATTCTGAAAAATTAGGAATGGGGAAAAATGCATAACAGTAGCAAGTGCAATTTGATACACAATAGTTGCAGGCATCATTTTGAACAGTCTTATTGAATTCCCAAGTAATCTGCAAGCTATGTACCGTTCAATTGATTTGTGGATATCACTTGAGCAAAGAACAGCTATCAGAGCTAAATCCTTAAAAAACATCTGCTTTTATCTACTGCTGCCAAACAGTGCTTGAATTTGAGCTAATTCCATTCTGCCTGAAGCCTATCTAGATAGTCTTTTGACTCTGAACACAGCAATCTTTAACCTCTGCAACGTCTGTCACAAGATCTATGTCCTGCCTGATGCCATTATACTTTTACTTTGCACTCAAAGGAGTTTGAGCTTCTAGTCATTTTAACTTTTGTTCAGTAAAACACTGATGATATAAAATCTGGGTGAACCTAATGCAACCAGTCAGCATTTAACTTTCACTGCTCTACCTTCATGAAGTGAAATCTGAGGCTGTGTACACACGACCGAGGTTCTCGCTGGAAACCAGCGAGAACCTCGCTGGAAGCTGCATTCCAGCGAGGACCTCGGCCGTGTGTACGCTCTCGGCGAGCTTCCCGTCGGGAAGCCCGTCGAGCAGAAATAGAGAGCAGGCTCTCTATTTGCTCGACGGCCCGCCTGGAAGAATGGCTGGTTGCCATTCCCGACGGGCGGGTCGCCGATTTCGACGGCCGGCAGGGAACCTCGACGGGCGGAACGATGTGTTCTGCCCGTCGAGGTTCTCTGCCGTGTGTACACGGCCTGAATGTTTGCTCTAGATTACTACAGTTAGCATATCATCATTTCATATAATTTGATATAATCATTTCCCTTAGTGCCTATGACTTTGCGTTAGTGGCAATTCACACTGAAATGGTGTGAGCTGCAAAATGAATGGGCTGAAATGCACCACAATGTGCACCAAATTTGGGAATACTGCGTTTTTCTACAGGACAACATGCATTTTAGAGATGTGCTATGGTGCCGTTTGCAGTGAAAGGCAACACCCAAATGCCCGGGTGTGAATGTCCCCCTATAATTCATCGGTAATGTTTTTAATCCATAAAAATTAACAGAGGCTTTTAATTTGATTTAATAAAGTCCAAATTTTAATAATACTTCCCTTTGACAAGATTTACCTGGCATGTTGGTACCCATTTTAAATCTCTCTGCATAATCAATATTTTGCAGCAATTGTAATAAAAATATACTGCAAGGTTTTGAAGTTGTAAGTTATTCGAGTTCCTAGAACTAGGATCTGGGATTGTGATTAATTTCTATCAAGAGCCTGGATGAAAGGCAGCACATATGTCCATGTTACATCTGCTTTAACTGTTGGGGTCTGTTCATACCACTACACTGTGGTAAAATGCAGTAACGTATAAAAACACTTTGTGGTGCTATTGGTCGAGAATGGCAACCCAAAATATGCACCCATATGGGCTGGCTAAAGGAAAACATTGAAACATGTATGGCCAGCCTTTGTAAATAAAATAAAGCTGTGCTGACTTCAATAATCCATCAATTGTTTTCACTTAACTTAAATCCAACTCAAAGTTTTATTTCAATCCAAGCTTTTGCAGTTTCCATTTGTCTAGTGTACTTTGCTTCTGAGTCTGCAAAGGAAAATGAAATACATGCACAGAGAGTGATACTTGAAGAGAGAAACATTTCACCTATACTGGAACTGATTTATGGAAACTGGTAGAAAGAAAAATGGCATCAGCATTCAATCAGGTTTAATATTTAGTTTCCCCAGAACAAGCTAGAGCATGACAAATTAAATCTGATGGGTTGCTGTAAGAAATACTACAATATATCTTTACTGCGATTTTTTCACAGTAGCCCCTGGGGACCAGAGCTTGGAAACAGTTTCATATGCCCCTGTTGTTGTCTGTACTTGCTACTTAACTTGTGTTGTGTTGTGTCCACAACTAAAATACTTTCCTAAAATATTTTTGTGTAGCAAACGTTCAATACCCTTTATGTAAACCATGCATTCTCAAAACAACATGAAATACAAGAGGACAACATTCTATTCCGCTACTTGTACTGTACTGATGTAATTTGTACAGCATTACATTACAACGAGAAATAAAGTGTTCTAGCACTATATGGGAATCCATATATATTATCTAATAGAGTAATATCACATTATCACAATTTTGCCTGGAATAATCCAAAATAGTAAAACATTGGTGTGCTTTGGTATCCTGATGTTCTACCATTCTTTTAGAAGCGTATGATTTTTCCATCTGGTGATAGCCTTTAGTGGATACTAGCAGAATGATAGGCAATAAATAATGCATTCTTTTGATAATTATGGTACTTAAACAGTATTTGAAGTACTGTAACAGAGCGGGCGTAATTTCTCTCTGACAATCCTCTTGAAACATGCTGCTGAAGTTCTGTCAGCTCGGGGTTTACTGTTTGATTAGTCACAGATTTGTTGATGAGTACCTAGGGGGGATCCAGGATGCCAAGGAAAAGTTTGAATATGCAAATGATTAAATAGCCACAGAGTAGGCTGACATTCATAAGGACATTTAAATTTCACTGCGTTTAAGCGTAATGCTTGATTTGTATTTATTTTTTGTTATAAAAACTAGGACAAGCAGGAAATATAGCTGGTTGTTTTGGGGTTTAAAAGAGATATGTAAATTACATAAATAATGAAACAGCCAATTTAACTATTCAGTTATATCACAATGCATGTTGTGTCTACAAATCAGACTGCACAATAGTCAGGTTACATTTAATTTCCATGTAGCTATGTATTATATTCTTTATATTCATAATATTCTTTTCATTGCATCCACACTTGAAACATTCACATTCATTGAAAGCACACCAAAAAATGTCAGTGTTCTACCAATTTTAAGCTGCTCTGGCATTCAATGCATTTGTAGTATGCCTATAGAATCTACAAGGGCACTATCTGTTCCGTTACTATGTACTATGTACTCATGATGCATGCATGCACAGGTTGAAGCGTAGACATGTGCATTCGTTTTCATTAGAATGCATTTTCATCCGAAAATCGTGTTTTTTTAACAAACGATAACGAAAGCACAAGAAACGTTGCGGTAAAAATTTGATATAGAGAGATTCGACATTATAGGGAAAAGATTCGACATTATAGGGAAAAGATTCGACATTATAGAGAAAAGATTTGACACTATAGAAATAATAGATTAGACATTACAGAGATTAGATTTCGATTCATGAGAAAATAGATTCGACATTATTACTAGTCATACAACATTAGAATTCTTGTAGGCGGAATATTCGAACGCAAATGTACGATTCGACATAAAGATTCGACGCTCTGTCGAATATTCTTTTGACCATTCAAAAGAAACCAAGTATTATTGGATTTTCGGATGAAAGCTATTCCCCAACGAAAAACAAATTAAATCAAAACGATTTTCGGGAGTAACTAAATAAATTTATTTTCCAAACTAAAACAAAAAAACGAAATGAAATATTCCAGTCTGCATATGTCTATTGAAGTGTTAATGCTTGAAGTTTACTAACAAGTGTGGTTTTCTATGTTGGGTACATTCTAGCTAAGCTTTGGCTTAAGTGGTGAATGTACACCAATGTGTCTAAAATAAAATGATAAATACAACTATAACCACTACTTTTTTCATAAGACAGTATAGTGTATAGAGGTTTTTGACAAGCTAGTTAGCTTGGTGCATGCACATTTTATTGTGTGGCAAACAAGTCACATTATCTTTTATTTACATTATTAAATAAAATGTTAACGTGCAATTCACTATTACATTTTATTAATGTTTACAATACCCTAGATACGTTCAGTCATTATGGTTACTATGCATGCGTACATCTATGTGCACGAAGGCCCGCAATGTAAGTATATTATACCAATTTACAGTATGCCTTCTTTTCTACATTTAGTATAGCAAAAAAAACACAAATGCATGTATCGTTGCGCATGCACGTTTTTCTTTTCCCGTAGGCGTCCTGATGCCAAACGGAGTTACTAGTCGTTTTTGTTTTCTTGCAAGGATATTCATTATCTCTCACTGATTACATGAGTTTTTATTTTTATTGTCACCAATAAATCCTTTAACCTTTTTAAAAAAGCCTGCACTACGGAACTCTTTTTTTGTTTCTTTTCCATTGCGGCATATTCATCCCCACTCTGAGTGTGTATCCCATTACCACACACACACACACACACCTGTGGCACTCCTGGAAGTACCTGTGAGCTGGGGTTTGGGGCCATTGAAGGTGTGGAAGACGGAGGATCCTTTCAGCTGATCTGCAGGATAACCTCAACTTATAAGCTTGTTTGACCCCCTTGAGAAGGGCAGTCACAGGCTTTCTGGTAAGCCTTTGATTTTACTATTAGGTGATGGGCTGACTTCACGTTTTTCTGGAATAACTCAAACTACATTGGATGCACAGCTTTCCTTTAAATATTTTTTGGGGACATTCACTTGCTGATCCATTGGACTTATTGTTTTTTCACTGAACATTCACCATTATATTCAATATATGTTTTCAGCATATATCTTCACTTCATTGTTTTTGATTGTCATACTGTATGACTATTGATTTATTCACGTTGATTTATTTCCCACAGTTAGCAAGCACTCCCTAGGGACACATTTAACCCTTTGATCTCCCCTGATGTTAACCCCTTCCCTGCCAGTGTCATTAGTACTGATCCTTGTATTAATGATACTGGTCCCCAAAAAAGTATCATAAGTGTCACTTAGTGTCTGATTTGTCAGACACAATGTTACAGTTTATAAGTCACTGATCGGGGCAATTACTAGTGAAAAAAAAAATTCTATAAAAATATCCCATAGTTTGTAGACACTATAACTTGTACGCAATCCAATCAATATACGCCTATAGGGATTTTTTTTTACCATAACCATGTAGCAGGCCTAAATTGCTGAAGAAATTTGATATTTTACATTATTGGGTATGTTTTATAGCAGAAAGTAAAAAAAAATGTTGTTGTGTCTTCTTTTTAAAAACCGCAGAGGTGATCAAATACCACCAAAAAAAAGCCCTATTTACCACATACTCCGGTCCTGTCCAAAATGAATTGCTTTCTGAAAGGGGGTGTATGACACAATTGCACAAGTATCGAAAGTCAAAGTACAAATGACACCAGGAAATGCATTATTATCTTTGGACATACTGTAGATGTAGTTCCCCCAGAAGCTAGAACCATATCTGTTCACATCCTTTTGAGCGCCAGACTAACAATAATGCGACATTCGAAAGATCAAATGACTCCTTCACTGAAGGAAGTAATAAGTACAACTAATACCCATGCAGCGCACGAGATGTTATACATCTTAACCCAAAATAATCAAAACAAAACCAATACAATTTGGGTGAAATGGGTGGTTTGCTATACAAAGACGAAGAAGGTTTAAATAAGTTACTAAAGTGCATATCGCAGTTTTTTAAAGATACATTGTTCTGATTGTTTTCTTTTCTTTCATTTGTTTAATTTCTTGTTCAGTTACTTTAGCTTCTCTTGTATGTCTTCTTGATCAGTCTTGTTTTAGCACTTAGATTGTCACTAAGCCATCTGATTAACTAGAAGCACCAACCTTAACGGCAGAGGTGGGGGCTGCGGCACAGCATGGCATGATCCCGACCAGGGTGCCCGGGGGGGGGGGGGGTGGAGTCTACATTCCTCGCCCTTATATTTCCTAAGTTTACTATCTTTATATCACTCAAGTATGTCTGTATGTCACTTACAACTTTATTACTGGCAAACCTTTTAATTGTACCACATATCAAAGAGTTAATGTCTAAGTGACCTTTTTGTTTTCTCTTTATTGTCTATATGTTATCTTTGTAAACTTGTTTAAATTCTCAATAAAAATTATTGATTGTATATAAAAAAAAAGCCCTTTTTGTGGAAAAAATACATTCATTTTATTTAGGTACAGTGTCGCACCACCATAAAATTTTCAGTTAAAGAAATGCAATGTTGTTTTGCAAAAAAATGGCTTGGTCATGAAGGGCGATAAACCTTCCGGAGTAGAAGCGGTTAACAGTATAAGCTATTTAACAGGGGGAAATTCAATGATCTTAATGAAAAGGAACAGTGTGATTAAATTACTCTACAAAAGGTCTATTTTCTGAACATTATCCAATTACCGTACTCATCTGCAATGGAAATGGGTCCTAGAACTTGGTTTTGAATGTGTTAGTGCATCTTTGCTTTGTTCTGCTAAACAAGCCTATAGGGCATGCAACTTTACAAGTCTGACAACACTGATAATGTACGTATAAACTGAGAAATGAACAACTTCATATAACTTATCAACTTATTCAGGCTTTTGACATATCCATTCTGCCCAGCAGCCAGATTTTGCACACTTCACAATGCTGATTCATAAGGCCAATCTGTTTTAAGTTATCTATGAAGCATTTAAACATGCCTGTAACGCTCTTTCATACAACTGAGCAAAATCTGCACATTTCTCAAAAGGCACAATAGAATTTTTAAGCACTAAGTTGACCATGTCAGTGTCTTGACTTGCTATACTACATTTGCCAGAGAACAGCATTTAGACTTTTCACATGGGCATGATACGGAGAATAACTGTTCTCTCATTTCTTAATGCTTAATAAAGCACACCCTGAGGCAGATTAAATAAAAAGGAGCAATGAAAACTGTCCATGATGTCTATAGCAACCAATTACATTCAAAATCTGATTGTTTTAAGCTGCAAAGACCAAATAAAATAGATTACCTGGAGTTGGAACCACATTTTTTTTCTGCACAACCTTTGTAAATCAAATTTGCTGAGTTTTATGTCACTGCCCTGTTAAAATGTTTAAATTTATACTTAAATGATTTATTTTCCTTTTTTTTTATACATGGAGTTAATAAAACATTAACAGTCTGTGAATAAATCTAAACTTGAATGAGACTTATTCCCATGTCTTCTGAATGAATCCCTTAGTATGGGTTTATGAGTAAAGGAGTTATCCTACACTTTGAAATTTTTGCTCATGAATAAAAGAGGTACAAAGTGAGCACTGAAACAACTCTCCTGGCTGTGAGGGTCTTTAAACACATTTGGATTTTTCATGTTTGGATTGGGCAAACTAAGAAAATACGAGACTGAGAATGAAACATTAAAAAATAACAGACATGCATCAAAAATCAAAAGACATAGAAGGAATGTCGGCAAGGAGAATTTCTCTTTTATATGTGCTCTTTATTACCCAGCCGGGGAAAAACAGTTAACAGGTGATGGTAAAAGATAGACGAAGGTTGGAAGGAGAACAGCAGATTCAGGCCTTCAATATGGAAACAGTCTTGCTTCCGAAAAACACCGCGTACACACGATCAAATCTATCTGCTGGAAATGGTCTGACAGACCGTTTCAGCAGACAGATTCAATTGTGTGTACGGGCGGACAGACAGATTTTGCCAGCAGACAGATTTTAAAGCATGTTTTAAAATCTGTCTGCTGGGAATCCGTCCGTCAGACATATCTGCTCGCACATGCATCGAATGGATTCGATGCATGCGCGGAAGTGTTTTACTTCCTGGTGCGGTGACGTGGCGGCGTCAACGTCATCGCCACGTCACCGCGCTGTCTGCCGGCGGGGATTTTGGTTTGATCGTGTGTACAGCGATCAAACAAAAACAGCCCAGCAGACAAATCTGATCAAATCGGTCTTTCAGACCGATTTGAACAGATTTATTTGCTCGTGTGTACGGGGCCTTAGATTTCTTTCGCCACTCCAGCCTGAGTGGGTATAGCGTACCTGGACAGGTCTCTCTCACTGACCTGGCAGCCAGAGTATCACTCGGAACTTAGAAGGATGTCTCTCTCACAGACACTTCTGAATGAACGTCAGAGAAGCGCCTCTGCCACAGGCCTTCTCTGATTGCGGATATGGAGGAGCCCCTCCTAAGTAAAGCTTTGCCTGAACCTTCTTTGCAACATTGCCTAGGTACGGACTGAGAGAGGAGTCAATCCCTCAGTGTCTAGTACCTTGATCCCTGTGGGTTGGCTCAATACTGTTGAACCGCCAGCCTCTCATTGGCGCTCCTCAACTGGACTCCCCACCAAACAGCTAAACTCGCTTGGGATCTTCAGAATTGGGAACCCAGCCGATCACTGGATCCCCGTCATGCTCAAATGTTCCAGACCAGCTTGGCTCCAGAAACCAGGAACACTGCGTAGCACCCACGCTGCGACCAGGTAGGCCATAACGCTAGGGGCGCGGTGCTGTGGTCACCCTAAAGGTGGGTGCCACACTTGAAGAAGAACCTCCTAAAATGGCATCTGCCTCATAAGTTCCCTCTCCCAGCATGCCCAGCGAGGCCCAAGCCTCACGATTGGCTTCTGGAAAAAGCACCCAAGTCCCGACTCTACTGCTGCCACCTGTCACCCCGGGGTGGAACAACACCCCAGGCATGACAGAATGAGCCCACAGCACAGCCAAGCTGAAACAGAGACCCTAAATAAAACAATTAGAATTGAGATCAGAGTCACTTACACTCTGATTATCCCTTAAACTTTAAACAGCACCTGTACTTGGAAGTACGCAGGCGCTACACATATATATATATACACACACACATATATATATCTATATATATATTGATATATATATCGATATATAGAGATAAATATATATATTATTCTACCTGCATTAAGGCATTAAAATGCTATTATTAAAGTCATTTGTATATAATTTTTAATTTATTAGTAAAAAAAAAATTGTAAACCCTAAAATATGGTTTTACCCATGGACTGTTCTATTAGTTATACAGGGTTTATATATTTTTTCTTTCATAAAAAAATGTTTTAATGATTATAAATGTATATTTCATTTATATGAATGGTGTATAGCTGCATTACATATGTGGGATTCCATTCATTTACTATACACCATTCACATTTAAATAGGCACATGTATGATCTTTAAATATTGATAAAAACAAGGGGCCAGATTCAGATACACTTAATTTTGCGCTGCGTAATCGAAATACTCTACGCTGCCGTATTTTACCAGGCTCTACATCGAATTCTGGTAGATTTTTGCCCGTACGCTACGGCGGCGTAGTCTATTTCTCGCCGCGTAATCGAAATACGCGATTAGGGGCGTGAAGCATTTAAATTAGGCGCGTCCCCGCGGCGATCGAACTGCGCATGCTCCGTTCAGAAATTTCCCGCCGTGCATTGCATGAAATCACGTCGTTACGTCATTCGTTGTTTGAGTAGCTTCGTTTATGGACATTCCTATTCCCGGACGACTTACGTAAAAAATAATAAAAGAGGTCGGAAAACGTTGAAATTCGACGCGGGAACGACGGCCATACTTAACATGGGCTGTCTAATATTAGAGCAGCAAAAAGCTGGTATAGTGTTACGCAAAAAAAAGATGACTAAAGATGCCGTAAGAGATTGCGATTGAAGATCATAATTTCTGGGATCGCCGGCAAAAGCTCATTAGCATACCCCGACGCGGAAAACGACGGGAAGTCCGCCCAGTGGCCGCAATTTTATTGCAGCGAAGATCCGAAGGCGTACGAACACGTAATCCAGTCGAATTGAAGCCCGCAGCCGTCTATTCATGGTTTGAGGTTTCAGACTAGCTAAAAAACGCGCGTAATTTGAAATTACTCCAGTCTAACACCAGTTAGACAGGAGTTACGGCTCTCTGAATCTGGCCCAATGTTTTTTTTAATAATTAGGTTGATGTATATTGTTTGGTGGGAATGTAACTTTATTATTTTATTAATATGTGGTGTATAATGTGTGCTGATTCATGTTCAACCTTTGTATTTTTTACTTCCTCATACTGTAATCCCGCTACATCACGCGACATTACAGAGAGAGGAGCCGTTCTCAGGAGTTTCCAGGCGTTTGTAGATCGCCTCTCATCTCAGCATGAGAACCGTTCTACAGAGCTTCATAACCAGGCACTCAGAGGAGAGCGATCTCCTCTGAGAATGCCTGAGAACTGAATAGCGATATTTTACCGCAATTTCATAAAAGGACACTTAAATGTGTTACCATTTGTTAGAGGCACAGGTGAATATGAGAAATCTTCTAACATTTTGCTGTGACATTTATCAATGGGGTCTTTCCATTCACTTCCAGGATATTGTCACTCACAGTCTGTCAAGTCTTCAAGACAGAAAGTGAGAGCAAATCTCTCCATCTGGGTGACAGACAACAATAGAAGCCTAAAAAAATCTATTTATCTAGCTTTCTTTAATACCTTGTTTTCATTCATATAACTATGCATTTATTATTTAAAATGACCTTTGAAATCATAAGTGCTTTTCGCACACAGAAAAGGAAAGAAGGCAAATTTCTGGTACAGCACAGCATCTGGTAGCTACAGCAGTAATGATAAACTGTTGGTGGTGTTTAATATCATCATTTTAATATGGAAATGTGAGCAAGAGGTTACAAATAGTCCCCTTGTAAATGTGCAATCTTTTTATGACGTGTTTGCAGACAATGCAAGGCATTAAAAGAGAATTATGCTCAGGGTTGAGTAAAAGGTCAGGAATTACATTTTTCTCTTTTCTGCCAGCAGCCTTGAACTGTATAATACTCAGGCAGCAGGCCTGGTTTTCATAAGGGATATGCTCTGTAAAAACCTTGCCTTCATGACTGTGCTAGATGAGGCTGCTGAAATGCAACCAAGCAACTTTACAGGACAAGATACCATACATAATGAGACAGCCTGCCAGGCTCCTGCTCTAATGCTCAAGGTAAATATGCAGTTTATGCAAAGGCTCTGTAAACATGCTTTGTTAGCAGAATATTGGCAACCTGTGCTGCAGACACAGTTAATCATTAAATGTCTAGAGTAAAATGGTCATCTCATCTGAAAACAGTTCTTTAGGAACTTTTCTGTAATTAAAAGAAATTATAATTTTTTGTTTAATCAAAATGTATATAATTTCACAGCATTTTATATTTTAAAGGCAAATTCCACCTTTGGCATACATTTAGTAGATGAACTCATATTTTAAAAAAAAAATGTACATTTATTCGATTTTGTATTGGAGCCTGTGGAGCATTGCAACTGTGATCAGTGAATCAAAAGTGTGAGGCGGCGTACACACGGCAGAGAACCTCGACGGGCAGAACACATCGTTCCGCCCGTCGAGGTTCTCTGCCGGCCGTCGAAATCGGCGACCCGCCCGTCGGGAATGGCAACCAGCCATTCATCCAGGCGGGCCTTCGAGCAAATAGAGAGCCTGCTCTCTATTCGCTCAACGGGATTCCCGACGGGCAGGGCGAGCCAGCAGCGTACACACGGCCGAGGTTCTCGCTGGAATGCAGCTTCCAGCGAGGTTCTCGCTGGTTTCCAGCGAGAACCTCGGTCGTGTGTACGTCGCCTCAGGCGGCGTACACACGGCCAAGGTTCTCGGCAGAAACCAGCGAGAACCTCGCTGGGAGCCGCATTCTGCCGAGAACCTCGGCCTTGTGTACGCTCTCGGCGAGCCCCGCCCGTCGGGAATCCCGTCGAGCGAATAGAGAGCAGGCTCTCTATTTGCTTGACGGCCCGCTTGGATGAATGGCTGGTTGCCATTCCCGACGGGCGGGTCGCCGAATCTGACGGTCGGCAGAGAACCTCGACGGGCGAAACGATGTGTTCTGCCCGTCGAGGTTCTCTGCCGTGTGTACGCCGCCTCAGTTTTGCGGCTCTAGGAAGTAAACAGTGGACTACAAGTGCTCCAGAGATCTTTAAGTGGTTATAGCTACACTGACAACACACATATATAGCAGACCAACTGTTCAGTACACTTACTGTAATTCAGCTAAAGAGATCCACCTGCAAACGCAGGTGGGTGGGTGGTTTATTTGACAAGAAACACAAATTCCCCACATTAATTATTCACTAGGAGAAATATACAAACTATCAAAGCTGAAGGAACACGTTACACAATACAGTGTATATAGCTATAGGAGGGAGGGATGGCAAACCATTAATTATAAAAAATGCTAATTTAGTTCCCACTCCAGGTTTAACCCAATGTATCCTCTTTTGAGGCTTCTGGGTAATGCTGACGTCACTTCCTGCCCCAACTCACACCATTTTGAGGCTTGGACCACCACGCCAGTCCCGGGTAACCGAACGACGCATACTAGCCCCAATAGTATCACTGGAAAGACTCTGTGCCGGTCCATAGGCACCATACTTGTAAGGTACATTTATTAATAAAAACAGCAAATTGACAACTTGCATATAGCCAGTAAAGATTTGCTTATAAGTCAGGGTAGGGAGGTGAGGAGCTCAATGCAGTAGTGAGCTAGAATCCAGTCCAGGATAAAGTGTTCAGAACTGTCAGCTGGATATACATATAAGGCTAAGAGAACACCAGAGGGTGCCAGACTAAAGGTAGTATATAAAGGCATGGTAAACACAGATACAGTAGGCAGCTCACAGATATGAGGAATAATCAGTGCATATCAAAGAGTCCAGGTCTGCAGCTATAGGCACCATATTTGTGAGTGAGATACTAAATAAAGCATAATATATTGTGCAATTATGGCTGTTTGCTTCCTATGAAATCCTGGGATAAATCAATGTGGAGGTGTATGGAGTAATTACTGGCATACCGTTTGGAAAATCTTCAGATATACTCATATGAGTGGAGTGGTTAACCCTGGCATAAACCAAAGCCGTTTGTTTATCTTGTTTCTGGTGAGTGTCCATTTTAAAAGGTGGTGGCGTCTCACGAATTGGTGAAATCTTTCCAGTCATGGATGTGGATTTGTGCACGTGGGATTCATATAATCATCTCTGAAGAGAAACACTGGGACTGTGTTTTGTTAAATATATGATTTCTGTCTATTCACTAATTCATAAGGAACATTATTTGTCTTTTATTATTCTAGTTCACTTAATATGCACTTGATTGTTATTTTGTATTTTTTTTGGATTAATGATTGATGGGTAATTTGTGAACATTATTCACTGTTCTAAGAGATGTGGTAAGATATATATTATTTTTGGGTTGGCACAGTTATCATCTTTTCTGTAATATTGCTCACCCTGCATTATTGGTTGGCAACCTATGACTGCAACAGACCCATCATTTAAAGACATATTGACAATTTTTTTATATATTTTTTTTGTATAGGTGACACATATATCACATTTGATATTCTCATTTGTGCACCAGCAATTTAAGATGTTTTGCTATACAGTTCTATTATTTCTTCAAGCTTACACTGTCTTGTCAACTCAGTAGTAGAAATCAGTAGTGTAATCCTATTCAGGACATGAGTGTTTCAATGTCAGAAAGTCCAGTTACACCTCCTTAAAGGGGCATTCTGGTCAAATTGGAAAGGTTAGCCTTAAAATGTATACACAGTCTATATGCGCAGGGATTCAATTTCCAGCCCAATGGAAAGTTAATTTCTTGATCGTACATCACGGGACACAGAGCGCATAGTCATTACATATGGGTTATATGGGTACCTTCAGGTGTGGACACTGGTGTAATCAACTTCACAGGAAGTTCCTCCCTATATAACCCCCTCCCACTGAGAGTGCTTTAGTTTTTTCGCCAGTGTCTTAGGTGTTGGTCACGTCTAGCTGTCCCTCGGAGGTCTCGGGACCCAGGATAGCTAGCCGGATCCGTCCGAAGTGCTTCAGAGCCAAGGAGTACGGTACCCGGGCCCTGCTGGAGTGGGGTTTTGCCTATAATGCCTCTCCTTGGAGGGCTGGATTCTGGGCTCCAGTGCCTTAGTCTCTTCCAAGAACTAAACGCTACTGATGCCAGGATGCTATATAGGTCCAGGGGTGTGGGTTCCTTAACACAGGACCCCGGTCCCTGAAGGTCCAAGACAATACCCACGGAGATGGGGGAAGATTGGGCCTCTTGCATTTTGCAATACCCTGCGGCGTGGAGCAGGTAAGAGGGAACCTGCGGGACTTGGTTCGACAGTAGGTATCCCCCTGGGGGTTCTGGGTTGGCTAACAGTATGCTTGTGCATCAGCCACTATCTCCACTATGTCTGTGTGGGCAGGATGGGATACTAATGTTTACCCAGATAACATGTAGATATATGTATACTTGTGTAAGTTATATATTTGCTACTCACCCCAGGTCTGCCTGTTAACACTGATACTGCAACCCCACATGTTTTAAAGAGGAAATTGCTGGTAAAAACTCCTGTTTCTTAGGAAGCCCATGGGGACAGCTTCCTCGCTATGTGTGCACTACAATAACATTAGTGCTTACCTGGTGTCTGTTGGTGCTGCCTAAACGCTGGTCCATGTTGTTTCCTCTGCTCTGCTTCCTCCATGTGGTTTCAGCGTGGTGCGCGCGATTGTGCGCGCGCGCATGCGCACGCGCGTGCACGCCGCCTTTTATAGCGTCGGCGTGCGTCGGGGGGGCGGGCCAGCAGCGTCAGGGTCTGTTTAAAGGGAAAACTTTTTCTCTGGCTGGTTTTTCCCTCCTGGAGGCAGAGGAAGAAAGGATACAGAGCGTGCAGCTGGGTCTTTTGGCCACACAGGGACACCTAGTGGCGGTTTTGTGGATCTTCAGGTCTAGGACTTAGGTCCACTATTGACCAGAAAAAAAAAAAAAAAAAAAAAGTTTTTTGCTTAAAGGGACTCAGCCTTAGATCCAGCAGTATCCGAGTCTACCTTGGACTCCGGCTAACGGGCATTGGTGTGTCAATACTCACAGGTTTCCTCAGTATTGCCACCTCCCAGGCGGGTAAAAAAAAAAAAAAAAGAAAAAATTTTTTGAAAAAAAAAAAAAAAAAAAAGAAAAAGAGAGAAATTAGTTCTTTTTCATTTCCTCATACCTGCCCTCATATTGGTTACTCCTAGCTGCAACAGTCAGGTGTTGGCTATAAGGGTGACCCAAGGTTGTACAATGGCTCCAAAGGGATCTGGACCAGCCAAGGCTGCTAAAGGTGCCAAAAAGCAAAAGGGGTCTCCATCGGGGTCAGAGGATTTGGGCCAGGCTTCTACGGCCCCACCCTCGCCAGTCAGGACACCGAGTGGCATAGTACAAGAGCCATTGGGGGTGCTGGGGGCAAAGGCGGCCCCCGATCCACCCATTCCCGTTTACGTGACGGAAGAAATGCTAGCAGCCACCATGAGTGGGCTAGAGAAAAGGTTAACTGCGTTGTTTTCCCGTCCTTGCCCAAGTAGCAAGCGGGCTAGATCCCCCTCACCCAGTGTGAGGTTTTCAGATGCGGAGGTCTCCTCTTCAGAGGAACGGGACCCACAAGGGGATCAGGCAGACCCAAGTCCCGACGGTTCAGACAGGGAAAATTCCACTATAGATGAATATTTTTCGGCCTCTCAAGCGGAGAGCCTGTGGATCCAGTCTTTGACAGATATGGTTCGCACTGCCTTTAAACTTCCAGTGCCAGAACTAGTAGCCCCGGAGGTATCCTCATTGGGTTCTTTAAAGGCTCCATTAACTTGTGCGTCTTTTCCAATGCACCCCCTTCTGCGGAACGTGATTTACCAGGATTGGGCTCGACCTGATAGAATCTTTGTCCCTCCTAAAAGATTCTCTATTCTCTACCCTATGGAAGAGGAATATGTAAAGAAATGGGCACTCCCTACAGTGGACGCGGCCATTTCCTGCGTGAATAAATCCCTGACTTGTCCGGTTGAAAATGTCCATATGTTCAAGGATCCGGTCGACAAAAAATTCGAGACCCTACTGAAAGCAGCTTTCACCTCAGTAGGTGCCATGGTTCAGCCAGCAGTAGCAGCCATTGGTGTTTGTCAGGCCCTGAAGGATCAGGCAAAACATATATTAAAGGACATGCCGGCTCAGCATACTCATGAATTAGCAGAATTCCCTAGGGCTCTCTGCTTTGCAATAGATGCTATTAAGGACTCCATCCAACAGGCATCTCGTTCATCTCTACTGATGGTTCACATGTGTCGTCTTTTGTGGCTAAAGAACTGGTCAGCAGAGGCACCCTGCAAAAAGTTTTTAGCAGGGTTTCCCTTTCATGGGGGAAGACTATTCGGGGAAGACCTAGATAAATATATCCACACCATATCAAGTGGAAAAAGTACTTCCTTACCGGTCAAGAAAAGACCGCGTGGGCCCACGTTTAAACGACAGGCCATTGCAGGTTCGGCCCCTTCGACTTCCCGTCAGTATCGACGGCCTCCCGGGCGTTCAGCAGTTAATAGCCGCCCACAGGGACAAGCCGCGGCAAACAAGAGGCCCTGGTCTCGCAAGCCGGCTAAACCAGTCATCAAGTCAGATTCATGAAGGGGCGCCCCCACTCTCTTGGGTGGGGGGAAGACTTCAGTTTTTCTCCGAAGTCTGGAAGGCCAGAATTCCCGACGCTTGGGTTCGGTCCGTAGTAGCCTCAGGCTACAAACTAGAGTTTCGAGAAATCCCCCCTCCTCATTTTCAGGGGTCAAGTCTTCCAAGCGACCCGTTAAAAAGAGGGCCTCTCTCGTAAAGGCGTTGGATCGCCTCTTGCTCCAAGGAGTAATTGTAGAAGTACCAACCCAAGAAAGGGGTCTGGGATTCTACTCCAACCTTTTTGTTATACCAAAACCCAATGGCGACGTCAGGCCTATATTAGACCTCAAACGCCTAAATCGCTTTCTAAGGATTCAGACCTTTCGTATGGACTCCATACGTTCAGTGACAGCCAGCCTGCATCAGGGCGACTTCCTAGCATCTATAGACATAAAGGATGCATATCTGCATGTGCCGATTTACCCAGCACATCACAAGTTTCTTCGTTTTACGATAAATCAAAGTCATTACCAGTTCATAGCCCTCCCTTTCGGGTTGGCAACAGCTCCACGGGTATTCACAAAGGTGTTAGCCCCGGTGCTAGCCGTCCTAAGGACAGAAGGCATCTTGGTCCTGGCATACCTGGACGATCTCCTGGTTATCGACAGATCAGCTTCCAACCTCAATCATGCAGTAGTCCGCACAGTGCGGCATCTAGTAGAGTTCGGGTGGATTGTGAACCAAGAAAAATCAAGGTTACAACCCACAAGACAGTTGGAATATCTAGGCTTTCGGTTAGATACAGAATGCCAGAGGGTATTTTTACCTCAAGAGAAGATCAGGTCGTTGATTCAAACGATTCAAATAGTCTTAGGCAAAAAGAAGCCGACTATTCGCCTATGCATGCGACTGCTGGGAAAGATGGTGGCCGCTTTCGAAGCAGCGCCCTATGCCCAGATCCATACCAGAATTCTGCAAGCAGCTATTCTCTCTGCTTGGAACAAGTCCATACAGGCATTAGACCGTCCATTAGTTCTTTCCCCAGGAGTCAGGCGCAGCCTGTACTGGTGGCTGATCCCTCAAAAATTATCAAAAGGGAAAACCTTTTGCCCCATCTCGTGGAAAATAGTAACCACAGATGCCAGCCTAACAGGTTGGGGGGCAATCTTAGGAAAACGGACCCAGCAGGGACAGTGGTCAGAGGCAGAAAGTCTGCTTCCCATCAATGTCCTAGAGATCAGAGCTGCTCGGTTGGCCCTGGTCGCCTGGACTCTCCCCCTGCAGGGTCTGCCAGTAAGGATACAGTCCGACAATGCCACGGCGGTGGCATACATAAACCACCAGGGGGGCACAAGGAGCCTAGCGGCTCAAAGGGAAGTAAACCTGATTTTTTCATGGGCCGAAGCCCATGTACCCTGCATCTCAGCAGTGTTCATCCCAGGGATAGACAATTCTCAAGCAGATTTTTTGAGTCGTCAACAGTTACTCCCGGGAGAGTGGTCTCTTCACCCCCAGGTATTCCAAGAGATTTGCCAAAGATTCGGAGTTCCCGATGTGGACATCATGGCAACAAGATTCAACAAGAAGTTGGAAAAATTCGTATCCCGAGCCAGGGACCCCTCGGCCTACGGGACCGATGCGTTGGTTTGCCCCTGGCACCAGTTTTCTCTCCTGTATGCGTTCCCTCCACTACAGATGATTCCCCGCCTTCTACGAAGGATCAGGGTGGAATGCAGGCCGGTGATCCTGGTGGCCCCAGCCTGGCCCAGAAGGGCTTGGTACGCACTCATCGTGAGGATGTCAGTAGGGGCACCGTGGCCACTCCCCCTGCGCCCAGATCTGCTGTCTCAGGGCCCGATCTACCACCCTGCTTCACAGCAGCTAAATTTGATGGCTTGGCGGCTGAATCCCTAATTCTTAAGGGCAGAGGCCTCTCAGCCCAAGTCATATCTACGTTAATTCAAGCTAGAAAGCCAGTCTCTAGAAATATCTATTACAGAGTCTGGAGAACCTATGTGGAGTGGTGCGAGTCTCAAGGAGGGCATCCTCGCAAGTTTTTTATTGACAGGATCTTGCGATTCCTCCAGGTTGGCGTTGACAAGGGGTTGGCTCTCAGTACTCTAAAGGGGCAGGTGTCTGCCTTATCGATATGGTTTCAAAGGCCTTTGGCCACACATTCGCTTGTGAAAACCTTTTTGCAGGGGGTCTTGCATGTAAATCCCCCTATTAGAGCTCCCCTCTGCCCCTGGAATTTAAATCTGGTCTTGTCAGCTTTACAAAAGCAGCCGTTTGAACCTCTGACAGAAATCCCTCTTGTGCTGCTAACCCGAAAGTTGGTTTTCTTGGTGGCTATGGCTTCGGCCAGAAGGGTCTCCGAGCTGGCAGCCTTGTCTTGCAGGGAACCGTACCTGATTCTGCATAAGGACAGAGTGGTTCTGCGGCCTCAGCCTTCTTTCCTTCCTAAGGTCATATCCAGTTTTCACTTGAATCAGGACCTAGTCCTACCATCCTTCTTTCCTACTCCCCAGTCCAGAGAGGAAAGACTGCTTCATACTTTGGACGTGGTTCGAGCCATGAGGGTTTATCTCAAGGCTACAGAAAAGATTCGGAAAACAGATGTGCTTTTCGTTCTCCTGGATGGCCCCAAGAAGGGTCAGCCGGCTGCCAAGTCTTCCTTGGCTAGGTGGATTAAGCAGCTGATTTTTCAGGCCTATGGTCTGAAGCGCGTTCCACCTCCCTTATCAGTTAAAGCCCATTCTACGAGGGCCATGAGTGCCTCCTGGGCGGCACACCATCAGATCTCTATGGCACAGGTTTGCAAAGCGGCAACCTGGTCTTCCGTACATACGTTTACTAAATTTTATAAGTTGGACGTCACAAAAGCTACGGACGCAGCATTTGGGCAGGCGGTCCTTCGGGCAGCAGTAAAGAATCCTCTGGCCCGGTTCACGCCCCCTTGTTTTTTCTGTTGGTGGAGCTATTTTTTACCTCCTGATATATTTTCTGTTTGGCTAATTTTGGCCTTACGGTCTCCCTCCCTTCATGGAGCATTGCTTTGGGACATCCCATATGTAATGACTATGCGCTCTGTGTCCCGTGATGTACGATCAAGAAAAAGGGATTTTTAATAACAGCTTACCTGTAAAATCCTTTTCTTGGAGTACATCACGGGACACAGAGCTCCCACCCCTCTTTTTGGGGAACATTGTGTAACCTCAGAGAAATTGCTTGCTACAAAACTAAAGCACTCTCAGTGGGAGGGGGTTATATAGGGAGGAACTTCCTGTGAAGTTGATTACACCAGTGTCCACACCTGAAGGTACCCATATAACCCATATGTAATGACTATGCGCTCTGTGTCCCGTGATGTACTCCAAGAAAAGGATTTTACAGGTAAGCTGTTATTAAAAATCCCTTTTTTACTGTCTTCTTTGCTTCCTCTTTGGGTCTGGGAATTCCTTTTCAATTCTCAGACTTATCCACTAGAGGCTTCTTGCTGACTCGCATTTAAAAAAAATATATAATATATGGAATTGTTAATGTTAAGTTTAATTGAGTCACTTTCTTTTCAGGTTTATGAAATGAAAGTGTTAGGCCCCTTTCACATGTGCGGACCGTTCGTCCATTTTTTACAAGTCCGTTTACAGACTTGTAATGCATCCCTATGGGATTGCAGATGTTAGCGGATGATGCATCCGCTAACGTCTGCAAAGATCCGCGTCCGTAAAGATCTGTTTTTTCGGACGGAAGGAAACCCTATTTTTCTTCCGTCCGACGGATCGGATCGGATGAATATGGACAGACGGTCCTTATTCATCCGATTCCCCATAGGGGAGAGCGGAGGAAAGACAGGGCGGTCTCTGCACAGTGTGCGGGGACCGCCCTGTCTGCCGACAGCTCAGCGGGGATTATGGATGATCCCCACTGAGTCGACGGACACACACAGAGCGGACACAAAAACGGTCCGCTCCGTGTGAAAGGACCCTTAGCTGTAATTTACCACTTAGATTTTCAATGTGTTTTTCTTTTAATGTTTTAAATATAACTTACAAAATAGATGCCATTAATCACAGTATACATCGTCAATATAGTCAGCTACACAGACCCCAATGTCAGAAGAACATAGCAAGGAATGAAATATACAGCAAGTACTGGTGATATATATCCCTGAGTAGCAAGAAAACAAGTGGTACAATGGGTATATATATAATGGGTATATATACGTATTGCCTCATATAAAGTCCCAACCCTAGCCTTAGTTTTAGCCTTTTGTTCTCGTACAATGGGTATGGGCAAGGGGTTGCCAACCAATGAACAAAATAAAGACAAGGAACCAAAAAAAAAACACACTCACAAGGCAATACACGGAAAACACACATTCTTCAAGCAGTAGTGTACATATATTATTCAACCTGTTTAAGAGGAGAATTGTAAAGAAGCCAGATCCACCATCTAATGTGGTTTTATTTGGCTATTTCTTAAAAATTCAATTTTAGACTGGAGTCAAGATTGTATTGTATTCATTATTGCTGAGAAAGTTGAAATCCCAGAGTACCTTAGCTACAGACCTTCTGTGGGAAGGCATATTCACTAAGTGTTAACTTCTTAGAGCCCAACTTGACTTATTTAATTCATCCAAATACATTCCAAGTGCATCAAATTAAAAGGTATGAAAATACTTACAGCTTATATTCTTTATAGTGTAGCCACAGCCTGATTACAAAGTCTATCCCCTGCCAGGATACAGCAGAATAGAACTATTACTTTCTGTATGAAATAAATAAATTGTCTGGCCTATTTCTCTGCAATCAGCAAAACCTATGCAAAACCTATGTTCCCAGCTGATTGGAGAGCACTAGTTCTGCAAAAAGAACATTGCTTCATAACAAAGAGCAAGAGTCTTTCTCTTCACCATGCTGACAGGAGAAAGGGTCAGACCTCTGTCTGCACCTGAAAGGTATTTGGTGTGTTCAAACTGAAAGTTCAATTGGGCATTAAGCTGCCATTATTGGTGGTGCCACAGCTGGCAGGTCTCTATAAATTGCAATGGGCACAGTGGGGAACCTGTTTTGTATCTATATACTGCTACTCCAAAATCGGTTTTGTGATGATTTATAAAACACTATTTGTGAGTCTTTAAAATATAAAAACACATACTGTCGACATGTAGAAATATAAACTAAGAATTGCAGAGCAAAACTATAAAAAGTAGAAAGGGCAGAAAAACCCACTAGATTTAAATGATCTCCATCTGCTTGACTAATCAAAGTTATTTGCACATTCCATTCTAGTCTAGTAATGAATCATTAGACAAGGAATGCTAATATAATCTCATCATAACAGAATGAAAACATTAAAAAGTATGTTCTACCCAATTGGAAGCAAGCTGTTTAAAATTAACCACTCGCAGACCGCATAATAGCAGCTTTACTGCTGCAGAGAGGCAGCTATATGTAGGATCACGTGTGTATATACTGTATATAAAGCTACATTGCGCTGCATTGCGCTGCCAGCGCGGTGCTTCTCGCTTTTCAGAGCAAAAGCCATTCTATGGGTGCTGGGCTTTCGATGTCCTCTGGCACCCGCTGATTGTCGACAATACACAGAGAACTGAGATTGTCCTGATGGGGGAAGGAGTCGATCCTGTGTCTCTGCAAAGTAGGGACTAGAATCCACTTCTTCCTCTAGTGAAGGCAGAACACTGTGTACACAAAAACACTGGCTAGGCACAAAGTTAACCATCTGATTTCCCTAGATGTTTTACCCATTCCCAGCCAGTGACATTAGTACAGCGGCAGTGCATATTTTTAACACTGATCACTGCATTAGTGTCACTGGTTCCTGCAAAGTGTCAAAAGTGTCCGATTGTCCCCAGCAATATCACAGCTCTGCTAAAAGTCACTGATTGCTGCCATTACTAATGTAAATAAATAAAATAAAAATGGCTTAAATATATATTATACTTTGTAGACATTATAATGTTTGTGTTCCAATCTATATAAGCTTATAGGGATTTTTTTTTTACCAAAAAACTGTAGCAGAATACACATTGGCCTAAATTTAAGAAGATTTTTTTTTATTGGTTATGTTTTATAGCAGAAAGTAAAAAAATATTTTTTTATCAAAATTGCCGGTCTATTCTTGTTTAAAGCGCAAAAAGTAGTGGTGATCAAATACCACCAAAGAATTATTTTCTGGAAAAAAAATGTCATACATTTTATTTGAGTAGAGCGTTGCATGACCACGCAATTGTCAGTTGAAAAAAATTGCAGCGCCATATTGCATAAAGTGGCCCGGTCATAAAGGGGGGGGTTAATCTTCGAAAGGTCGCGTGGTTCAAGAGAAAAGCACAATTTACATATACATGGTGTAATAATTGCACTACTATATATATTTCTATTTGTATGTACTCAAACAATTATGCTAATACAATTCTAATGTAACAAAACTTTGTGCCAGTCTTATTAAGTGGAATGCTATAAAGAATCAATCATACAGTCACCTTGAAGTGCACATAATTGAAAAAGAGCTTTCAGTTTAAAGCAAATGTTTTAAAAGGTACATTTTCATGTGACTTGTATCCTCTCATGTAAAGGTTCCAGGTTATATCATGCTTTTTTAACAAGTCAAATGTAACAAAACTATCACTTTGTGGTCTTTACATTATAAAAATACCCTTTGGAAAAAAATATACTTATTTCTTAAAGTGGTTGAAGGATTAAAGGAAGAAGTTCTTTTTTAGTTTCATACATTCTATGTATGAAGTAAAAAAAAAAAAAAAAAAACATTCTGTGTTCAGCCCCCGAGCCCTCCCTAATACTAACATGAGCCCGATCTTGATCCAACAATGTGCATGAGAGCAGCTGCTCTCCTGGGTCTCTCCCTCCCCATTGGCTCAGACACAGCAGTGGGAGCAATCGGTTCCTGCTGCTTTCAATCACAGCCAGAGGGGGCGGGGGGCAGAGCTGAGCCCAGTTCTGTGTGCAGATGTCCCCTGTCTGTTACATCTACTAAGATCTGACTAATTACTATAAAGGCAACATTTTAAAATAAACCAATGACACTACTGATTTACATAATAGCATTTATTTTCTGCATGGTCACAAATCCACTTTAAACAAATACAGAGATACTAAACAAAGCACTTTATTTGTTTCTGCTACATTCACCTTCATCATGTAGCATAAGCCATTCTGTAACAAAAATAAGTCCCTCACCAAGATCACCAGACCAATAGTTACATAGTTAGGTTAAAAAAGAAAAACACTCAAGTCCATTGAATTAATGATTTATGGTTATGGGTAAGAGCTAGCCTAAAGGATAACATTACCTTGTTTTCCAAATACTATCAGCAATTTCAGATCAATGAGGGCCTCTGACCTTGTGGGTTGTTTAGGATAGTGCATTTGTGGCTTTTTTTATGGATCACAAAGGAGAAGTTGTTTCCCTACAGTCTTGTCTAATAGGTCCTAGGGAGAGAAAGCAGCAAATGTGCAGTACCCTGCAACATGGTGGAAAGAGTCAAAATTAGCCTATAAACAAGGCATATCTCAGTCCTGACAGGGGGGAAAGGAATTGTTTCTGGTCCTGGTGACCTACTGATCTGGGAACTAAAGTAGTGATTATTAACAGCGTGGAGAGAAAGGGGCCTCCCCAAAGAGAAGCTTAAAGGGTCACTAAAGGATTTTTTTTTAGCTAAATAGCTTCCTTTACCTTACTGCAGTCCTGGTTTCATGTCCTCCACTGTTCATTTTTGCTGTAATCCTTCTCTGTTCTGGACACTTCCTGGTTGTCTGTTTCCCGATGAAAAAAGTCATTGGAGCTTCTCTTTGTGGTTTGATTACTGTGTGTCTAAAACCCCACAGAACCAATCAGTTTCATTTTAAAAACAAACACTGCCATGTGTTGGCTCTGTGTCTCTGTACTTTACAGAAGCATGAAACTAGATGGCACATTATATGATTGTGTTTTATCTATTTGTAATCATTTTTAAAAGGAATCAGTTAACTATTATGTCTCTATACCCTGTAAACAGTCATTTCAACAACAACAAAAAAAAAATCCTGTACAACTCCTTTAATATTGGTATAAGAGCCTTATATTGCATTCTGTCATTTTTAGAGTGATGTTTCATGTACAAAAAAAAAAAAATGTATAGTGTCCATTATGTCTGTGGTTGATAGGGCATACAAATGTATTTATATTGGGCGTTAATGACCCAGGATCTATTATAATAGCAATTCAGCTGTGTGCAAACCTCATCATTAAATATATATATATTATTACTTTTTTACTGAAACTAAGCTCATTCTCTATTTACTTTATGTGTGAAATTTCAATGTAATCAGTCTTTAGCTTATGAGTCACCCAGCGATATTTAAAAACAATTAGCTATATACAACAAGACATACCACCCAACTGCAGTTGCTTGCTCTTAAAGTGGTTGTAAAAACACAGGAACAAAAAATAAAAACCAAGACAAAGGCATAATGAGCTATATTGAGATATCATACTAGCTTCTTATTAACCGCTTAAGCCCCGGACCATTTTGGCGGTTAAAGACCGGGCCACTTTTTGTAATTCGCATTAATTGAAAATTACGCGGCCGTGCGACATGGCTCCCAAACAAAATTGACATCCTTTTCCCCCCACAAATAGAGCTTTCTTTTGGTGGTATTTGATCACCTTTTTGCTAGAATAAATATCCCCCAAAAAAATTAAAAATTCCACTGCTTAGGCTAATACGTGATCTTCTACATATTTTTTGTAAAAAAAAAATCGCAATAAGCATTTATTGATTGGTTTGCACAAAAGTTATAGCTTCTACAAGATAGGGGACTGTTTAATGGCATTTTCATATATTTTTTTTACTAGTTATGGCGGCGATCAGCGATTTTTATCATGACTGCAACATTATGGTGGACACATCGGACACTTTTGACACCATTTTGGGACCATTGTCATTTTTACAGTGATCAGTGCTATAAAAATGCACTGATTACTGTGAAAATTACACTGGCAGTGAATGGGTTAACCACTAGGTGGCGCTGCAGGGGTTAAGTGTTCTCTAGGAAGACTGCAGCAGTTGGCAAGTGGTTAAACGTACCTTAGATCACAGCCCCCCACAGTGATTACAGAACACCGCTGTGGCCGGTGACATATCTCCCGGAGTTATTTCCAGGTATTGCGGACTCCGGCGCTGTGATTGGCCGGAGCGGCATGATGTCACTCTTGCGCATGCATACAGGAGCCACTGGTAATGGCACAGCAGCTGAAGAAATGGCACAAGCGAGCCACCTCTTTTGTGCAAACGGTGCAAGTTTAGGAGATATTCAGGGTACCTACAGGTAATCCTTATTATAGTGGTGTGTAAGGGTTAGGGATGAGCCAAACACCCCCCGTTCGGTTCGCACCAGAACCTTCGAATGGACCGAACATTTGCGCGAACATTTAGAACCCCATTGACGTCTATGGGACTCAAACGTTCAAATTCAAAAGTGCTAATTTTAAAGCCTAATATGCAAGTTATTGTTGTAAGACGTCTTTGAGAACCCGAGTCTTGCCCCAGGGAACATGTATCAATGGAAAAAAAGTTTTAAAAACGGTCGTTTTTTTCAGGACTCCTGAAAAAAACAACAGTTTTTAAAACTTTTTCCATTGATACATGTTCCCTCGGGCAAGACCCGGGTTCTCAAAGACGTTTTCACAGGCATACTATAGACACCCAGCAGATACAATATTTAAAGGAATTTTTCTTTTTCTTTTTTTCTAATTTAAGCATCATTAAAATCATTGCTCCTGAATCAGGAGCAGTTATTTTAATGATGCTTAAATAATAAAAACAAAAATGAAAAATTCCTTTAAATATTGTACCTGCTGGGTGTCTATAGTATGCCTGTAAAAACGTCTTTAAATAGCACAATCACCTGCCTGCCAGTAATTTAGGAAGAACTGATCTAACTAAACTATACAGTGTATAAATATACAGTATGTACAACACCTGGGAAGTATATATATCCTCTACACACTGTAACATTAATTGACTAGCCTGCCTGCCTGCCTGCTCTATCTACCTGCAAAAAATGACACTCTCTCTGTCTCTCTCTGTTCTCTATAACCACCGCCGCAACACACTACACAAGGCCGACCTGCAGGCGGCCTTTTATAGTGTGGGACGTGTACTAAACCCCTGAGCCATAATTGGCCAAAGCCATTCTGGCTTTGGCCAATTATGGCTCTCCGTTTTTTGCAAGCTGTGATTGGCCAAGCATGCGGGTCATAGTGCATGCTTGGCCAATCTTCAGACAGTTTTTATGGTCTGTGAAACGTAACTTGAATTTGCCGTGAAGTTCGACGGACGATCGAACATACGATGTTCGAATCGAACATGAGTTCAACTCGAATACGAAGCTCATCCTTAGTAAGGGTTTACAACCACTTTAAATTGCAGCTGCTATGTAGGTTAGCCCAAAATAACTTAAATTATTTCACACAGAGAATGACCACAGACATTTTGTAACAGATAACAAGCAATTTACAGTTACAATGTAAAAGGCTTGTAAATCACTTTAAAGCTTGGCCTTTGCTGACCACTGACGCTGGGCACGTGAAGGGTACAGAGGTTAGCAAAATGATTTTGATTGACATGTAAGCAGAGATACTTTACTGTATACAGTTTGTTTTTCTCCTTTGATTATTCTGGCCTTTCCTGTTGTTTTACAAATGAGAAATGTTCTTCTACATTGGAAAAAAATGTGAAACTGTCCCTACTTGTAAAGTCTTGCAAGCAGCAAATCTTTCTCTCATTAGTTTGCTAGGAAACATAAAATAGTAAGTGACTTGGCAGCACTTTATAAAAAAAAAAAAAAAGTATGATAATAAAAAATGAACAGCAATCACAAACAACATAGATTTTAATGCTCAAAGCAAGGTGAGTGCCTGTTTCATTTGAACAAAACATAAAATGTAATGAACTAACTCAAGGCCATTTAAAGATTATGCAGGAGAAATAAAAGCATAACCATTAACTTTGCAAGACAGATGTAAAAGCAAGGTCTTGCAGTGAACTAATTTCTTTGAAGCAGGAAAAAAGACAATATGACAAATTTTGTTGCATATTTGCAAGTGAGGCTAAAGATAAACTGAATGTTTACTTGAGGCACGTCCAATTTAGAAATATTGGGCCAGATTCAGAGAGTAATTACGCCTGTCTAACTGGTGTTAGACAGGAGTAATTTCAAATTTTGCGCGCCGTATCACTAGTTTGAATCCTCAAACCATGATATGGCGGCGTTGGGCTTTGATCTGACAGGCTTACGTCTTCGTACGCCTTCGGATCTACGCTGCAATATTTTTGCGGCCGCTGGGTGGAGTTTGCGTCGTTTTCAGTGTCGGGGTATGCAAATGAGCTTTTTTCGGCAATTCACGAAGTTACGAGCGTCGTTCGCAATCGCGTACGTAATTTTTTCGCTACGTAAAGTTAAACCAGCTATTAGCTGGTCTAACGTTACGTGGCCCATGTTAAGTATGGCCGTCGTTCCCGGGTCAACTTTCAATTTTTTTTATTTTTTTTGCGTAAGTCGTCCGGGAATAGGAATGTCCGTAAACGACGCTGCTCAAAAAAAAAAATGACGTAACGACGTGATTTCGCGCAATGCTCGGCGAGAAATTTCTGAAAGGAGCATGCGCAGTTCGATCGCCGCGGGGACGCGCTTAATTTAAATGCCTCACGCCCCCTATTCGCGTAGTTTGATTCCGCCGGGAGAAATACACTATGCCACCGTACCTTACAGGCCAAAATCTCTCTGAATTCCTCCTAGAGCCAGGTAAAGTACGGCGGCGTAGAGTAGCTCTGATACTCTGCGGGAATCTAATTCTTTCTGAATCTGGCCCATTGCATCTTGATTGAAATACCCTAAGTAGTTTTATAGCTGGCATTTGAAACCGCTTAGCATTCTTGAATCAAGACCAATCATAGTAAAGTGTAAACTATAAAAGCTATTTTACAAACTGTAGAACCAGGGCATACAACCTGTGGACAAGGACCTCACCCAGTGCCACACATTTATATTTTTGGATCACACAAGAACACTCCCTGTACAGATATTTCTTAATCCCTGGACATGGGAATTGTGCCGAGAATGTACCCTGAGCTGCCCACTGCTTATTTTGGGGGCATCACGCTGCTCGTCTCTGCCCCCTCTCTCTACTCATTCGCTGTGTTGCTATGGCAATTTCTATAGTGACTTTATTGCAATAATATAGGTTTAGTCAGTATATGTGTACAGAACCCCTTCCCTCCCCCTCCATTGATATTTAAACTGGACATTCTTTGCAGGAAACAGGAAATGGGTGGGAGGGGCTTGGAAAGGGTTTTGAAAGACACATTGTTTTGAATATGAGAGGGTGTTTGGAAGGACAAATGAGAAGAAGGTGACCTGAAGCTGAAGAGCTTTGGAGAACTTTTGAGTTGGACTGAGCAAAGAACTATGGACATTACATCTTGACCCCCTAAGTTGAGTACATGTTTAGTTTACTTAATGTGTACATATAGTACATGTTTATATTTGTAGGCATATATTTTGTAAGCTATGAATTGTGTTGTGTTGTGCATCCTACAGTTGTATGTGCAGGTTTTTCCTTGTATAGTAAAGCTGTGATACACTACAGAAGTCTAAGCTTACTTGGTTTTACCACAAGAACTTAGTAGATAGACGGACTGACTTTAATAGCAGCGAGAGCAAATGGTGCTCAGTGTTGTGTTTCAGCCAACCAGGAGGGGGAGTTTCGGACAGCCAAGACTCTTGTGCAACATCACTGGATTATGATGGGGCTCAGGTTAGTATCAGAGGGACTGCTGCACACATAAGTTTTTTTATCTTAATGCATACAATTCATTACAATAAAAAAAAATCTGCTGCCTTTAGAACCACTTTAATTTATAATTTATAATATAATATATGCTTGGGTTTATAAGTCCTTTAATCTTTTTCTATTTTTCTTTATTCATAGGAATGCACAGCCTGGCATGTGAGCGTTGTCTTTATACATAAAGCTTAGATAAATCTATTTCCCATGAGCCCCAAGACTCTCAGGCCACTAGAGGGTTTACATGATTTTATTCACAGTTACCTGTGTGTATGTTTTCTTCTACCTCCACAATGATTTGTATTCTGGTTAAGTGGCAAGGGGAATATTGTTCAGCAACAGCTTCCTTACAAAAAAATTGCTATTCCTACTGTTGAAATGCAGTGGTTATTAATGAAAAATCACACCATCCCAATGCATGAGATGAATCTCATATTTCCTACTTGTACTCACAGATCCATAGTTACGGCCAACATTACAATTCAGATGATGTTGTTTAAATGGATTCCTTGGTTGCCTGAACTGGGCTTAGACATTTCTAGACAGACTGAAAAGCACACTGTGAGTCTTAAAATCTGATTTCCCTGCTGACACCACCAAATGTCAACTTATCTTGCTATTGCCATTTTTATAATTAATCATTCATAAAAAAATATTTACTAAAATGATGGCACATCAACTTATCAAATGTGATGTTTTCCATAAAATTAAAATATAAAAATCTATTTAATAAAGATAGTAAGTTGTAAACATTTGGGTAACCACGGAAAAAAAAAAATTAAGCAACATTGTATTTGTCAATCCAGTAAATTGTAATAGGTTTTTATATAAAATGTATGGCCCGGATTCACAAAAGTTTTACGCCGACGTATCTAGAGATACGCCGTCGTAAGTACAAATGGGCGCCGTCGTATTGTTACGCCGATTCGCAAAGCTAGATACATCATAAAACAAGGCTTCAGCCGCCCGACATAACTTGCCTACACCGGCGTATCGTGGGCGCATAGTTACATTGGACGCATTCGGCGTACCCATGTTAAATATGTAAATTAGTAAGATACGCCGATTCACGAACGTACTTGCGCCCGGCGCATTAATATACACGGTTTATGTAAGTCGTACGTCCATCGTAAACTTACCCCCCATAAAGCAGGGGTAAGTCATGCAAAGGTATTTGACTTAGGTCGGCTTACCCCGACAACTATACGCTACGCCGCCGCAATGTTGCGCGTATTTTCTTTGTGAATACCAGGCTTGCCTCTCAATGTTGCGGCGGCATAGCGCAAACAAGATACGCTATGCCAGAATAAAGATGCGCCCAGGTACGTGAATCCAGGCCTGAGAGCCTGCACTGTTATTTAAGAAAAAGAGGTTAGACACTAATGGCCCTTTCACACCACATGTATTGCAATAACAAGCTGAAATCTATTATTGCCAATAGGCACGGTTCACACTAATGCATTATGTTGGTGTGCCTTTTGTGAAAATGGGACATGCTGCATTTAAATTAAGTGTAATCAATTGCAACACATTTCAACACATCACAGCATGTTGCAATACACATTGATGAAAAAATAAATATTTATTTTGGCACCTGCTGGAAAAAATACCTAACCAAAAAAGGAAATTAGAACCTTGCAGACTCTACTGGTACCGGAGAGGAAAGGTTAGACGTTATTAGATAACCACTTAAGACCCGGACCAAAATGCAGGTAAAGGACCTTGCCCCTTTTTGCGATTCGGCACTGCTTTGTTTTAACTGACAATTGCGCGGTCGTGCGACGTGGCTCCCAAACAAAATTGGCGTCCTTTTTTCCCCACAAATAGAGCTTTCTTTTGGTGGTATTTGATCACCTCTGCGGTTTTTATTTTTTGCGCTATAAACAAAAATAGAGCGACAATTTAAAAAAAAATGCAATATTTTTTACTTTTTGCTATAATAAATATCCCCCAAAAATATATAAAAAATCATTTTTTTTCCTCAGTTTAGGCCAATACGTATTCTTCTACGTATTTTTGGAAAAAAAAATCGCAATAAGCGTTTATCGGTTGGTTTTCGCAAAATTTATAGCGTTTACAAAATAAGGGATAGTTTTATTGCATTTTTATTAATTTTTTTTTTTTTTACTACTAATAGCGGCGATCAGCGATTTTTTTTCGTGACTGCGACAATATGGCGGACACTTCGGACAATTTTGACACATTTTTGGGACAATTGTCATTTTCACAGCAAAAAATGCATTTAAATTGCATTGTTTACTATGGAAATGACAGTTGCAGTTGGGGAGTTAACCACAGGTGGCGCTGTAGGGGATGTGTGACCTAATGTGTGTGTTTACAACTGTAGGGGGATGTGGCTGTAGGTGTGACGTCATCAATCGCGTCCCCCTATTACAGGGATGACGCGATCGATGCTGCGGCCACAGAGAAGCACGGGGAAGCCGTGTGTACACACGGCTCTCCCTGTTCTTCCGCTCCAGGGACGGATCGCCGCACTCCAGCGGCGATCGGGTCCGTGAATCCCGCGGTCCCGGTCCTGGAGCTTCGGACCGCGTTGCGGGCGCGCGCCCGCGACCCATGGCTGGGTACTAAAATCAACGTATATATATACGTTGATGTGCCCAGCCGTGCCATTCTGCCGACGTAAATGTGCAGTAGGTGGTCCTTAAGTGGATAAAAAGTAAATGTTTTTTTACAAAAGTCGTTAAACAGTCATAAAGACATGAATACAGTGCTTTGATTGGATGATACAGGCCATATAGTCTAGCTGCTAGAGTAGGTCTGTGTTATATATTCCTAGAGGTCGACACGTTTCACAACAAAGTGCTTCCTTCTTTCTTCCTTCCTGTAGGCTGGCATCAATATGACAGGCCATCACAGAGTGTCCAACAACTTCATTCTACCATCCTGTTTCCACACTTAGTGACTCTCCTGACTCTCCTCATAGTGACAATGAGGTCCTGATGAAGCACTTTGTTGTGAAACGCTTTGACCTCTGGGAATATATAGCAAAGACTTACTCTTGCAACTTGACTATATGGCCTGTATCATCCAATCAGAGCCCTCATATTCACATTTTTATGACTGTTTTTTGTAATAAAAATGTACTCTTTTAACTAATAATGTCTGGCAGTTCCTCTCTGGTACTAGTAAAGTCTGCAAGGTTCTAATTTTCTTTTTTGTTTGTTATTTATAGATGAGGTACCCTTTATATAGCATATTCTGGTTTTACATACAAAAAAAACTGCATAGCAATGCAAAGATTGATGATTGGGACATCTAGCAGGCTGTTTTTAACAGGCATTATCAGGCTTTTAGCAATCTTCAGTGGCTTGTTTTTGGAGCATGGACCTTTTATTGACAAAACTGCTAAAAGCTTATTCAGTGTGAAGTTGCAGACTAGTGTTTTCTAGTTAAGACTTGTTATGAAGCCAAGCTTGCTGTCAGAGTCATTGGCCTAGATTCACAAAGGATTACGCCTCGATTTACGATTTTTTCGTATGGACCGTTTTACGCCTTGATCTACTGAAAAACTGTTGCTAAATGAGCTTTTGCCTTCCACAAAATTCAAACGCAATCCTTACGGTAGTTTTTTTTCCTTCTACCAGCTTTTTGCTGGTCTAATATTCATGTTGTTGCAGACTTCGTGTTTTCGTAAGTTAGGAATGTTCAAAATAATGCCTGTGCATATGAACGCGCTAAAAAAATTTCGTAATTACAATAGCGTCCTACCTGAACCAAGCGTTCTCGATTCAGAGTGCCCCATAGTTTTTGCCACTGCAACCTAAAGTTTAAAGGATGCACAAGTCAGCTGATCAAGTAATAGGAAGAAAAAAAAACCTCACTAAGGCCTGTAGTAATTCTATATTAATATTACATTAATATTAATATTACAACAAGGCCAATAACTTTTTGTGAAACTCTTTGCTGTATCAAAGTTCGCCGGACAAGGGGAGGAGCTCATCTGATGGCGCATGGCGGGGAAACACACAGCTATTGAAATGAAAGCTGTGATGTTCCCTGCTCTAATCATCTGACCTGCGGCTCCCCTATCATCCCCTCCATAGGTAGGCTGCATGGTGGGCACAGGTTGCATGGTGGGCACAAGCTGAATTGGACACAGGCTGCATGGGACACAGGCTGGATTGTGGGCACAGACTGCATTGGACACAGGCTGCATATTCGGCACAGGCTGCATTGGACACAGGCTTAATGGTGGGCACAGTCTGCATGGTGAGCACAGGCTGCATGGTGGGCACAAGTTGCATTGATGGGCACAGGCTGCATTGGGCATGGGCTACATGGTGGATACAGGCTGCATTGGGCACGGGCTTCATGGTGGGTACAGGCTGCATAGGGCACATGCTGCATTAGACACAGGCTGTATGGTAAGCACAGGTTGCATTGGTGGGCACAAGTTGCATTGATGGGCACAGGCTGCATTGGCGGCCCAGGCTGCATTGGTGGGCACATGCACATTTAAGTGTCATTTTATGAGATCATTTATGAGGGTGGATTTAGGGGCGAGATTAGGAGTCAGGGTAGGGGTTAAGTGGGGAAACTGAGGGCGAGTAACCCTTGAGGCCTAGCTAGTAGCTCATGACTTGAAATTTTATCAAGAATTAATGATGTGGTCCAAGGCACCATGAGTAATTGGCCTCCATGCCAAATTTGGACAGAAAAAAGAGGACTTGAAATTTTGAGCCCTGTGCTAACTGTCTTAAATTTCCAGTTTGATCCCTCAGTTAATAAAACACCCTCAGCACGACCTTCCTAACATCTGTTTTCTAGTGTGAGTGGCAATGAAAATGGCAATAATCCTGTGCCACTAAGTGAGAAGAGGCAAGAAATAGTGACAGATAGCAGTGACTATCTGATAATGTTCTTGTTTTTCACCTATATACTGTATGTTCATAAGGGTTATTTATTTAACCACTTAAGGACCACCTCCTGCACATATACGTCGGCAGAATGGCACGGCTGGGCACAAGCACGTACAGGTACGTCCTCTTTAAGTGCCCAGCCAAGGGTCGCGGGCGCGCGCCCGCGGCCCAGTCCGAAGCTCCGTGACCGTGACCGCGGGACCCGATCGCAACTGGTGTCCTGTGATCGGTCCGCGGAGCTAAAGAACGGGAAGAGCTGTGTGTAAACACAGCTTCCCCGTTCTTCTCTGTGGCACCGTCATCGATCGTGTGCTCCCTAATATAGGGAAACACAATCAATGACGTCACACCTACAACCACACCCCCTACAGTTAGAAACACATGTACGGTCACACTTAACCCTTCAGCGCCCCCTTGTGGTTTACTCCCAAACTGCAATTGTCATTTTCACAGAAAACAATGCATTTTTAATGCATTGTTTGCTGTGAAACTGACAATGGTCCCAAAAATGTGTAAACATTTTCCAAAAATAGGTAGAGATATACGTATCGGCCTAAACTGAGGACATTTTTTTTAGATGTTTTTGGGGGATATTTATTATAGCAAAAAGTAAAAAATATTGCATTTTTTTCAAAATTGACGCTCTATTTTTGTTTATAGCGCAAAAAATATGAGGTTATCAAATACCACCAGAACCTGTTCTTTTCTACATTTTATACTTATGTTACTAGTACCGCGATAGTCCAACAATGACCCAAACCACTCCCCCCCCCTCATTTGGCTCTCTGGTTTGGGGACCTCAGAACCAATTTCTATATTATATTGCACAAATATACTACTGAGCTACTATATTTTTACCATATATAATATAATGGGGCTGATTTACTATTGAAGCTGCGCTGCGCCAGTACATGCCTTAATTTGTGCGCTGGCTGAAGCCTTAATTAGGCGCATAAACCGGCCGCAGCAGCAGCGCGATGCAATTGATAAGTAAAGCCACCGCCGAACTCCCTGTTAAAGTCTATGGGGGAAATATTAATTGTTCATTTTAAAGGCTAATCTGCAAGTTTTGTCCTAAAAAGTGTTTGGGGACCTCAGTCCTGCCCCAGGGGACATGTACCGGCCATTTTTTCGGGAGCAGTGATTTTAATAATGCTAAAAGTGCAATAATAAAAGTGTAATTTTTCTTTAAATTTCGTACCATGGGGGGCTCTAATGTCAGCATGTGAAAAAGCGCATGTTTCCCGTGGTTAGAAATGTCTCTGCACAAAATGACATTCTGAAGGAAAAAAGCCGTTTAAAACTGACTCACGGCGATAATGAATTGTCGGCTCCCGGCAATTGCAGGAGAATTCATTCATAAAAAACACGAACAAAAAAAAGCGTGGGGTTCCCCCAAATTCAATAACCAGACCCTTTAGGTCTGGTATGGATATTAAGGGGAACCCCGCCATCAATTTTCTTAAAAAAATGACGTGGGGTTCCCCCCAAATATCCATAACCAGACCCTTCAGGTCTGGTGTGAATTTTAAGGGGAACTCCACCCCAAATTTAAAAAAAAAATGGCGTGGAGTCCCCCCTAAAATCCACACCAGACCCCTTATCCGAGCACGTTGACCTGGCCGGCCGCAGAAAAGAGGGGGGGACAGAGCGCGGCCCCCCCCTCTCCTGAACCGCACCAGGCCACATGCCCTCAACATTGGGAGGGTGTTTTGGGGTACCCCCCAAAACACCTTGTCCCCATGTTGATGAGGACAAGGGTCTCTTCCCCACAACCCTTGCCCGGTGGTTGTGGGGGTCTGCGGGCAGGAGGCTTATCGAAATCTGGAAGACCCCTTTAACAAAGGGGCCCCCCAGATCCCGCCCCCCCCCTGTGTGAAATGGTAATGGGGTACATTGTACCCCTACCATTTCACCAAAAAAAAAAGTGTCAAGGGTTAAAAACGACAAGAGACGGTTTTTGACAACTCCTTTATTATCTTCTTTCTTCTTCTTTTTTTCTTTCCTTCAGGTTTCTTCCTCCATCTTCTTCTTCCTCTGCTTCTGTCTTGGGACTTCTATTCCCGCATCTTGACCGGAATGCTCTTCCATTATCTTCTCCTTCCGCTGTCCTTCTCGTCCACATCTTCTTCTTCTTGTTCTTCTTCCCTGGAGCCGCCGCTTCCAATTGAAATCCCCGCTGTCTGCCGGACCACGCCCCCCTCTGATGCCACGGGCAAGCTCTTAGGAAAGTCCCCGTGTGGTGCCTGTGCATCAGAGGGGGGCGTGGTCACATGTCAGAAAGTGGGCAATTCAATTGGAAGCGGAGACTCCGGCAAAGAAGAAGCTGCGCACAAGCTTCCAATTGAATTGCCCGCCCTCTGACATGTGACCACGCCCCCCTCTGATGCACTTGCAGCACACTCCTAAGAGCTTGCCCGTGGCGTCAGAGGGGGGCGGGGTCCGGCAGACAGCGGGGATTTCAATTGGAAGCGGCGGCTCCGGCGAAGAAGAACAAGAAGAAGATGCGGACGAGAAGGACAGCGGAAGGAGAAGAAGATGGAAGAACATTCCGGGCAAGATGCGGGAATAGAAGACCCAAGACAGAAGCAGAGGAAGAAGAAGATGGAGGAAGAAGAAACCCGAAGGAAAGACGAAAAGAAGAAGAAAGAAGCTAATAAAGGACTTGTCAAAAACCGGCTCTTGTCGTTTTTAACCCTTGACACTTTTTTTTTGGTGAAATGGTAGGGGTACAATGTACCCCATTACCATTTCATACAGGGGGGGGCGGGATCAGGGGGGCCCCTTTGTTAAAGGGGTCTTCCAGATTTCGATAAGCCTCCTGCCCGCAGACCCCCACAACCACCGGGCAAGGGTTGTGGGGAAGAGACCCTTGTCCTCATCAACATGGGGACAAGGTGTTTTGGAGGGTACCCCAAAACACCCTCCCAATGTTGAGGGCATGTGGCCTGGTGTGGTTCAGGAGAGGGGGGGCGCGCTCTGTCCCCCCCTCTTTTCTGCGGCCGGCCAGGTCAACGTGCTCGGATAAGGGGTCTGGTGTGGATTTTAGGGGGGACTCCACGCCATTTTAAAAAAAAAAATTGGGTGGAGTTCCCCTTAAATTCCACACCAGACCTGAAGGGTCTGGTTATGGATATTTGGGGGGAACCCCACATCATTTTTTTTTAAATTGACGGTGGGGTTCCCCTTAATATCCCTACCAGACCTAAAGGGTCTGGTTATTGAATTTGGGGCGACCCCCACGCTTTTTTTTGTTCGTGTTTTTTATGAATGAATTCTCCTGCAATTGCCAGGAGCTGACAATTCATTATTGCCGTGAGTCAGTTTTTAACGTCTTTTTTCCTTCAGAATGTCACTTTTCACATGCTGACATTACACCCAGGGCCGCCATCAGGGGGGTACAGGCAGTACACCTGTAAGGGGCCCGGGGGTCCGGAGGAGCCCAGATGCCTGGAGGCCCCCAGGGCCCCAGATGGTAACCCCCCTCTTTTTTTATTTTATTTTTTTATATATTTTTTATTTATTTTTTTATAATTTTTTATTAAAGGGCCAATTTTTTGTATTTTTTTAGCAGTCCGGAGGTCCCCAGGGGCCCAGAGGCCCCCTGGGCCCCAGGTGGCAACCCCCCATAATTTTTGTTATTAAAGGGCCAATGTTTTTTTTAGGGGTCTGGAGGTCCCCAGTGGCCCGGAGATCCCCAGGGCTTCAGATGACAACCCCCCTTTTTTAAAAAAAAAATACAAAACAAGATATATTTTTATATTTTTTTTAGTTATTTTTTTAACATTATTATGAGAGGGCCCAGAGGGCCCCAGATGACAACCTTTTTGCTTATAAAAGTGTTTTAAACATTTTATATTTTCCCCAGGTTGTTTTTTTTTTTCTTTATTTTTTAAAGTGTATTTTGTGCGTGAAGTCGAGAGAGAGGAGCTGGGAGTAAGCAGACCCTCCCCCCGGAGGCAATCGCCATCCTTCTCCATGCCCCCGGTGGCAATGGCGGGTGTGAGGGGGGGCCTCCCACTCACCCCACCCTTTCTGCTCCACTTGGGAGCCCGATGGGACAGAGGGACTCCCCCTATGAGGGAGTCTAGCCCACCCAGCCAGCCCTGTAGGTCCTTCGCCTCTCTTTATTTTAAGAGACCTCATGGCCAAAGTGTGTGCGTGTTAAACCAATTTCGTGGGCGTGCAAGTGTGGTGTTTTTTTGTGGGGGGGTGGGAATACTAAGCACAGGCGTACCTTGCATAGCACACCCACCAATTTCAGGCGGCAGCACCCCCCCCTGTTCTCTGCTCCAGGGGGCCCATGCCTGAAGCTGTGTAAGGGGCCCCATAATTCCTGATGGCGGCCCTGATTACCCCCCCCCCCCCCATGGTACGAAATTTCAAGGAATTTTTAACTTTTATTGTTGCACTTTAACCACTTCCATACCGCACCTATTCTGGCACTTCTCTCATTCATGTAACAATTATATTTTCTTCCTTGAAAATTACTCAGGACCCCCAAAAAATATATATTTTATTAACAAACACCCTAGGGAATAAAGTGGCGGCCATTTTTTCTTACAAATTTCCAACGGTATTTGCGCCAAAAATTTTCAACGATACAATAGATACCTAACTTGTCACGCTTTCATATTGCGCACACTCATGGAATGGCGCTAAACTGCGTAATTAAAAATCTCCATAGGCGACGCTTGACTTTTTTTTTTCAGGTTACCAGTTTTGAGTTACAGAGGAGGTCTAGTGCTAAAATTATTGCTCTCACTCTAACGCACGCTATGATACCTCACATGTGGGTTTTGAAGGGTGTTTACATATGTGGGTGGGACTTGCATGCGTTTTCGCTTCTGAGTGCGGGCTACTAGGGACAGGGGCATTTAAATTTCGGGGGGGGTTTTTTGTGTGTTTTTTTTTACTTAATATTTTCTTTTTGCACTTGTTTGACCCTTTTTTTGTATTATTTTTCACTTTTCTTCCTATTACAAGGGATGTTTACTAGTGTGTGACAGATCATGTTCGTTCAGCACAGTGGTGTAGTGTATAGCATGTTCACCTAGCAGCAAAAGGGTTGCTGGTTCGAATCCCGCCCGTGACACTATCTGCCTGGAGTTTGCATGTTCTCCCTGTGCCTGTGTGGGTTTCCTCCCAAAATCTAAAAACATGCTGTAAATCAGTTCCTGTCTAAATAAGCCCCAATATGCAGTAGGATATTTAGGTTTTGTGCTGCCCTAGGCCTGACCAAATTTTGGCACCCCCTAATAGAAAAATTACCCACCCTTCCTGTCAAGGCCACACTCTGTTTTTTTATAACCCACCCAGGAATTTTCAGGGGACACACACAAGTTCTGTGGGGGGGGGGGGGGCACAGGCGTCCCTTAATTTGCCTAGTTTTTCTATCACTTCCTGTTTGGCTATGGGGCAGGAAGTGAAGGCCAATCTCCCCAAACAGACAGGGATAATACAAAATAAACTGACAGAGCTTCTAACCCCCCCCCCAACCCTATCCAAAATGAAAGAAAACAAAAAATAAAAGTGATGATTATAGTTCCAGTTTAACCCCAAATTTCAGATCATTTTATTGAGAGGCTTAAGAAAATATAACCATGCCAATAGGCCAGGATCCAGCGTTGCTAATATGTATGAATGTGTGTTAGGGACCCCCACAAACACCACCCAATGTTAAATCAACAATCTTCTTGTTTGTTTTGGGGATGCCTGCACCCCTGATAGGGTAAAGACACCTCACAAATGTTGTCACTTAATTCATTCACTTCCTGCCACATAGCCAAACAGGAAGTGAGGGAAAAACCTGAGTAATGTCTTGTTGGGGACACACAGATCAATCTAAATAGTTTCCCATTTTGGAAATTGCATTTTGCTGTGTACACCCCAAATTAGTATGGATCTTGGACTTTGGGGTGCATTTACTAAAGGCAAATCCACTTTGCACTACAAGTGGACAAGCAAGGAAGAAAAATAAAAACTTGATGGGATTGGAAGTTAAAACCATCAGTGCTTCCCTTCTGATTTTCATTGCCTACACTTCTACTGCAGAGCGGCTTTGCCTTTACTAAACCCCAAAGTAACTAATCATTTGGGGTGTACACTGCAGTGCAATTTGCTTAATGGGGACACTAGTTAGATTGACATGTGTCCCGAAGAAAAGACCATTGGTAGGGTTTTAACCTCACTTCCTGTTCAGCTGTGTGACAGGAAGTGAAGCCAATTTTAAGAAAAGGGACACAAAGCCCAACCTAAAAACACTAGCAGGGGTTCTAACACTCAATTGGCTTCCCTCAAACAACCCACAATTAGAATAGGATTGTCTTGTGCTAGTTTCAAGCACAGCGCTGTAAATCAGCACTTCAAGCCTGTCCACCAATACACCACCCCCCCCCCCAAACAGGCCTTGTTTGCAGGTTTTCCTTCATCTTGCACATGTGCTTTAAAAAGTCAGTCTGGACATCAATTCTAGGAAACAATGCTTACCGCTGTGTTCTTCCTTTTCTGGTGACTAAACATTTCATGCATACACACCAGGAAAGAGCTTACAGACAAATCACACTTGATGGTTTAGGCCCAAACTATTTCAGCTGCAGCTGTTGAAATCCATAGCATGAAAAAAATATCACAAAACAAACTTCAAAATTTGAAAGTAATTTTATTGGTCCACAAAACAAGGAAAGCAAAATAAAATATTAAAAATAAACACACCAAAAAAATTAAAAAAAAACATAAAAACAAAAAATAGACCAAGGTTTATTTCACACAGTCATTAGGAAATAAATCATGCTTTTGAAATAACAGGATAGACCCACAGGATTAAAACATTAGTCATTAACATCTTGAGAAACATTTTGCAAAATTATGCAGCAGACAAAACATCAAAAAAACAAAACTTGCTCCAAAACATCTCTGTTTCGCTCCGCCATTCCTTCCAGCCAGCAAGTCTGCCCCCTCTGAGGGCAGCTGACACATGCTCTATCCACGCTTTTTATAACATGTGTGCTAATGAACCAATTGGAAACACATAAAGAAATGTCAGCCTCTAGTTTGTGTGCACTTGTAACTGCTTACACCTGTTAAGGATGTCCTTAAATTACTAAGCCAAAAAACAAGCTTTCTGAGCATGCTCAGAAAGATGCATGTCATTTTCAGGTACAAACAAACTAGCTTAATTTTTTAAGTGTTCGAGCATGCCCAGTTCACTCGAGATGCATTACCAGAATCAAATCTGCAATGGCGGATGAAAGCATTAGGCCTCGTACACACGAGGCAATAGATTTGTTCAAAACGGTCTGTCCGACCGATTTGAACAAATCTGTCTGTTTGGATTTTGGTTTGCTCGCGTGTACACACGAGCAAACCAAAATCCCCGCCAGCAGACGGCGCGCTGACGTGTCGGTGACGTGGCGGTGACGTTGACGCCGCCACGTCACCGCACCAGGAAGTAAAACACTTCCGCGCATGCGCCGAATCCATTCGGCGCCGGTGCGAGACGACATGTCTGCTGGTAAGTGTACTAACCAGCAGACATGTCGGGCGGACGGGTTCCCACCCGATAGATTTCAAAGCATGCTTTGAAATCTGTCGGGTGGCCAAATCCGTCGGCTCGCCCATACACACGATCGAATCTGTCTGCTGGGACGGTCTAGCAGACTGTTTCCAGCAGACAGATTTGATCGTGTGTACGCGGCCTTAGAGGTGTTTTTATTTATTTTTTCCCCTGAACTGATGCTTTACAACCTGAAGGGGAATTTTTACGTAACAAACATAAATAATAATAATTAAAACGCCCCTGTCCCTAGTAGCTCGCAGTCAGAAGCGAACACGCCCCATTTTTTTTTCCGGTTACCAGTTTAGATTTACAGATGAGGTCTAGTGCTAAAAGTATTCCTCTTGCTCTTACGCACGCTATGATACCTCACATGTGTGGTTTGAAGGATGTTTCCATATGTGGACGGGCCTTAAATGTGTAAGTCCCGCCCACATATTTAACCCCCGTTCAAACCCCACATGTGAGGTATCATAGCATACGTTAGAGCGAGAGCAATACTTTTAGCACTAGACCTCTTCTGTAAATCTAAACTGGTAACCTGAAAATAAATAAAAAAGTGTTGCCTATGGGTATTTTCAAGTACTGAATTTTGGCGCCATTCCATGAGTGTGTGCAATATTAAAGCGTGACATGTTGGGTATCTATTTACTCGGTGTAACATCATCTTTCACATTATGGCCATAAATTGGGCTAACTTTAGTGTTTTCTTAATTTGTAACCACTTGAGCCCCAGACCATATTACTGGTCACTGACCGGGCCAGTTTTTGCATTTCAACACTGCGTCATTTTAACTGACAATTGCGCGATTGTGCGACGTGGCCCCCAAACAAAATTGGCGTCCTCTTTTTTCCCCCAACAAAATTTTTGTTTTTTTTGGTGGTATTTGATCACCTCTGCGTTTTTTCTTATTTTTGCTCGAACCAAAAATATAGCGACAATTTTGTAAATAAAAAGACAACTTTTTTACTGTTTGCTATAATCTCCCCCAAAATATATCCAACAACTTTTTGCCCTCAGTTTAGGCCGATACGTATTCTTCAACATATTTTTGGTTCCAAAAAATCGCAATAAGCGTTTGATTGGTTTGGGCAAAAGTTATAAGTAGGGGTTCGTTTTATGGGTTTTTTAGGAATATATTTTTGTTTTACTAGTAATGGTGGCGATCATTGATTTTTATGGCTACTGCAACATTGTGGCGGACACATTTTTGTGAGCTTTGGCATTTTTGTAGCGACCAATGGTATACAAATGCATTGCTTACTATAAAAATGTCACTGGCAGGGAAGGGGTTAACACTAGGGACGAGGAAGGGGTTGATTATGTTACCTGGGTGTGTTCTAACTGTAAAGGGGGTGGGACTGACTAGGGAAAATGACAGATCGCTGTTCATACATTGTATGGACAGAGGAGCAGGCATTCCCCCCCCTGACAGGACCGGGATAAAGGGGAACTCCACACCAAATGTAAAAAAAAACGGCGTGGGGGTCCCCCTCCAGGTGCACAACAGGCTCTTAGATTTGGTCTGGAACATAAGGGGTTAAACCCACGCCAAAAACGGCGTGGGGTTCCCCCTCAGATCCAGACCAAACCCTTATCCCAGGCACGCAGTCTGGCCGGACAGAAATGGGGGTGGGGACGAGCGAGCGCCCCCCCCCCCCCCCCTCCTGAGCCGTACCAAACCACATGCCCTCGACATGGGGGAGTGTGTGCTTTGGGGGAGGGGGGCACTGCCCCCCACCCCAAAGCACTCTTGTCCCCATGTCGATAGGGACAAGAGCCTCTTCCCGACAACCCTGGCCATTGGTTGTCGGGGTATGCGGGCGGGGGGCTTATCAGAATCTGAGAGCCCCCTATAATAAGGGGGACCCCAGATTCTGGCCCCCACCCTATGTGAATGAGTATGGGGTACATCGTACACCTACCCATTCACCGGGTGGAAAAATGTGTAAACACAAATAAACCACACAGAATAAAATAATTTATTAGTCAGCTCTTCTGCCGGGACCCCCCACCACCAGCCCATTGGGCCCCGGGCTTCGCCGTTTTCTGCCGGGGGGGGACAACACCCACCGATGCTCTCCGCCATGTTCGGCCAGGCCCCCACCCCAAATTAAGCTCTTTTACATCCGAGGGGGGCCGGCCGAAAAACAGCGGAGAACAACGGGGGGCGGAGCCCCTTCTCGGTCTTCTAGCCATTTTCTGCGGGGGGGGCTCCAGCTCCGCACCGGTCTTCGCCACCGCCTTCCGCCGGGGGGGGGGGGAAACACCCACCGATGCTCTCCGCCATGTTCGGCCATGCCCCCACCCCAAATTAAGCTCTTTTACATCCGGGGGGGCCGGCCCAAAACAGCGGAGAACAATGGGGGGCGGAGCCCCCCCTCGGTCTTCGCCGCTGCCTTCTGCGGGGGGCTCCTGCCTCCCGCGGGCTGATGGCTGTCTTCCGCCGGGGGGTACACCTACCCCCCGGTCTTCGCCGCCGCCTTCCGCCGGGGGAGAGACACCCACTGATGGTCTCCGCCATGTTCGGCCGGGCCCCCACCCCAAAATTAAGCTCTTTCACATCCGGGGGGGCGGCGGAAAATGGCGGAGAACAACGGGGGTGTCGCTCCCCCTCGGGCTTCTCCGCTTCTGCCTGGCTCCTCCTGGGGCCAGGGCTTCTTTCGCTGTCTTCCGCCGGAGGGCGCCACTCTCCGGGCTTCTCATCGCTGTCTACCGCCGCGGGGCACCACCCGCGGGCTTTGTCGGCTTCTGCCTGGCTCCTCCGCGGGGGCCAGGCCTTCTCGTCGCTGTGTCGCCGTCTTCCGCCACAGCCCCCTTCGATGTTTTCTGCCGGGATGAGGGTCGCACATCCCATCCCGGACTTCGACGTGGCAGGCTTCTCGTCGCTGTGTCGCCGTCTTCCGCCGCCGCCCCCTTCACCACGAAGCTGCCGTGCTTGTGTGCGAGGGCAGCGGGCTTCAAAGTTTTTGGCCGGGGTGAGGGTCGCACATCCCACCCCGGTCTTCTAGTCGTTTTTGCCGCAAATCTTCCTGCTTATGGGGAGGGCGGCGGGCTTCTCGTCGCTGTCTTCCGCCGTGGGGTGACACTCGCGGGCTTCTTCGGCGACATCCGCTTCTGCCTGGCTCCGCCGCTGGGGCCAGGGCTTCTTCTTCCATTCGATGTTGACACGGTGAGGTCCGGCATTGAAATGCCGACAGAGCGGTGGGCACCGACTTATATTGGCATAGGGCATGGGCGTGGTTATGCCACCATGTGACCTTAACCCATGTGACATCACATTCCCATCATGCCCTGTGATGTCACATGGGTTAAGGTCACATGGTGGCATAACCACGCCCACGCCCAATGCCAATATAATTCGGTGCCCGCCGCTCTGTCGGCATTTCAGCGCCGGACCTCGCCGTGTCAACATCGAATGGAAGAAGAAGCCCTGGCCCCAGAGGTGGAGCCAGGCAGAAGCGGAGGTCACAGAAGAAGCCCGCGAGTGTCACCCCACGGCGGAAGACAACGACGAGAAGCCCGGGGTGGGATGTGCGACCCTCACCCCGGCCGAAAACTTGGAAGCCCGCTGCCCTCCCACACAAGCACGGCAGCTTCGTGGTGAAGGGGGCGGCGGCGGAAGACGGTAACACAGCGACGAGAAGCCCTGGCCCCCGCGGAAGAGCCAGGCAGAAGAGGCTATCGAGAGCCCCCCGGCAGAAAACTACGAAGCCCGCGGCCCTCCCTCATAAGCAGGAAGCTTTGTGGTGAAGGGGGCCGCGGCGGAAGACGACTAGAAGACCGGGGTGGGATGTGCGACCCTCACCCCGGCAGAAAACGTCGAAGCCCGCTGCCCTCCCCCACAAGCACGGCAGCTTCGTGGTGAAGGGGGCGGCGGCGGAAGACTGCGGCGGCGAAGACCGTGGTGGGTTGGCTGAAGACCCCCGGAGCTGGCTAATAAATGATTTTATTCTGTGTGGTTTATTTGTGTTTACACTTTTTCCACCAGGTGAATGGGTAGGGGTACCATGTACCCCATACTCATTCACATAGGGTGGGGGGCCGGAATCTGGGGGCCGCCTTATTAAAGGGGCTCCCAGATTCTGATTGGCTCCCACCCGCATACCCCGACAACCAACGGCCAGGGTTGTCTGGAAGAGGCTCTTGTCCCTAATGACATGGGGACAAGAGTGCTTTGGGGTGGGGGGGCAGTGCCCCCCTCCCCCAAAGTGCACACTCCCCCATGTCGAGGGCATGCAGTCTGGTACGGCTCAGGAGGGGGGGCGCTCGCTCGTCCCCACCCCCATTTCTGTCCGGCCAGACTGCATGCTTGGGATGAGGCTTGGTACGGATCTGGGGGGGAACCCTACACCGTTTTTGGCTTGGGTTAACCCCTCACATTCCGGACCAAGCCGAAGAGCCTATTATACCCCTGGGGGGAACCCGCGCCGGTTTCAAATTTGAAATTTGGCGCGGAGTTCCCCTTTAGTGTCAGTGCAGCCTGAGAACAGCTCGGAGATTGCCGCGCGCCGCTTCACGCAGTGCAAACACTGCTACGCCGCAAGGAATTTATTAAGAATTTCTCAGCGTACTGAGGTGGCGCACGGCATTCTCTGAAATCTCCCTCTGCGCATGCCCAGTATGCAAATGAACCTTCCGAGGTTCTGGCGTACTTTGCAAGCGCACGGGGATCGCTTCTCAAAAGTCACTTTCGCTTTCAATTCGGCCCGTCACACACGTTCAAACACATGTCACTACACTTCCCCTGCATCACCCCCTCCCTCCCCTCATAAACTCCCGCCCAAATCCCCGATGTTTACATTACTAAATGCCGTACGCCAGCTATGTACTGGCGTGCCGTGCGTCCTCTCCTGGGCGCATTAGGCAGTTTAGTAAATGAAGAAATACACTGCACTGGCAGTGTATCTCTTTTGTAAATGTCAAAAACAGTTTTACTCCTGCTTGTACACCATGAGTCATGGCGCACAGGCTTGGTAAATCAGCCCCAATATGTCATATTATCTTTTATGTACTTTTTATACAGTCTTTTTTATGGTGAGCAATGAAATAGAAATGCACCACTTTTATTTAGTCTAATAATCTATTTGTCTTTTATTTCTTACATATGCATACATTTGGAAATTGATTTTTTTCCTATATTCTTGTGTTCATTAAGAATTCCATTTAGAAAAGGTTGAAGGTCAGATTCACTGTGGATGTGTCATTTATTTGCAAACAAATCAATTGCCTGATTTATAATGTACACTCCCTATCATTATTGACCAACTCATTTACCCATTTAAAAAAGATTTATCATATTAGATGCATTTTTTTTCTTTTATACTAAATGTGCTGCCCCCCCCCCCACATGTTGAAGATTTCTGGGCAGTGTTGTTGTAGTTACATATATGCTATGTTAACATATAAGGATATGGGGTAGAAAGGAGTTATTGCAGTAAGAGAGGTCATATTTTCTAGATTGTCTACAAGGTAGACCCCAAACATTAGACATGTGCATTGCCGAAAAATTTGTTAAATTTCACTTACCTTTCATTCATTTTAATTTTTTGGGGTCATTCTTTATGATCAATATTCAATTTTTTGAATAACTTAATTAAATTCAGAACTACAGAAATCTTTGAATTTGTTATGTTCCATTCGTTTAGATGCGGTATTCGTTATTTCGGATAACTGTTTACTAACAGCAAAATTTGAAAGGAAATTCCAATACCTATAATTTATTAGTTAGTAATAGTTAGTATTAGTTATTATTTAGGATTTTTCAATTTTCTGGTCTTTGAATGTTCCGTTTTTCATTCTTATTTTTGGATTTTCAAATTTACATATTTTTGTATTTACATTTTCGGCAAAATTTGTTAAACACATTTTTTGTTAATTTGAATATTGAATAATTAACACATTTGTTGAATTTCATCAATTTTTTTTATTTGGAATGAAACGTATTGCACATGTCTACCACACATGCAACTCACAGGTAGTGTGCAGGGCACTATAGTTAGTTATACTGCATACAGTTCCAGTTGAATGCAAGTAGGTAGTGGCCATCAGCCCAACTGTGCAACTATTATAAAAAAAGTCTAGAATTATTCTGCCAGCACTGATCACTAAGAATACAAGCCATATGATAAGTCATAATCTTATCACAAACAAAAATGTATGTGGGATCAGTGTCCGAAAAGTTAAAGATCACAGCTTGTAGATAAGGAACACTGGTGCTAAGTACACTAATGTTTTACCATGAACAGTCACATAGGGAAAAGGCGTGGTGCGTTCAAGTTAAAAATAAATTAGTGAGCATCTTTGGAAGGAATATCGGAAGACAAATAGGGTTAGTCTGACCCGTGGTGATCTTTAAAATGTATCAGGAGGCTTTTGTAGCTCCAAAGAGTACTCCTACTAGAATACGGGGGGGGGGATGCAACAAGCTGCTTCTGCATTTTAAGTGTAAAAACATTTAAACCTCTGTTAAAGCGGAGTTCCACCCAAAAATGGAACTTCAGCTTATCCCACTCCTCACCCCCATACATGCCACATTTGGAATGTCATTTTTTTGGGCGGGGTGGGGGCTTCAGGAGGAGTGGGACTTCCTGTCCCACTTCCTCCTTCCGCTGAGGGGCTGGTAAGGCGATTAGGCTTAATCGCCTTATTGCAGCCCCTCCCTGTAGGCGACCATCTAGGACACTGACAGGTCCTAGACGATCGCCTGTCCAATCAGCGGCGAGCCGCACCGCGCGCGCATGCGCAGTGCGGCTCGTGCATGCGCAGTGGGTGCCCGGCCGAGAAGCCGAAGGCTGTCACGACCGGGTGCCCACAGTAGAAATGAAGACGCCAGACGGGGAGGGGGGGAAAGGAGCGGAGCCCCCCCTGCGCGTCGCTGGAACGCTGGAGCAGGTAAGTGATTGTTTATTAAAAGCCAGCAGCTACACTTTTTGTAGCTGCTGACTTTTAATAAACAAAACTTTTGGCTGGAACTCCCCTTTAAATAACTGTAAAAGGGAAATGGAAGCATTGCCAAGTATTGTCAATCATATATCTATAGTCAGAAGTCAAGATGAAAGTTGTTAAACATAGGACTATTTGCCATGAGCTACAACTCCTGACTTAATTATCTGTGATAAATATACAGTATACACCTCACACAGTACAATGTGCCATAGCTATTTTAATGCAACTGTAAAGCAAAGCTACGTGGTTAAGACAGCGTAGCACTTAAACATAAATTGCAGTGTTCAGGTGTAGAAATCTTCCCTCTGCGTGCTTTGACAAACAGCTCGGAAATCTGCCAGGGATGAGAAGTGCTAACAACAATGATTACAGAGAAGTACCTGCTTGTTACAACAGCATGTAAATAGTAGTTTGGATTTGCAACATACAGTCTGTAAGAAGTGGCATGATACCTTTTATGATAAAAAACATTAGGGATTGATGGGATGAAATGATAGGTTATAGAACTATACAATCATCTTATGCAACATTTACAGTGCTGTGTCATTTAATTTTATACATCTACCCCTCATACATTTATAAATTAGATGGGAATGTCCCCACCTCACCAGCATCCCAAATGGTACATACTGTATACATATGGAACATTACGGTTGTTTTATTACTCTCTAAAGTTGTTATATTAACAATTACTATAATAATTATAATTCTGTAGTTCTTAATGGTGGTTATATGGTTGCCACTCAATCTTTACCCTTCCCTTCCTTCAAGCTCTGCCCACCACTGATGCCAGGACCATAAACCGGTGTAAAAGGAGGAAGGAGTAGCTTTAAAGAAAGGAGAAATAGACTGTACATACTGAGCTATACCTGAGCTTATTAACTAGTCAGACATGTGCACTTGAAAAAGCAGTAGACTTCACAGCTTTTCATGTGTAGTGGTGGTGCTTCAGGGTTCTGACAGGGTTCTGGCTGGGGGAATTAGCCCCCAGGACAGGAAATAATTTCAGATTAAAAAAAAAGACAGGATTCCCAAATAAATTATTTACACAAAAGGCGTTAAACAATTTCTAAAGTTTGTTTTCTTACTTCACCTTGTAATGATGGGCTCACAGGTTGTGGCTACAGTTTGTAGTCTCATAGCTGACACTTTCCCTATGTCCATGTATTAATTTACCTAGCTTGTCCCTAGTCACTAAAGAGACAGGTAACTTCTTGTTCTGGGTCACTAAGCATCCAATTTGTGCCTCATCTTTACTTCTACCCCTCCTTTACCTCTCCCTAAAGGCTGGTGGAATATACATTTTCTTCACAGGAAGTGTCAGTTCTCAGACTACAGACAGAGGTCATGCAATAGCCTGTGCACTGCCACACTGCATGCCCACATTTTTCTACACACATAAACTGCTGAAACAGGAATTCAAAGATATACTCCTCTATATACTGTGTGCGTACAGACACAACATCTTAAATGCACAAAACTACATCAATGCAGGTGAAAAACACAAGATGCAGGTAGGAAGACATTATACCTTTAAACAGACGTTTACCAATCAGCATGCTGTCAGCATATTGTACATATATTCTAGAGCGCTTGCTAAGACCACATTGTCATTGTCAGGAGGACCACTTTAATGGTTTATGTATTTCAAGTAAAACACATAGTAATTTAACGTTTACAGATCTCCACATTTCAAAGCTAAAGGATAGATTTGTTTGGAAAAAAAAAAAAACATTAAATTATAGGTCATCCCAAGAAAATATATGTTTTTGTAAGGCACAGTATGAGTAAGAACAATTGTTTAGGGTCTCTTGGTCTGGAACAAATGGAAAGAAAGAAATCGGCTTTTGCTGCATAACCAGCTCAGTTTTCTCCAGAGTCCTGGCTGGGCCACATCTTTTTGCACTGTTCTGTGTCACAGCTAAATTAAAAGCAACTATTGCACCAAAGGGTCATTGCTTTCTGTTTCCCAGAAGACACAACTATGTGATGTTAAGAGATGGCCCAAGCATATTTAAAACAGCAGAGAACAGTTATTTTATGTGAATTGTTTTCGTTTGTGAAAAATGTTCCTATCAAAACATTGTAAATTCATCTTATTGGCTGCAGAATGATAATGTCACTATATCTTGGTCACATCTTACATTTGGCTTTTTAAAGTGCACCTCTACAATATAGCACATTACATAGCCCCAAAACATATTTGTATTTAGAATTACCCTTGTCACACCTGTGTTCATGCACATCATGAAGTATTTATGAGCAAACGTCCTCCAAAACCTGTGCATTTACAGATGCCTACAATGTTTAACATCAACAAAAAATATACTAGAAAAATAAAATTACTAAAACACTTATGTTTTATATTATCACAATTTTACTATTGTGATAATAAGCAATGATTTAGAGGCACACACATAAAATATTCATTATACCAAACCACAATATAAAAATACCTTTCACCCTACCTACATACCATCCCATTTTAACCAAATATTGAGCAATCCATAGAAACTGTGTAAAAGTAACCGTGGGGGCGTGCAGTTCTTTAACCATGTAAACCATCTAAATGTCCAATCACAGCCAGTCACATGTAAACCCGGAGATGTCAGTAATTGGCGCTCCTCGTCTCGCACTGACAGAGTGTGAGGAGAGGAGAGCCGATCAGTGGCATCTTCTCACAGGGGGACATCTAGGTATGTAATCAGGGCACTGATCATCATTGTCCTTATTACAATTAAGTGCCACCAATGCCCACAATTGCCACTAATCTATGCCCACAATTGCCACCAATCTGTTCCCACAATTGTCAGCAATCGGTGCCCACAATTGCCAACAATCAGTCAATTCTAGTCAGTGCTGGCTATCACTTCTGCCCATCAATGCTCATTACTACTGCAAATCAATGCCACCCATCAATGCCCATCATTGCCGCCTATACACACCGCCCATCTGTGCCCACAAGTGCCACCTATATGTGCCCACCAGTGCCACCTATTAGTGCCCATCAGTACCCACCAGTGCTGCCTATCAGTGCTCATCAGTGCCACATATCAGTGTCACCTATCAGTGGCCATAAGTTCGGCATATTCATGCCTCCTCATCAGTGCCATCTAATTAGTGCCCATAAGTGCCACCTCATCAGTGCCCGTCAGTGCCACCTCATCAGCGATTATCAGTGAAGGAGAAAAAATACTATATAAAAAAATGTACTGACAGAAACTAAGAAAAACGTTATTTTTTCAAAATTTTGGTCTTTTTTTTAGGAAATGTTTTTAAACCCAGAAGTGATTAAATACCACCAAAAGAAGGCTCTATTTGTGTTAAGAAAATTATAACAATTTCACATGGTTACAGTGTAGCATGACCACCCAATTGTCATTCGAAGTGTGACAGTGCTGAAAGCTCAAAAATGTTCTGGGCAGGAAGAGGGTGTAAGGCCGCGTACACACGATCGAACATGTCTGCGGACCAGTTTCAGCAGACATGTTCGATCGTGTGTATGGCCTATCGGACCGTTTTACAGCAGACAAAAGTTTAAAAACATGGTTAGAAACCTGTCCGCAAAACAAAATCATCGGACCAAAATCCCGCTCATGCTCAGAATCAAGTCGACGCATGCTTGGAAGCATTGAACTTCATTTTTTCCTCACGTTGTTGTGTTTTACGTCACCGCGTTCTGGTCCGAGGGGATTTTGGTCCGATGGTGTGTACGCACATCAGACCAACAGACCACTTCAGCCTGGGCCGATGAAAACAGTCCGTCGGACATGTTTCATCGGACATGTCTGATCGTGTGTACGCGGCCTAAGTGCCCTCTATTGAGGTGGATTAACAGCAATCTGCTAAAAGAACCTGTTTTCTGAAAGAGATGTTTATTTGTGAAAATAATATTTAGTCGATACTAGTTGTTTGGTCATATCAGGCTAACTAATTCTGTTGGCAAGGTTATTCAGATCTTCAATGCATATTATCTGTTTTCACCCACTTAAAAAAGAAATATCATGCTTACTGAGCTTTGGCTCAAGAGCTTTTTTTTTCTCCCCAAGGGGTGTCTTGAATAGCCATTGTTCATTTTTATGAATTTATATAAATATGACAAGCTGCCCTAAAGTAACACTTTTCAAGTTTTTTGTTGTGTTGTATAGATGTTTGTATTAAAATGTTAAAGAAATACTGAGGGGGGGCTGAAACATCACCTTGTTCTTGACTGTGAAGACTCAACACGACACAACAAACCTGCTGATGATAGTCTGAAGCACATTGATCCACAATAATAGTTTAACACTATCGCAAACAAGATACATTTTACATTTTATCTACTGCTTTATTATGATTCTATAATGAAGAGTCTCAACACAAGCAATACCATAAAAATCAGAGTGGCCAAGAGTTACATTAGTATTTATAATGTAGGACAACCATTAAAATTTGTTGCAGAAAACTATGATATTTAAAAATTAGAGACACTTGAGATGATTTAATGAATAAGTAGTGGTTAAATCTTTTTTCCTCTCTATCTGAAGCAAAACAAAATTAAACATTTTCTCAAGTTCAATTCAAGGTATACATCATTATTAGTTATACCAATTTTTAATAAAATATAACATTTATTTTTTTAAAGGGTTACTTCAAACAAAAAGATTTCTGTTTTTGCCCACTTTCTGCACGTTTTCCATTTCCAAAGACAAGTTACATCATTTTAGACTGAACTGCCATTAAAAATAATATCAACCAAAAGAACATTATATTGTATTATAACATCCTCATTCAACTAAAATATTCACTTTTTTAAAACATAAAGTAAAAACTTACAAAAACAAATTCATTTCACATAAGCTTTTTCTATTTATCTGAGTAAAACAGAGGCAAAAAAAATAACAAGACGCAAAGGGCATCATATTACTGTAAATTCCTTCTTGTTCAAAATACCTGCAAAAACCACAGATAGCTTAAAAAAAATTCTACATACTCCTATGTTCAGTCAAGGTCACTCAAGTAACTATATAATATGAAATTAAGTAACCATGACAACTTCCAATTACATGGATAAGGTGTAACATTACTGCAGATCATGCGTGAAAGAAGGAGCATGTACAGCTTTCAGAATATATTATATGAAAAGGTATTTCATACATTATAGTAGTGGACTTAAAATGAGCCCTGGTAGTTTTTTATTGTAATGCTATCATGCCAAGATATATATCATTGTAAAGTCAATATCACAAGAAATACAGTATTATCATCTGCTAGATTTAACAAGTTGGCTTGGCCAGTGTTGTGTAGCTGCCTATTGCAACAATCCACCAGTCTAATTCCTATCTATTTTTTTTTTGCAAATGCAGGAACAATGAAAAGCAAAAGACTTTTAAGATTGCTCTAATAACCCTGCTGTGTTTGTAGTATGGTGAAAAAAAAATATCAATGGTAGTGCACAACAACATAATGATATTCATGTGTGTCAATGTGTCTTATTTTGTTAATTTTTAATATGCTCTTTGACAGTGTACATGTTAATACTGTAATACTGTTTGTTAAAAGTTCAGCTTTAGGCTTGCCATATACACTAATGCCCCTTTCACACTGGGGCAGTGGATGCGTCAGTGGTAAAGCGATGCTATTTTTAGCGGCGGTTTATCGTCAATTTTGCAGCGCTATTCAGCCACTAGCCGGATGCTTTTACCCCCGCTACTGGCCGAGAAAGGGTTAAAACCACCACAAAGCGCTGCTTCAATGGGTGGTATACACACCGCTCTTTCACCGCTCTAAAGATGCTGCTAGCAGGACTTTTTTTACCGTCCTGCTAGTGCACCGCTCCAGTCTGAAAGCCCTCTGGGCTTCCACACTGGAGAGACAGCAGCGGCTCTTTCAGGGCACTTTGCAGGCACTATTTTTAGCGTTATAGTGCCTGCAAAGTGCCTTAGTGTGAAAAGGGTCTAAAGCTGATCTCCACCTTTATTGTCACTTTAAATATTCAGAGAATACAAAGCTGCCTATCAATGGCAGTTTTTTTTGGCTCCACTCAGTTTTGTTCTTGGCGTGGAATGTTCCCATTCCATTGCTGGAACACTGCGCTGTATACTCTATATAGGAAGACTTGTGTTATCCCACGCTCCATTTTTTACTGTGTGTGATACCCCTGAGGACGTCACGTGACCAAGACAATACAGGGGATTTGGGTATGGCTGCTGAACCCGGAAGTGACGCAGGAGCATCCAAGCCCTGCTGTCAGTTAGAAGCAGGATGTTTTTAACCTTAAATGTAAGTGCTGCATACTTTAATAAATGTGTATTTAAACCTACTACACCATGGGGATGCCCTTTTTTGCATGAGTTCATATACAGACAGAATCACAAATTTAAAGGGTAATACACCTAATTACATAGAGGCCCAGGACATCAGAAGGTACATAAGAGGAAAAGGAGGAGTGCAGAAGAGCACAGTTTTTTTGTGCCCTAGAGTAAAATGCAACTTGACCTGTTATGAGAGGGCACATGTGGAGGTGAGTGCATTATTTGAATGGTGGTGGGAGTCACTGAAGTATTGGCACAATATTGTGAAGTATTATTTGGTTCACTATAAACTGCATCACATATTTTGATTAATTTAAAGGACACTTTGAAGAGTCACATTTAATTTATTGCTGTTCACTAAGTGTTACTTCTTGCACGGTTACAACACTGGATGTGTTAAACAGATCATTAAATATATCTACTAGGAAATCTAGTTTTAAGGTTTATCACTAGTACACTTTGTATGAAAGTTTATTCTACGATTTGATATTTGCACTTATCACTATGCACAAACAGTATGAGGGAATAGGCACATCAACATCTATTTGTTTTTTTTAAACTGCATGTAGCTGAGGCCACATAGAGTTATACATAAACCCCAACAGGTGCACTTGCTAGTGTAGAAAATGGTTAATTTGGGCAAGTTTGGCCCAAATGAACTAGTTAAAGTGATAATGAAGGTGAAGACTTGATCTAACTGATCAAACATATTTAATAGATTCTGGCATATGAATGTTTGTGTTACAATCTAAGAATTAGTAAAAAGAAAATAAATCCTAATTACCATCTCAAATCACCCAAGCATATGTGTAAGCCACAGGACAGCCAAATATATCAAGCATGGTCAACAACTATTTTCTCTTAGATGGCTAGGCTGATTTGTTCAACCATTGGATCTATACTGTTAAGGGGTATATTAGATATGATAAATGTTTTACCTAAAGTAATTGTAAACCTTTTTTTTATAACAAACATGTTATACTTACTTGTTCTGAGCAATGATTTTGCCCAGAGCTGCCTTGATCCTTCTCTTTTTGAGTTCCCCAGTGCTGCTGGCTCCTCCTCCCTGCTGAGTGCCCCCATTGCTATGGGGCCACTTTTTCTGGCTGGGTGCCAAGCAATGCTCTGTCTGTCGATTGACACACAACTGAGAGAGCTTGAGCCCACCCTTGCTCTCTGCTCATTGGTGGTGATTGACAGTAGCAGGTGCCAATGTTCAATGAGAAGAGCAAGATATGAGAAAACCACTACGGTTACAACGCTGGGTTAAGACTGGGCTCAGATAAGTACAAAAAGGGGTTGGGGGAGCCGCAAATTTTTTTCCCCCTTAATGCAGAGAATGTATTCATGTAAAATACCTTCTGTCTTTAGAACCACTTTAGGATGGAACTAAGCCCCTCTAACCCTTACAGCTAAGGAGCTGCCATCTTAGCCTACATTTTATAACAGTTGTCATGGTGCCACATATGTGTTATGACACCAGCCATTTGATGGATTGAGAGTTCCGTTGGACCTTAACGTAAGCACCCTAGTAAATGTAAAAGTTATCATGCTCTGAATCCAACCATTTTAGGAAATTGGTCGATTGTGTTCCACTTTAAGGTGGAATTAAACAAACAAACAAAGAAAACCACAAAGTTATTATGTTTGAATTTACCTATTTTTGGATGTGGTGACATTAGATTTATTTTTGAGACTTTTTACCTTTTATTAACACTTATTGATCCAGCCAGCAAGTCTGTTATTTATTTAACTACTTTTGAAAGACCAAGTTGACAAGCAAAATTGGCTGTTAGAGGGTCGAGATAAACCTTTTACATAAGATGCATTGTGGTGGTATAGCAGCATGCTCATTAATTGAACAAGCCTATCATTTTAATATTAAAATGCCCCATCTACTAGCAAAGTTCCTACCAAATTTGTCTTCACAGTGGGTATAAGTTATCACTTCTTGCTATGGATACCTGTCACCTCTGCTGGATATCTATGTACTAGGTTAGTAATAGTGATGAGCGGAATACGCCATATTCGATTTCGCGATATTTCGCGAATATTTCGAACAATATTCGCGAATATTCGTTAATATCGAATATTCGTGATATTTTATAAAAAAAAAAAAAAATTGCGAATTTTCGCCAATGCGAATTTTCGCTAATGCGAATTTTCGCTAATGTGAAATTTCGCGATTTTTTTTTTTTTTTTATAAAATATCACGAATATTCGATATTTGCAAATATTCGGTATATTTTATATATAAAAAAAGCGAAATTTCACATATGCGGTTGCGAATATTCGTTAATATCGAATATTCGTGATATTTGATAAAAAAAAAAAAATTGCGAATTTTCGCTATTGCGAATTTTATTGCGAATTTTTTTGCGAAATTTGAAAAATATCGAATATTCGAAATAGCGAATATTCGCCGCGATATTCGAGATATTCGCGAATACTCGAATATGCAATATTCGTAGCGAATATTCGCAATGCGAATATTCGTGAGCAACACTAGTTAGTAATACTCCTGGCCCAGTTCCACCATTCCCCACATTATGCTACCTTCTCTCCTCTGATCAACATCGTTCAGCTTCCCATAGCTGAGATGTTTAGGAGCTGTCTACTCCCCTGTCACTGCCAACACCTTTATCATAAGCACTGCTGAACATTTCTAAGCACCACTCACACAGGGGGATCTTGGGAGCTAAAGTCTAGAACAAAGATGTTCAAACCTAAACAAAATGCCAGTTTACTTTCCTTCAAACAAGCCAGCAGGAATTAAATATTTTTCTGTTATCAGTGGGAGTAAAGAGTGTCCCATCTTTGGTATTAGGGTTAGTAATAATGCCCCATTGTTGGTGTCAGTGGGAGAAATAGTGTCCCATTGTTGATGTCAGTGGGCAGAATAGTGTCTCATATCAGTGGGGTGAATAGTGCCCCAAGAGCCAGATAAAAACAGTCCCCCAGGCCACAGTTTGTAGACCCCTGGTCTAGAAAATGCCTTTTGATTGCTGCCATTGCTCAGCTTACATTACCTAACGATCATGTCACAAGGCATAAAGACTTTTATCTCTTAGCTAAGAAATTGTTTATATTAAAAAAAAAAAATCTCCTCCTTCTGCATTCAGTGCATATTGTTAGGAACCTTTCAGGGCTTTTAATCAAAGTTGGGACACCATCTCCCTGTGCTTTTGTGGATTTCCTGCAGGTACTTTTTTTCCTCCCACACTCCAAACATGCTGGTAAGTGAGATATTCCCTGTCTAAATTAGCCCTAGAATATGTGTATTTAAATATATATGGGCTAGGGACCTTGGATGTTATTTATGTTCATTGAGAGCAGGGACTGATGTGAATGTACAGTATGAAAAGTGTGTAAAATGTTGGCTCCGTATAAAAAATAGTATTGCCCAGATATTAGCTTCAGTGTGGAACATCCAACAAAAATGTATCTAAATAGTTTACTGCTTTCTGGATCATCAGAGACAATGATGCCGATTCATTCTCCAGTGACATAGGAACTTACATTGCTGAATCAGGTACCCAGCAGTACAGTGTGTAAAATGTGTGGAAATCACAAAATTGGTTGAACAGAATTACCAAACCATTGACAGGTAATTCAGTCAGCACATTTTTTTCAATTGTTCCTTTAGCTGTTTTTCTATATTTAAGCTTTACAAGTCTTTTGTACTTACTGTAAAGAAAAATATCACTAAAGAAAGTGGTTTATGTTTTAATATTTGCATTTCCCTTTGTTTTTCTTGTTAAACAAGTGTGTTTTCTGTTAACAACTACAAAAAAGCTCCTTTTATCTGTTACAGAATTTTGTCTTCTAGCTCGCTGAGGCATGCGGTTCACACCCATCAATTTTGGATTTATCTGCGGCTCAATTCATCTTGACATGAAAACCACTCAAAATCCAATATGTGGCTCTGCTTACCCACAAAACCAGCATCATCATAGAAAAGCATTTCTGATATAAAATAGTACAGTTTCTCTGATCTAATCGCATCGTTGTTGCAGCAGAAAATATTTTTCCTCAAAGCTGTGTCCTTGAATGTATTCCTGTAAGTAATAAGCTAGCCTTTATCAACAAGGCGACATCTGCATCTCTCGCTATCTTAGCTGGTTCTTGAAAAGTGAACCAAGATGCACTCGACTACTAAACACTAAGACTGGCCTAAACACTTATAAAAAAAAGGCAAATAAAGTTCAGGACAATATATTTTAGAGCATCAATAGTCAAGAAGTACATTTATTTTATGCAGAATTCTAACATAGAGTAATAGCAATATTATAGAACGATTCTAAAAACAAACCTCCAAGCAAGTCTTAATCTAGATAATCTAGATCATGTCACAGCAGTAAATTATTATTATTATACAGGATTTATGCAGCGCCAACAGTTTATGCAGCACTTTACAACTTGAGGATAGACAGTACAAATACAATACACTTTAATAGAGTAGGAATCAGAGGGCCCTGCTCCTTAGAGCTTACAATCTTAGGGAAGGTAAAACATTATTTTATATTTAAGCTAGCTATACATTATATTTCAAGCGGGCTGAATAAAAAAAATAATAATAATAATATATCGTTGGCTGCAGCTTTAAATACCAGGTTTAATAGCTCAGGATAAATAATTGGTGTTTTATTTCAAATAAAATACTTTCCCTGAAAGTAAAAAAAAAAAAGACTATATTTGAATGTTATGTTGGACATCAGGTAAATGGCTGCTGTTTAGGAAGGGTTCTTTAGAGAAGTAATAGAGGCAATTGGCATTTTAGTGACTTCCCTCTTCCTCTCAGCCCAGCACCTTCTCCTCTCCTCCATCCCCTGGGAACACACACAATGTGCACAGTGCCCCACGAGGTCAGAGTACTTACTGGACTCTTAAGCCTTGTACACACGATCAGTCCATCCGATGAGAACGGTCTGAAGGACTGTTCTCATCGGTTAACTGATGAAGCTGACTGATGGTCTGATGTGCCTATACACCATCGGTTAAAAAAATGATGGTGTTAGAGCGCAGTGATGTAAAACACAACGACGTGCTGAAAAAAATGAAGTTCAATGCTTCCAAGCATGTGTCGACTTGATTCTGAGCATGTGTGGATTTTTAACCGATGGTCGTGCCTACTAACGATCGGTTTTGACCGATCGTTAGGCATCCATCGGTTAAATTTTAAAGCAAGTGGCATTTTTTAAACCAAAGGTTAAATAACCTATGGGGCCTACACACGATCGGTTTTGACCAATGAAAACGGTCCATCAGACCGTTATTCTCTGGCTAACCTATCGTGCGTACGTGGCCTCACTTACTGGCTTCAATGAGGAGATAATGTTGCAATAGGTAAAAGTAAAATTTTGAAAACCCAGCGTCTGCATTTCCAACTCCTTCCTTGTTCATGTAGCTTAAACAAAAAAAATGTAAATGGCTACTTAGCATTATGGGGGAGGTTGTGCAGAGCCCGAGTGGTGTGCCAGGTACACAGAGCAGAGTGTACCCAGGAGTGCTTTGTGGATTACATCCTGACTCTGTTTGGGAATCGTGTATCGGAAACTCCTTGACTACAGATGGGAGGATTCCATAATATTCCTGCAAGGACCATCATTCTACTAAGCCTGTTTGACCCCCCTGAGACGGGCCATCACTGGCTAGTTGTTAAGCCTTGAATCTATCTTTTGGTGGCGGGTGCCTTCACGTATTGAATTCCACACAATTTTTCTCATATCACTGGGTGTTCTTTTAAACTCCTGCACATATACGTCGGCAGAATGGCACAGCTGGGCACATCCACGTATATTTACATCAGTAAATAGTACCCAGCTGCGGAGCGCTCCCGTGACCCGGTCTGAAGCTCCGTGACCGGGACCGTGGGATTCGCGGATCCGATCGCCGCTGCAGTGTGGCGATCGGTCCCCGGAGCTGAAGAACGGGGAGAGCCGTGTGTAAACACGGCTTCCCCGTACTTCACTGTGGCCGCAGCATCGATCGCGTCATCCCTGTTATCAATGACGTCACACCTACAGCCACACCCCCCTACAGTTGTAAACACACACAGGGAACACATAACCCCTACAGCGCCCCCTTGTGGTTAACTCCCAAACTGCAACTGTAATTTTCACAGTAAACAATGCAATTTAAATGCATTTTTTGCTGTGAAAATGACAATTGTCACAAAAATGTGTCAAAATTGTCTGAAGTGTCCGCCATAATGTCGCAGTCATGAAAAAAATTGCTGATCGCTGCCATTAGTAGTAAAAAAATAAAAAATAATAAAAATGCAATAAAACTATCCATTATTTTGTAAACGCTATAAATGTTGTGAAAACCAACCGATAACCGCTTATTGCATTTTTTTTTACCAAAAATAGGTAGAAGAATACGTATCGGCCTAAACTGAGGAAAAAAAAATGTATATATATTTTGGGGGGATATTTATTATAGCAAAAAGTAAAAAATATTGCATTTTTTTCAAAATTGTCGCTCTATTTTTGTTTATAGCGCAATAAATAAAAACCGCAGAGGTGATCAAATACCACCAAAAAAAAGCTCTATTTGTGGGGAAAAAAGGACGCTACACTTTTTGTATATAAGCCATATATGATGCATTTTATTTTTTTATTTTGTTAAATCAGCAGGTAGAACAAAAAAAATAATGAATCGTAAGTGTTGATGAGGAATCCCCCCCATGGAGTTTTTGTATTTTGACAGTGGGGATAGTCAAATACTAAACTTTTACTGCAAAAGTGTAAATACACTTTACTTTTTTTACTATTCAAATGAGAATACCACACACTCTTGAGACACTATAGAAAAGGTGACCATCCAGGAGCTGGCAGTAATATACATCGCCATCTACCCGCAGCAGGAGTGTAAGATCTGGATATCCAAGGGTCTGTTATAGGAAAGAAGGCAGTCCCAGTTCCAGCCTAACCGCCACTTTATGCGATTTACCCCGGCAGGTATAAGGATCTGATGAGTGGGGAGCACAAACTTCACTTTAAGCTGTCTGCACAAGATTTTATATTTCTGCACAAGTCACTTTGGATTGGTTGCAACTATTATTAACACTACAGATTGGACTTAATTATCAGTTTTCTGGATTGATTTGAACATGATAGTTACCCTTTGATGAACTAATTTATTAACCCTGATTTTTACATGAATTTAATCTTTATATAATTATGTAGATATAATTTTATTATGCACATAAGAGTGAGGTATAGGTATCATATATGCACAGTACCCCAATATTTGTTCTAAGGTTGGGAAATAATCTGTATAATCAGGATGCATGAATTGAGATACAGTATATATATATATATATATATATATATATATAGAGAGAGAGAGAGAGAGAGAGATATTTAAGTTACCTTTAGATGTGTATATATAAGGATACACTACCACACTTCTAAATAGACACGTTTGTAGCATTCACCTAGTCGGCTGGCCCAACAGGGTGTTTCCAATTAATTCACTCAGGCCCTGTACACATGAGCAAATGGCCCCGTACACATGAGCAGCGGATCTTGCGATTCATTCCAAAGCAAATAAGGCTTAACTGGGAAGGCTGTAGTTTAACTTTACAGAAAACCAGCCTGCATATTTATGAAAATACTGAAAAATATATCTTGGCTGCAATTTTTTTAACTGCTACACAATTGCTTTTGTTTAATTCAGTAAAAGATAAAAAACACAACTGAACAGCAAACTGTGTTTTTTTAAAGCCTATTCAGTGCAAAAAGAGCCTCTAATTTATTAGGGTGTGCAATGCTAAGGGAGTATTCACATTTCAGTCTGGCAGGATAAACAACTCCCAAAGCATCATTTGCTTCATTACAACAGGCAGTTTGTCAAATTAATAGAAGCATTTGCACGCCTAATATAAAATATTAATGTCTCATTTGTTCAACAATTTTTCAGAAATTAAAACTTTTAAGTTAATCATATAGCAAACCATTTTAATTAGGACACTTAAAAAATAATTAATCCAATAGGATTGCTTTGGATTCTTGCCAACCTTATTGGTTTAATAAATGTAGACATACTTTGTTCTGCATTCGAATTCATGAATACTAAATATGTCAGCAAAAATAAGTGTAATGCCTTACTAAACTTACCAGTTTATCAAAAGGTAAAATATTGCTATCTTTCTTGAACAGATTTTTTTTAAAAGCAAATGCATGCTAAAAATAATAATATGCTGTGTTTAGGTGTTCATTACCTGCCAGATTTAGAGAATTAAAGGGTAAGTCCAGCAAAAAAAAGGATTTATTAGTTCTGTGTGGGTTTAAACATCAGCTTTGTAAAAATATTTGCAATCTTTAAAGAAAAATGTTCACCCCCAGATATGCCCTATTCCCACTTTAACCAACCATCACTATAATCGTTCATTGCTTTGTGTCTGGCAGGTTAGCTATATGACCTCTGACTAGATGGATGTGTCATATATACAGAGGGCCAGATTCAGATACACTTAATATTGCGCTGCGTAATCGAAATACTCTACGCTGCCGTATTTCACCAGGCTCTACACCGAATCCTGGTAGATTTTTACGGCGGCGTAGTCTATTTCTCGCCGCGTAATCGAAATACGCGATTGGGGGGGCGTGAAGCATTTAAATTAAGCGCGTCCCCGCGGCGATCAAACTGCGCATGCTCCGTTCAGAAATTTCCTGCCGTGCATTGCGCGATATCACGTCGTTACGTCATTCGTTGTTTGAGTAGCATCGTTTACGAACATTCCTATTCCCGGACGACTTACGTAAAAAATAATAAAAAGACGACGGAAAACGTAGAAATTTGACGCGGGAACAACGGCCATACTTAACATGGGCAGTCTAATATTAGACCAGCAAAAAGCTGGTATAGTGTTACGTAAAAAAAAGATGACTAAAGGTGCCGTAAGAGATTGCGATTGAAGATCGTAATTTCTGGGATTGCCGGCAAAAGCTCATTAGCATACCCCGACGCGGAAAACGACGGGAAGTCCACCCAGTGGCCGCAATTTTATTGCAGCGTAGATCCGAAGGCGTACGGACACGTAATCCAGTCGAATTGAAGCCCGCAACCGTCTATTCATGGTTTGAGGTTTCCGACTAGCTAAAAAAACGCACGTAATTTGAAATTACCCCAGTCTAACACTAGTTAGACAGGCGTAATCGCTCTGTGAATCTGGCCCAATATTTTTGACTGGTATCCACTGTCAAGGCATTACAGCGGAAAAATGATGGACATTTCCAATTATTTTTTCAGGATATTCCCTTCAGCTATGCACTTTTTATATTCATTAAAACTTATAATAGTATGTAAAATATGATTTCAGATAAGCCTAAAGTGTATGTAACCCAGAATCTTTTTTAATATGTTTGGCATCTTTCACTGTATACATTTTTCTTAAGCAAACTGTTTATTTGTGAAGCTATTGCCAGTAATAACGCAGGCTGACAATGCAAAGACAAAGCCTTGCAATTAGTATCAGTATTGTAAGTTTGTCATTTGCTCTCCTTTAGTTTAGTTTGCCCATAAAGTCTTATGCAATCGATCGGAATTTCCGATGAAAAAAGTCAGGTGGAATTTTTTCATCGGATATTCCGACTGTGTGTGGGCCCCATCAGACTTTTTTGCCGCAGTTTAGAAATAGAACATGTTTTTTTGAACTTAATTGAACTTCATTTTTCTCGGCTCAACTAAGTGTTTTACGTCACCGCATTTTGGTCGGTTGGAATTTAGTCTGACAGTGTATATGCAAGACAGCTTGAATGGAATTCCGACTAAAAATTCCATTTGATTTTATCCCATCGGTATTTCCGATCGTGTGTACAGGGCATAACAGATAGACAGGCCAACAGTCAACTGAAGGAAAGAATGTGGTCAGCCTGCAATAGGAGGTGTTGTTACGTGTATGATCTCATTGTAAGAAACTTTGAAAAAGATTCACAATTTTTTTTTAAAGACATATATAATTGACTTAGTTTTAACTTAAAGGATAAGCAAAACAGATTTTTGTCCTTATTCCACCTTTTGCTCCACTGTTTTACTCACAGTTCTGACACTGAGTCTTCCACTTCCCACTGCCTGCACATGTGCAGACTTCTACGTAGGCCAGGTGACTGATCTGTCTCTTTCACCAAATCTCTCTCCAAATTAGGTGTGGCTATGATTAAGCATTAATTTATAGTGTGAAATGCGTCAGCTGTTTTACTCCTGTGTCTAGTGTGCTGTGATTTGTAGCGCATTTTTCCTTTTTTAACCACTTCAATACCAGGCACTTATGCACCTTCCCGCCCCAGGCCAATTTTCAGCTTTCAGCGCTGTCGCACTTTGAATGACAATTGCGCGGTCATGCTACACTGTACCCAAACAATATTGGCGTCCATTTTTCCCCACAAATAGAGCTTTATTTTGGTGGTATTTGATCACCTGTGCGATTTTTTTTGTGCAAAAACTAAAAAAAAGACTGAAACATTTTGAAAAAAAATAACGTTTTTATTTTTTCTGTTAATTTTTTTGTAAATAAGTAAGTTTTCTCTTTCAATTATGGGCACTGATGAGGTGGCACTGATGGGCACCGATAAGATAGTACTGATGGGCACCGATGAGGTGGCACTGATAAGCGGCGCTGGTATGCGGCACTGATGGGCACTCATAGGCGGCACTTATGGGCACTCATAGGTGACACTGATGGGCACTGATGGGCACTCATAGGCGGCACTGATGGGCACTCATAGGCGGCACTGAAGGGCACTCATAGGCGGCACTGGGCACTCATAGGCGGCACATATGGATGGCACTGATGGGTACTTATGGGTGGCACTGATGGGTACTTATGGGTGGCACAGATGGGCACTGATAGGTGGGCACGGGCATGGATTGGCACTGTGGGGTGGCACTGATGGACACTGTGGGGTGGCACTGATGGACACTGTGGGGTGGCACTGATGGATCCATGTTGCCAATCAGTGCCCATTTGCGTGCACTGATTGGCATCTTTTTTTACTGTCCTTTTTTTTAATTATTTTTTACTATTTATTTTTTTACTATTTTTTTTTATTGCCCCTTTTTTTTCACTTCCCTGGTGGTCTAGTGTGGGCTTCCCTGGTGGTCCAGTGTGGCGATCCGAGGGGGTACTGCACTGATAAACAATCAGCGCGAACCCCCCTGTCAGGAGAGCCGTCGATCGGCTCTCCTCTACTCGCGTCTGTCAGACGTGAGTAAGGAAGAGCCATTAATGGCTCTTCCTGTTTACATCGTGATCAGCCGTGATTGGACAAGGCTGATCACGTGGTAACGAGGCTCCGCCTGAGACTTAATAGGCCGCAATTGAGTGGCCAGCAGTTCCAATTTTATAGAGTGGGTCTGCAACCACAACCTGGTGCATCTTCCTAAACATATGCTGTAGCTACAAAAGATGGAATTGCACAATATTTTTTTTGTACTGTTAAACAGTGGACAAATGCAACTTAAATCTGTTTTTTTTTTAGGTCCCAGTAACATTAGGAGTGTGTATTTATCAAGTCCTTTATGTATATATATATATATATATATATATATATATAACATTGTGCTCTTTAACTATTTATTCATCTGCAGCCCCCCATCCAGGACAGTAATAATTGAGTATGTGAATACAAGCACTCCTTACAACAATTTAGATAAATAATGAGGAAGAAGGGAGCACTACTCACGTTTAGACAATATTTAGACACATTGGGGCAGATTCACAGAGAATTAGATTCTCGTAGAGTATCAGAAATACACTACGCCGCCGTTTTTTACCTGGCTCTACGTGGAATCCAGGTAGATTTTGTCCAGTAAACGACGGCGGCGTAGTGTATTTCTCCCGTCGCAATCCATCTGCGCGAGTAGGGGGCGTGAAGCATTTAAAATAGGCGCGTTCCCGCGGCGATCGAACTGCGCATGCTCCGTTCGCAAATTTCCCGCCGTGCATTGCGTGAAAACACGTCGTCACGTCGTAGTAGCGTCGTTTACGTACATTCCTATTCCCGAACGAGTTACGTAAAAAAATATATATATATTTTCAAATCGACGCGGGAACGACGGCCATACTTTACATGGGTTAACGCACTGTTAGACCAGCAAAAAGCTCCTCTAACATTACGTAGCCAAAAAATGACGTAGGCGATTGCGAGGGACACTCGTACCTTCGTGGATCGCCGTAAAAACTCATTTGCATATCCCGATGCATGAAAACTACGCGAACTCCTCCCAGCGGCCGCAAAAATGTTGCAGTGTAGATCCGAAGGCTTACGAGGACGTAAGCCTCTCGGATCGAAGCCCGAAGCCGCCGTATCATGGTTTGAGGATTCAAACTAGTGATACGGCGCGCAAAATTTGAAATTACTCCTGTCTAACACCAGTTAGACAGGCGTAATTGCTCTGTGAATCTGGGCCATTTATTCCCCAAAGTACTGTATGGTTTTTATGTTGAACATTTAATATACCTGAAATTGCCATTTCTGCTTAAAGCTAATTTTAATAAACATGAAAAGGAAAAGAAGAGGAGCCTGAGTGACAATTGTGTTATTACGAGGATAACCAGATGAAGTGACAAAAATACATCTGAAAAAAGAAAACAAATGCAATCACACTACATCTAAGGACTGGTAAGCTTCAATATATCCAATGTATGTTTTTAGGTTTAGATAGACTTTAATAAATTTGCCAAAAATTTGAAGGTTAAAAGGAAACATTATATCCCATATTTTTTTCTATTTACTCCATAATTCATCAAGCAAAATGCAGAGGCACCATCAAACAGTCAAGCAGCTAGCGCTATAGGATTTTACGTGTAAAATTAACAAATATGTTTTTCATATGAAACAGTTCGGGTCCATTCTTACAGAATATTGGAATACACATTGGGGGATATTTACGAAAGGCAAATCCACTTTGCACTACAAGTGCAAACTACAAGTGCAAAGTGCACTTGAAATTGCACTGGAAGTGCAGTCACTGTAAATCTGAGGGGGTAGACCTGAAATGAGGGGAATCTCTGCTGATTCTATTATCCAATCATGTGCAAGCTAAAATGCTGTTTTTATTTTCCTTGCATGTCCCCCTCGGATCCACAGTGACCACACTTCCAGGTGCACTTTCAGTGCAATTTCACATGCACTTTGCACTTCTAGTGCAAAGTGTATTTGCCTTTCGTAAATAACCCCCATTGTTCTTTAATAAGCAAATAAGGAAAAATGTTTTATTAATCTGTCACAATATTTGCTTTAAATAAAGTCATTGCTGAAAAGCTCATAAAATGCACTTGCTATTTAAAAGATAAAAAGTTTGTTGGTCGACCAATCTTAATGTGTTGCTTTATCACACTTTCATACTACACATAAACTGAACAAATAATAAAGTAAACCTTTTATCTGCCAAAGAAACAACATTGTATTCATACATATGCAATTATGTAAATGGTGTATTCTGATTTGGTAAACAAAAGGACTAATCTGCATATGCTGTTAATTCATGTGCCACTGAAAAATGTGAATGTTAATTCCTTCCTGTTAAGCAATGACAAAATGTGATAAAGTACGCACTTTAACCTTTGCACAGGTTTACAATTATTAAACACTCTAATTGAGTTTTGTGCATTCAAAATATTTAGACATTTACATCTATGGCACTTGAAAATTATACTTAAGATTAGAAACTGTTAAGACTCCACAATACATGGTGACACCTATCTTCTTTAACCACTTAAAGACCCCCGCACGCACATATACGGCCACAACATGGCTCGTACAGGCACAAGGGCGTAAATTTACGTCCCCGCCTGAGTGCGGTTCGGGGGTCCCATCGGGACCCCCTCCGCGGCGTGCGGGGGTCTCCCTACCTCTGGGAGCGATCCGGGATCTGCGGGCGGATGTCCGTGTTTTCCGCCCCCCCCGCGATCGCTCCCAGCCAATGGGAGCGCGCTCCCAGCCTGTCACTTCCTCCTGTGTTTACACAGGAAGGAGGAAATGATGTATTCTCTCATCGCAGCGCTGTTTCCCAGCGCTGCTGATGAGAGAAGACATGACAAGTAAGTGTGCACCAACACAACACTGACACACACTCACATAGGCATATTAACCCCTTGTGATCGCCCCCCCCCCACCCCCCTGTCACAGTGTTACTGAATGCAGTGATTTAATCACTGCATTTAGTGTCAGTGTGACAGGCACTGTAAAAAACAGTTAGTGTTAGGTTCAGGATAGCCCCCCCACCCCCCCTAATAAAGTTTTAACCCCCTGATCACCGCCCTAGTTAACCCTTTCACTCCCTATTGCCAGCGTCACTAAGCGATCATTTTTCTGATCGCTGTATTAGTGTCGCTGTTCCCGCTAGGTAGCTATTTTTTTTTATTGCGATTTTTTTTTTACTAAAGACATGTGGCTAAATAAATTTTGGCCTAAATGTTTGACTAAAATTTAGTTTATTTGATTTTTTTTTAACAAAAAGTAAAAAATAGTGTTTTTTTTTCAAAAATGTCGCTCTATTTTTGTATATAGCGCAAAAAATAAAAATCGCAGAGGTGATCAAATACCACCAAAAGAAAGCTCTATTTGTGGGAAGAAAAGGACGCAAATTTTGTTTGGGAGCCACGTCGCACGACCGCGCAATTGTCTGTTAAAGCGACGCAGTGCCGAATCGCAAAAACACCTTGGGTCATTTACCAGCGTATTGGTCCGGGTCTTAAGTGGTTAATCCATCCACAATGAATGCTGCTGTGTTTCTGTTCCATGAAGAGTTGTACCTCTGTACTGTAGCCGTACGGTAGACTGTACTGGTTTATCAATGTGGTGATCATTTTGTTGACACACTCCCTAGAATGTGATTGTAAAGGCAGAAGTTTTTGCATTCTATGCATTGCGATAAAAAGCCTTCTGTGTGCAGCACCCCATAATACTTACCTGTGCCCCATCTCTATCCCCATCTCTGTCCATGAGTGCCTCGGACGTATATGTGACTCTCCCTCCTAAATGCCTGAGACAAGGCATATTGCATGAATATGTAAATAAAACAAATTGAGAGAACAGTGTGTGTAGCTGTGCTCTTTACCAATGCCTCATATATACAGCATACTCTTTCAGAGAATGTAAATAGCCATTACTTTGAAATCAGCAGAAGAAAAAACAACAGAATGATCTTAGAATAGCTATTTTAAGAAGTGCATGAAAAGTAATTTTTATTTTTATACATACTTTTAATTTTAGCAGCGGTATGCTATTATGGCAATGCTTTAATGACCTACTCAACTGTAAAGAATACATATTCACACACTAATCTACAAATGTTGTCAAGTTAAGTAAGCATGTTCTCACTGATTGCTCTCTCCCCCCAAATGTTGGTTTGATACTACTCCATGGTTACATTTCAACTGATATGTTCTAGTTTAACTGCTTGCTGACTACTTCACAACAATATTCGTCGTCAGAATGGCATGCCGGCGGCGGGAACATGCTCCGTGACCGTGGCTACGGGACCTTCAGACTCAATGTCCGCCAGTGTCCCGTGATCATGTCACAAATCTGCAGAACAGGGAGATGTAAACAAGGCATTTCCCTGTTCTGCCTAGTGACAGGACAGTGATCTACTGCTCCCTATGATCAGGAGCAGCAATCACTGTCGTGTCACTTGTAGCCCAGCCCCCCCAGTTAGAATCACTCCCTAGGACACACTTAAAGGGGTGTTCCACCCGCAATTTTTTTTTTTTAAAGTCAGCAGCTACTAACAGTGTAGCTGCTGACTTTAAATAAGGACACTTACCTTGTCCTACTTGCCCGCGCTGATGGCCCCCCCGATGCCGATGCCACGATCGCTCCGGGTCCCGCGCCGCCATTCACACTATGGGAAACAGGCAGTGAAGCCGTACGGCTTCACTGTCCATTTCCTACTGCGCCTGCGTGAATCTCACTCTGGCTTGTGAATGGGCGGCTGCTCTCTGAGAACACACACAGTTCCCAGAAAGCAGCGCGCCCCATTCACAAGCAGAAGAAGAAGAAGAAAACACACCGCGGTGTGGAAGAGGCAGATTACGGACTTCCGCATAGCAACAGGTATTTCGGGTGAGTATTTTTTTTTTTTTCACTTTTTTTTTTATTTAATTTTTTTAAGCTATATGGTGAAATGTTGTTTTCCTGGGTGGAACTCCGCTTTAACCCCTTCATCGCCAGTGTCATTTACACAGTAATCAGTGCATTTTTACTGTATAGCACAAAAAAATGCAGAGATGATCAAATACCACCAAAAGAAAGCTCTATTTGTGACAAAAAAAGGACATCAATTTTGTTTGGGTGCAACGTCACATGACCGCGCATTTGTCAGCTAAAGCAACGGAGTGCCAAATCGCAAAAAATGGGCCAGTCATTGGGCAGCCAAATCTTCCGGGGCTGAAGTGGTTAATCCACTTCCAGAAACCAAAGCAACTTACTTGCCTTCAGCAAATCAACCCCAATGTATTCCAAGTCCACAACTTTGCAATTAAATTTAGCTACCATATTTCATAGCTTAGTGAGCAGACAAAGCATCATTTATTTCAAGTAAGCCGTATACTTGCTTGCTTTATCCATTGTGTTATCTCCTGCCAGTGTCATCATTATGTATTGACACCTGGGGCAAAAAGGAATCACGGCAAAACCTGGACCATTCACATTCTGCTTGTTATTATGCAATCTTTTGATACAATTTAATGTGCACAGTTAAGAGCCTTTTTGTCTATAGTAAATAAACCTCCTAGGTTCAGACAGTATGCAAGCTCCACATACAACAACATTTAAAACTTAACCGAACAAACACCAAATAATTTAGAGAAATGTTTATTTACTTTTTTTTTTTTAATTATTTACTTGTGCTTATGCGTCACATAACATTTTATATAGTAAAATTTGCCTCAGTCACTGCATACAAATATTATTATTATTTATTATTATTATAATATATTAACACACTTATTAGGATATAAATTTAGGGACAGTCAATGGCTACATGCTATATTTTTGATTTTGTAAGGGAACCTGAGCTACCAGAATAAAAGCCACACTGACATACTGTATAAGAAGAACACATTAAACCTATGCCAGGTAGGAAACTGAATCTAGGACTTTCTGCCAAAAAGTGATATCTTGTAGCTTACTGTGCTACTACTCAGATTATGTAATCAGTGTGCACTACATTTGTTGAATCGTACAATGATTACTGCTGTCTGTCTCACACAGGTCCAAGATATCATGTATTTAAATGAAACCATTCCTGAGAAAAACATAGAGACTGTCATTGCTGACAACCTGTAATCATCAGTTGCTTATAACTGTCATACTGAACCTCTACCGTCAATACATTCACTGACCTGGAACAAATATAAGGATAAGGACTTACAGTAAAAAAAAAAATATATGTTTTAGATGGAGGAGGATAGGATTAGAAAACATGCAACGTTCTATTGCTGTCTGTGTCCCATTAGGGAAATTCAATCTTTTCAACCATTCTTTTTGTACTGTTTACCATTATTACCAAAAGTGGAAGAGTAGAAAATCCCAAAGTTTAAAGTGTCATCAAAGCAGGAATAGAGAAGAAATCTTCCAATGAGAACACTAGTTATAGTGACCCTAGTAGCAACCAAGGATTTCCCATCTCCATAATACAACACAATTGGCAAAACAAGCCTGACAGTTTTTTTTTTAATCGATCCCTTAAGGCCCATACACACGATCAGATTACTTGACGGGAATTGTATGACGGCAGGCTGTTGTTGGAAAATCCAACCGTTTGTATGGTCCATCGGACAATTGTTGTCAGATTTTCCGTTGACAAATGTGGGATAGCATGCTTTAAAATTGTACACCAAAAAATGTGTGTTGTTGGATTTTCCGATCGTGTGTACACAAGTCCTTTGGACAAATCTCCAAAGTACAAACACGCATGCTCAAAAGTAATGCTCGCCATAACACAACATTAGCAGAAGTTGCCCAAAGGGTGGCCCTAAAGAGCTGAAAAAAAAAACGCTTTGTCCGATGAAAATCCGATCGTGTGTATGAGGCTTTACTTTATCCAAAATACCTTTAGTTCGACTTTAATTATGACTTTTCTTATCTGAATATGCATTTCAGGGAAGCCTGAAAGTGTTCCTAGAGTAGTAGCCAGGCAACAAGTATTTTTAGAAGGAGGTCAGCATATGAAACTGGAAACATTCATTTTAACAATTTAGTGCGATAACTTGCTTAGCTCAAGTGGTCTAATGTCAAGCATATATAATTGCCCCTGGTCTGAACATTTATATGACTAAAGCAATTACTTAAACATATTTAAAGGATTTCTCATTTGTGGGGAAAGGCCAGTGGATCTCATAAAGCCTGCATCAAAAAGTAAAATGGTTATTACAATCATTCCCAGAAATATATTACCATGCAATGCATTCCAATTATACATGAATTTCTGATAAGGCAAAATTATAACATACTGTGAAATTAAACAACCTGGTAACTTTCTGAGAAGGGTGTATGGAAGAAATTGATAGAATGAAAATGTATATGGAAAATAGATACCTTAACCTTTATGAAAATGTGGATTGCAACACAGCAAAACTGGTACTTCTGTCAACATACCCTGTATCATGAAAAAGTTAAATAGCATCAGCAGCTTTTGGGCTGAGGTTATGACTGAATTTAGATTGGCAGATATTTCACCAAAAAAGGATGGGCATTGATACACGGGCTAACCCTTAAACCCACTAAACTGCTAAAAAAGTATTTGTCGCTAGATTAAAAAGTGACAAAAAAGGTCCCTTTTAACCCCCTGGCGGTATTCCCGAGCGTGACTCGGGGTGTTTTTTTTGTGCCATTATCGGTAACCCCGAGTCACGCTCGGGGTAGCTATGCAGAGCCTGCAGCGCGCGCTGGCTTACCTTGTCCCTGGATCCAGCGATGCATTCAACGCTGTGTAAACGAGCGGGTGCTCGCTCGATTCACACAGTGTCCCCGTGTGCCGTCGATCTCCGTTCCCTGCGACATTACGATGCACGGGGCAGAGAACGGCGACAAATTCAAAAAAGTAAACAAACACAATACATACAGTATACTGTAATCTTATAGATTACAGTACTGTATGTAAAAAATACACACACCCCCTTGTCCCTAGTGGTCTGCCCAGTGTCCTGCATGTACTTTTATATAATAAAAACTGTTCTTTCTGCCTGCCATAGCAACCAAAAGTTTCCCTTTATGTCAAAAATGGTTTTAGATCAGCTAGAAAACAGCGATAATAAATTATAATCACTTGCAGAATTGAGCGATAGCGATTTGTGGGGAAATTTGTCATAAAAAAATAAAAATAATTAAGGCGACAATTCTGCAACTGAGCAAATTTCTGTGTTTTTGAGTTGATTACATCATTAAATAATTTGTATTATATTATTATTTGTTATAATTATTTATAATTATTTATTATATTATAATTTATAATTTTGTTTTAAAAAAAAAAAATACCCAGGATGCCTATTAGACTCGTGTTTGGTCAGATTTAAGTGAGTTATCCCTAAGAATTACAAGCCTACAGTATAAAACGCCAAATTTCCTTGCAAATAATGGTACCGCTTTCAGCACCTAAAATCAGAAAGAATCATACCGCCAGGGAGGTTAAAGAAAAAACTGAGGAAATTCAATTGGGCTTTAACATAGCAAACTTTTTCACTATAACTTTTCCTAAATCCTTCAAGTTACTCTATGAGCCAATGTTCTTGGTTTTGTTTCTTAGCAGTAATCAGAGAAAGGACAAAATCAAAAGTACAGTAACACACTGAAGCCAATTGGAATTCACTAGACTGAAACCAGACCACTGCCAAGTGGATTGCTTTTGGTTATTAATGGTATTTCATCCTTTGCTCGTTCTTCTGTTACATTTTAAAGAAGACATAATAATCTTTTAGGCATTATCTAAACGGTATTATTAAAACATGCCTTCATTAAATAGTTCTCATCTTCCTAGTCAAAGCCAACGTGTTAAAAGATACATAGTTTAATAAATTGTACAAGCTTAAGGCCGCGCACACACGATCGGTCTAAACCGATGAAAACGGACTGAAGTTCAGTTTCATCGGTCCAAACCGATAGGGCCAGATTCAGGTAGATGAGAGCATCTTTGCTCTGGAGTAACGCTTTTCATTTACGTTACTCTGCCGAAATTTTAGGAGCAAGTGCTGTTATTCATGAAGCACTTGCTCCTAAAGTTGCGGCAGCGCATCGCAAATGAGCCGGCGGAATTCAAATTGGGCGGGTACGGGGTGTGTATTATTTAAACTATGCGCGATCCCGCGGCGAACGTACTGCGCATGCGTCGAGTGTCAATGCATCCCAGTGCGCATGCTCCAAATTCTGTCAGTGAACATCAATGACGTCACATCCCCATTCATGAACGTTTTACGCAAGCGACGCAATTTGTTTTTTTTCCGACGCGATGACAACGCCTATACTTAACATAGGATACTCCACTAGGGGGCTGCTTTATCTTTACGTCGCGTATCGCTTCCGGAAACGTCGTAAAGTCACTGCGTCGTGCCCGAAAAAGATCGTGAATTTTCGACTCCCGCTGATTAACATATTTTTTCAGCGTTAATCAGCGGGAACGCCCCCGGCGCCATTTTTAAGTTGAAGTAACGATGCGATGGCGAAATTCAATTGCGCCGATCGCATCGGAACTCCAACCCGGCGTTTCTTGTTTTCTGGTAACAGAAAACAAAAACGCCGGCTTAAAGTGACAGTTAGGCTGGCGGATCAATGGATACTCCAGCCTAACTCTACCTGAATCTGGCCCATAGTGTGTAGGCCCCATCGGTCAGTTGTCCTTCGTTTCAAAAACAGAGAACTTGATTTAAAATTGAACCAATGGACACCTGACCGATGGGTCAAAACCAGTCGTTAGTATGCAAAGGCATTGGTCAAAAGGCCACCCATGCTCAGAATCAAGTTGAAGCATGCTTTTTTTCAGCACATCGCGTGTTTTACATCACCTCGCACATCAGACCGTCAGTCGGCTTCGTTGGTTAACCGATTAAAACAGTCCTTCGGACCGTTCTCGTCGGATGGACTGATCGTGTGTACGCGGCCTAAATCATCCTCAAAACGGTAAGGTCCCATTCACATGGGCAGATTGATTGGGTCCTCCTGTCAGTTTTTAAGGCATACCATCCATTGCCCTCTATGGAGCAACGGGTGTTAACAGACATGTGTCCATTGACACCCACCGACATTTGATCCTATCCGCTAAAAACAGAAGGATGGACCACCTGTCTGTTTACACCTGATGGCTATCCATCTAGCAGATTGGATCATATGGCTGTCATGTGTAAACAGACAGGTTGTCCATTTACATTCGCCCGCTTATAGAGGACAGTGTGTCTGTGTTTGCTCTGCATATGTGGAGCAGATACGAACAAGCCACCTGCCTGCCCAATGGGGATTGGTGGACAGATTCACTGCTGAGCAGGCGGAAAGGGGCCTAATAAGGGCAATATCCATAAAAGACACATACATATGGGATGTAAATCTACAATGTAAATAAAACCAAGATAGTGTATTCTTTATTGTAAAGGGATATCATGTGAAACTCTACACAACATAACGGGTTTATATAACATGAGTGGTATATTTTTTTCTATTGTTGATGGGTCATGCGTTTTATGTTAAAGCCAGAATTGCTTTTTACAACTCTTATGTACCTATTAAATATTTTTTGATACAAATAAACATTCAAGACAATTTATTGGGGTGTGCAGCACTGACAGCTCACCTATATGTGTTATCTATTCTACTTTATTGTAAATTACCTAAAAAGCCCCTGTCATCTGACCATTGAGTTCAACAACAATCTTCTAATATGATTACCTGTGTATTTAATGTATTCTAGACACATTTTTAACTGTAAAATCTGTGTACGGTACATCCAAAAGTCATAAAGCACTTTTTCCAGTTCATTCCTTAGTTTGTAAGCAGCATGGATAGACGGATATCCACCCACAACCAATGCTGCTAGAATGGAGACAGATTTGTGATTGACAGCTCTAGTCTCTGGCAGCTGGAATCACTACTATGGAGACCATTGCTGCCATTCACAAAGAAGATCATACAGCCTGCAGTACTTATCTAGTACTCTTTTACTTGTGACTACTTTTCAATAATACTACGCTATATGGCGATTTTATTTATGGTGCCTATCGTGTATGAGTGCAAAAGCGGAGTTTTGCCCCCAGTGGAGGAGAGAGACAAAGAGGTGACCGGGCCTATCGAGACATAGAATGATGCCTGCTTAAATTTTGTGTAAAAGCATTGTTGCTGCAAAATTCATGGCAGCATGTCCTTGCAGTGAGTTTGCACTATGGCTGTTTGGTGCAAGGTGGTTCACACAGTATTTTGCGCTGCAATTGTGGTTTATAGTTCATATTACTTGTATATTAACCGTCATTACTAGCAGTTCACTATTGTTATATATATATATATTTTTTTAGCAGTGAATATTATTTTTTGTACACAACTTGCAGTGCTGTGTGTCAATTAGTAAATATACACCTATATATCAAAAATAGTAAACAACAAGTCCTTTCAAGTCTTGTAAATCACTAAAAGCAGCGCTAATCATCACTCCCATCCGACTGATAAATCATTTCCTACGAACAGTTCATAAGAAGTATGGCAGACAAGCAAAGCGTATCACCACGTGATTAATGTTGGTTCAGAAGGTGTTCTTCACTCCAAAATAACATCCACCATGTATCACAAGCCCCCTTTCGGGTATGTACTCACCAAAAAGCTGAGTATAGTAGGCACTGCATAGAGGTGTCTTTAATCAACTCCAGGATCACACTCCGTTTGATCTCCCCAAATGGTGCTGTCAGTATCCACACTTGTCCGGATTCATAAAAAAATAAAGGCTCACAATAGTGTAATCCCGTCACTCTTCATTTATTTAAAAATCTCTCTTGACACAGTATATAGCATATACAGTCCCAAATGATTAGAATTACTTTCAATATTCATTATATGGACGCCCCGTCCATCCTATTTCACACAATCGTTTGGCTGGCTTCAATAGAGTTTACTGCGTCCACCGCAGACACTCACAGCGTTACTTCCCTATGTGTGCGAATCAGATGGAACGCAGATGGAGCGCACAGCGTCAATAGGTTACTTCCTGATGCCGTGAGGTTAGCCCTGACGTTTCGTCTTACGACTTCTTCTGAGGGTTTAACCTCACGGCACGGCATCAAAGACTTTATGGAGACAGTACATTAACCCCTCCAGTGCCTGCCCTAGTCTCCCATGCTACTGGAAAACGAATGGCTGCTATTTCACTGGGGCTGTACTGTATTTAAACTCCATTACTCATAAAATGTATTTAAAAAGACAATCTCATATAGTATTATTAGTACATAATCCCCGTATACATTAATAAACCAACTACATGATAATCAAATAAATTAATACTTTCAAAGATTACAGATTAAAAACAGGCCTAAATTAAGAATTCTCATAATATATCATTCTATAATTGAAATCACAAAATATATACAATAAGATTTAGACAAAGAATTTATCATTCTATAATTGAAATCACAAAATATATACAATAAGATTTAGACAAAGAATTTACATAAGGACACCCTAAATCCGCCTGCTAGACCAATTGTTAATGGTATAGGGTCTGTCACCTCTAGGATTGGACAATATTTAGACCAATTTCTACAGAAAAGTGTTAGAGTTACTAAGGCCTACCTGAAAGACACTAAAGATCTGTTACAATCCCTTCAGGATGTGAAACTAGGGGGTAGAGGAGAAGTATATCTGGTAACTTCAGACGTATCATCACTGTATACAGTGATACAACATAATGATGCGTTATTGGCCCTTAATTGGGCCCTGAGCCAGAAAAAAGATCTTCCTCACCATCAAAAAGTTTTTTTAAGGGGTGTTTTAGATTTTTGTTTATCACATAACTACTTTTGGTTTAATAGCTGTTTTTATACACAGAAAAAAGGCGTTGCTATGGGCGCAAGGTTTGCGCTATATGAGATTGTCTTTTTAAATACATTTTATGAGTAATGGAGTTTAAATACAGTACAGCCCCAGTGAAATAGCAGCCATTCGTTTTCCAGTAGCATGGGAGACTAGGGCAGGCACTGGAGGGGTTAATGTACTGTCTCCATAAAGTCTTTGATGCCGTGCCGTGAGGTTAAACCCTCAGAAGAAGTCGTAAGACGAAACGTCAGGGCTAACCTCACGGCATCAGGAAGTAACCTATTGACGCTGTGCGCTCCATCTGCGTTCCATCTGATTCGCACACATAGGGAAGTAACGCTGTGAGTGTCTGCGGTGGACGCAGTAAACTCTATTGAAGCCAGCCAAACGATTGTGTGAAATAGGATGGACGGGGCGTCCATATAATGAATATTGAAAGTAATTCTAATCATTTGGGACTGTATATGCTATATACTGTGTCAAGAGAGATTTTTAAATAAATGAAGAGTGACGGGATTACACTATTGTGAGCCTTTATTTTTTTATGAATCCGGACAAGTGTGGATACTGACAGCACCATTTGGGGAGATCAAACGGAGTGTGATCCTGGAGTTGATTAAAGACACCTCTATGCAGTGCCTACTATACTCAGCTTTTTGGTGAGTACATACCCGAAAGGGGGCTTGTGATACATGGTGGATGTTATTTTGGAGTGAAGAACACCTTCTGAACCAACATTAATCACGTGGTGATACGCTTTGCTTGTCTGCCATACTTCTTATGAACTGTTCGTAGGAAATGATTTATCAGTCGGATGGGAGTGATGATTAGCGCTGCTTTTAGTGATTTACAAGACTTGAAAGGACTTGTTGTTTACTATTTTTGATATATATGTTTATAATTTTAAGCGGCTGCTGAACTTTTGAGGTTGATTTTATATTTTATTTTTTAACCTTATTATATATTTTAACTATATCATTGTCATTTTTCACTATATACACCATTTTTAGGATATTATTTATGGTGATTAGTGAAATTAAGCTATTTAATAACCTATTAGCTGTTGAGCGCCGAGATAGTGAAAGAAGGCCAGGGACTTCACTACTTTTTAGTAAATATACACCGTCCAGCCAATGGCCAGAGCACTGCTGTGCTGTGTTATATGCTGTACTGCCCTGTCTGCCCTGTCCCCCACATCACTGATCATTCATTTATAAAAGTGAAAGCATACGTGGCATTGCAGTGTTGTGGGACCCATCGGCTGGGCTGTGTATGTGTAAAGGCAGCTGCTGATAAATACACATCAGTGTTGCTTGTTTATGTATAAAAGATCACTAAGAGCTGCGGCTCTGTGTAATATATCTGTGGCTGCTTATACTTTATACAGAACATCAGCACATACATTGCACAGAGCCACAGCTCTTTTACTTAAACAAGCATCACTGATTGTTTGTTACTAATAGTGACAAATCACTATGCTTAGAAAGCTCCATGCTGGCTATACCAAAAGGGGGTAAAACTACAACTGCACATAGAGGTGTTTTTTGGGGAGAATAGGGTCACCAATGAGACCAAGTGCTACAGTATATGTATTTGGTGGCATGTAAAGAAATGTATTTTGTATTATTATTATTATTATTATTATTATTAACAATAGTTCTTCTTTAAAAAAAGTTATCCATCAGAATATTTGTAATCCATATAGCCACTGATGTGCCTATACAGAATATATTTCTTATCCGGATTTATAACAATGGAAATAAAAGCTTCATAGCATGGGCAAAATAGGATAGTAACAATTTTAAACCTGCATCTAACTCTAACAGGAAGCCTTTGGCTAAATAACAAAATGTACTTATTGATTTTTAATCTACATGTGTTTCATTATTTTAGTGTGATAAAGGTGACCATTGTTTTCATTACTTTAATTAACCTTTATAAACCTCTAACAACCATTTGGTTAAGGCAAAATAATTATCATAACCTGACTGTTTGAATCACAGAGAGATTCTCTGACCTCTTTTAATACTTACATGTAAGCTATTAATTTATTTGAAAATACATAAAAACATATTTCACATTTTTTTCTCTGAGGTGTTTCCTTTGTATACTGTTTTCATTTATAATTCTTCTCTTCAGCTAGTGGTAAACAAGATGAAGAGAGCAAACCAGGTTATGCAGACCTCAATTGTGTTCTTCAATATGATTAACAAATCTAACAGGATTTAAGGCACTGTCAAGGCTATTATTATGTACCTAACACACTGCACGCTCCAGATGCTTTACCATCCTGATTTAATCTAATCTAACCTAATCTAATCAAGACTGCCTAGGTATATGTTCTGTTTGTGAAACAGAGATAGAAAGCAACTTTGGCTTTAAGTCCAGAAATATGTGATCCCAAGCGTTGTATTTAAAAAATGTAATTCTTCTCTGTAATTTCAGCTCAGTTCAGTGATATATCAGAATATGTTACTGAGATCAGTAATATATCAAAAGAGTAAATCAATCCAATCCACAAAACACACACATATATATATATATATATATACATATATATATATATATATATATATATATATATATATATATATAAAACAAGTCATGGAAAAACTGTAGACTAGTACAGTATACAGTATATAGAATAAAAAAAGAAAAAAACTTAAATTAAAGCTGAACTTTAGGCATACATCTACAGATACAGATGAAATATTTACATTTATAGAAACTGTTTTACAGTGCAAAGGATTTGTATTTGTGTTCTTTGCACAGTTGGATGGATGATACCACTTTATCTGTCACTTTTTATGTTACTGCTGACTGAACTATGACGGAGCAGCAGCAGACTAATAAGGTGTTTTTTTTACAAACCCTCTCCTCTGCTGATATTATATATGTAGAACCCTGCTCCCAAATGGCTGGGCTCTATGTTAAATTTATATAATGTGGCTCAGACTGTATGATTTATGCTAAATTAGCCTCTGTCCTGGCAGTGGCTGTGCTTGATAGCATTTTCCCACTGTTGCCTGTAGGTGGCGATACCCCCACAGGCCAGTGTTGGAACATGGGCAAGCCATAGGCCATTGTGTATCTTACCTCGGGAACAGCCCAGTGGGAGTGGTGCCCCACTGTGCATGCCAGGAAGGGATACTTAAGGGTCAGACGCCATATTTTGGGGTCCTTTGCCTCGTGGCCCTCCTGGGATGAGGTATGTGTGTGATTTCCAGCACCAGGACCACGTTGGCCCAAGGCTGCATCTCTACTAGTAGGCCCAGTTATGCTGGCTGGGGCCTATGAATCAAAAGGGATCCCAAGCTGTCCATCTAAGAGAAGGAGGCTACACTTAATGAAGGAAACCAGGGAAAGACCTGCCCTGGAGGAGACCAAATGGAAGGCTTATGTCTCAGGATAGGCCTGGTGACTTTATTAAGGAGGGATCCACAACTCAAGTTGTCCTACAGTTCGCCGAGTCGGCTTAAAGGCTCTTTTAAATGTACAGCTGGAAGTTTGGGTGTTACAATCCTGTAGTTAAAAAAAGGTACAGTGCTAAGCAAGTGAACAGTAATAATAAACTTATAAAGTGAACGTGAGTATTGACAATATGATAGGATAAATAAACATCTAGAAACAAAACACAAATCTTAAATGCACCTAAATGATCAGAAGCAAAAAGTGATGAAAAAAATGTATGATGAAAAAGTGAATAAATTGTCCCACATTGGTGATTAAATCAGTGAACCAGTAAAAGAAAAGTTTTCATATTGTGATTTATAATAGTGCACAAAGTTGAACATGTGAATAAAAGAGGGAATCTTCATCCACCAGTAAGACACCCAAGCAGTGGTGTTGTAGTCTCCTTACCCTAAAAGGGTGACTGCTGTCAAGATAGTATCTTAATGTCTTAAGGATAAAAAACAGAAAGAAACTCCATAGCGTAATACTGCTGACAAAATTTTTAATTTGCTGAAAAGTATTGCACTTACAATGTAGTTGTTACGAATTTCAGATGTATAAACATAGAGGGACGCGGCATCTCCTCGAGGCTTCTCTTGTTTGTTAAGCTCCGAGTCAGTGTATTCCCATATGGAGAGGTGTGATGACGTTAAATCTAATGGCCACACCTACGCGTTTTGTCATCAAAAAACATCGTCTGGGATAGGCTGCTCAATCCTGTGGCAGAGGATTCCGGACTGTTCAATTTGTTCTCAATCAGTCTGTGGCAGAGTCTGTTATCGAACTGGTTCATGCATCATTCCGGCTGCTAGGCCAGATAAGAGGGGTCTATCCGGGTGAGCAATACCCACTGGAGGAAGTGGTAAATGACTTTGGAGTTTAGGGTTTTCCCAGGTGATCTGTACTGTGTACCTGAACCTTCCCTTCCCCTTCATTCTTCTACCTTCTTCACAGGTTTTGACCAAAAAGAATAAAACCTGACATTTAGAGGCGTCTATAAGTCAGCAGCACCAGACACTACAAGCACTTTGCTGGAGGTTCTTTTCCATCTGCTTACCGGGTGTTACCCACAACGCTATTTTACAGATTCTTTTTATCTGTTGATTGGTCGCTTGCAACGATCTAATATCCGCACATACTTACCTGGTATATCTCACTATCACCAAGATTGCTGCACTGTGTGTTTCTCTCTGCATTGGTGTGCCTCATAGGCTGTAACAACAATCTAAAAAACCTAAATGCTCCTGGGATCTAAAGATTCAAATTCAGACCATATTAGAGAGCTCAGATGCGGCATGTACTGATATTACTAACATATGCCTGATTTATTAACATATACAAAGCGTTATAATAGGTACACATGTCAGGGGTATTATGCTAGTTAGATATGGGCTGTTATGAGTCAGAAACTGTGGTGTTGCTGGTTTACAAAGCATAGTGCAAATAACATTAGTGCAGCTACATGCTCACCTGGTTTGCATACATTGTACCTTAATTAATGTTTTTATCACCTTTCCAACTATCAAATCATTTATCGACAATCTGTTAGCTAAAGAGATCTTAACTAACTAAACTTTCATATATCTCAGCTCGACAATGTCACAATTAGTTCCTTTGTAATGTTATGAAAAGCAATCTGCTCCCATTAAACTCTTCACAAGCTCATTAAAAAAGCATTTACAGATGGAATGTTTGTAATACATTATTTAAAGATGCCAAAGGTACTGAGGCTTACATGCTGCAACAATGAGATGCTAATGATGGAACAACATACCATGCTTGAAATATTTTTTAGGGTAAAGCGTTTTTTTTTTTAAGTTCATGATAATTTTATTCTATCAGTTTTCTTTCATGCATATGAAAAACACTAAGGATCTAGTTCACTCACTATATTTTACTTAATCCCATAAGTTAGATAAAAAAAAGCAGCCCTCTGAATATGCTTATTATTTTAACAACTATTCTCCTGGTCTTAATCTCAAATTCTCATTCGTAGCAAGATTGTCAAGTCATAAGCCAATCAAATTACATCTGGGTACCATGTAGTAGCAACATTAGATAGTTTAGGCAAATATATTAATGTAAAAACTCATCCAATCACACTTTTGTTTGGATAGCTACACTAGCTCTACATGGTTATACTTTACTTAGAATGTAGCCACCTTACTCAGTTCACTTTTGAGATAGATTACATTTGTAAGTACCAATGCATTCAGCACCAGCATGTAAAAGCACTGACAATCTCCCATTCATTACAGCACTATCCATTCAGCACCACACTACAGTATGTTGCTTCATTGCTCTGTAGGATGTACCAGCATCAGTGGCGTATCTAGTGAAAATAGAGCCTATGGCAAGCACTGAAACTGCGCCCCTGTTCAAACATTTGAAACCCGTCTTTCAGATAACCTTAACAAAAAAACAGCTAACAAAACTAGTGGTATTTATCATCCCTCGAGATGACATATCCTCTTTATGGAGAAATCTGGGGTTTATTAGACCCCTGATCCCTCCTCTGCCTTCCAAGGCCAGGTAAATGCAGAACCAATACTGGAAGTCACTTTAAGCCTCATTTTTCCTAGAGGAGAGGGAGAAACTGATGTTCCTCCTTCTTCTTTGTGTGCTGCCAATCTGACCAGATGGAATGGGTGAGAGCCTGGGAGAACAGGGGAGGGCTGTGGCTGAACGCAGCAGGGATAGCACTGCCATTGTCCATTAGCAAAGGTGCTGAAAAGGAGATCCTGCTTATGCTCGGGCAGAGGGAAGAAAAGACCCTTAGACCCTGGTAAGTGCCTTGCTGCCCAGCCTCTCATCAGCACCCCCTTCATATGGCGCCCATGGCACTTGCCATGGCTGCCATACCCTAGATGCGCCACTGACCAACATGAATGAATATTAATGTTTATGCAGGCACACTGAATAATGGTAGTTGTAGTATGAGCAGAGCAGCCCATATAAAAGATTTTATGTTCAATACGCATGCCTCAAAACAGGATTTTACTAAAATCAGAATGTTGCTGTATTTAAAAACTATGTTGAATATTTTAGTAGTACATTTAAAAATATATGAAATATATTTAGCAAAGTAAAGGTTTCCTAAAGGAAAATTTTAAAAATGGTGGCTACCATTACTAATTTACTGAAAAAGGTAATTCCCAGCAGATATGCTAACCGTCCATACTTCTTTCTAGGTGGCTACGTTAGAACAATTATACAAATCAGAACAGTCGGAGTTAGGGTTCAAAGGCTTACCTGCATCAAAGTACTGAAGCAAGAGGGTAAGAATAAGAGCTAGGCTACTAGAAATTAGAAATGACAACCTCTTTATTTGTGTCAGGAACAGTGTATTGATTGACAACTTCCTGCTCCCTAGGATGTACCCATACATCCTCACAGGTTTCAGTGGTTATACCAGGTGATGGATGCAGCTACAGTCATGACCCCATTATCTTTATTTTCAGCCAGTAAAGCTGAATAATGAAAAAAGTAATCTGAGAGGCTATAGAGCTGCTGGATCACGTTTACATGTGGCAGAAAGGGTCCTCCCTCTTGCTATTTTCTGTTGCCTTCCTGGGCTCTCTTATTTCACCAGGGAGCCCAGGACTGAAGCCGGCATTTCCATTGGCTGGCCATAGAGATGAAGGAGGAACGGAAGTTCCCTTATCATCTCTATAGTCTATGAAACCAGTACCTTGGTTTGAACAGATGCTTTTAAGAGAAAACCACAACATAACATCATATTTTGTATCTTACCACAAATTGGGTATTATATCACGTTTATGTGTATTAAAATTCATTAAAGTGTATTTCACAAAAAAATTGTTTGAAAAACAAATGTACAAATATAATGTGGCACAACAAATTGCAACACTCTTTACACCCTTTTGAGCTATGTATAACACATGAGTTATCCAAGAACAAGTACAGAGTTATTGCTTTTCAACCTCTTTCAGTGAAATGAGAGATGATTCTATAAAAAAATTAAAAATAGAATGCCTCATTACAACAATTAATATGGTAAATGAAGTAACAAGTCCTGAGGAAGCAGACAGAAATCTGTGAAATGCATAGACTTATATGTGATTTTTTTTTGTGTCTCTGCATGAGATAAATTTGTTCACACTTAAATATAAAGGTCCCATTTCTTCACAGATTTTGGGGATAATTGTTTTTAAGCTTTGTATGCAATAAATGTGATAACATTTTTACTGATACTGCTGTGGTATCTGTGATCTCAAGTGTGTCCCTATGTGGGTGTATTTAAAGTCCCATTACTAGATATAATAATAGGATTAGTACATACCAGAAGGATGCCCCTTAGTGATATACGTTGAGCCACCACAGCTCCCTGTAGTGATATATTTTCTATGTATAATATTGCCTTGACCCCATAGCTTTAACTTTTAGTGACATTAAACAATTCACTATATAAGATATTATACCTATTGTGGTAACCATGTGCAGATACCAACTCTGACATCCAGGCACTCTTAAAACCAAAAGCTGGGGAGCAGGGAACAATAATTATTTTTGTATATCCCAGCCTAATTAGCTACAACTAATAATTTGCAACAAAACCAAAGTTTTACCTATTCTTTAATTATTATGTAAAATTTTTGTCATTATTAGGTTTATTGTTACTATTTCTTGTAGTTCTGTAAAAATAAAAAGACTACAAGACTGTGTGATGAGGTAATTTGTCTTTTAAACTTGAATAATGGATACAAACATTTGAATAAAATACATGTATTCAGTTTGCATCATTACACACTAGGCCTTATTTCTAAATTGAGTTATTTCCAGATAAAAAAAAAAGAAAACATAAATTCTGACTCTAGGGCTTATCACAAACTATAGAGTAAAGTGCTGACAGTACTCTCAAAATAGATTTTATTTTGATAGATGTCAGATAGACATCCATTGTAACATTTCATATGTCACTCGGTAACTCAAGATCTTGGGTCTGGAATTGCCATACTGTATCTTCACATATACAATCCCATGTATGCAAGGGTCTACTCTCTCTTTTGGATATTTATTCCGGGCCTTTTCTGGCACTCCTCTCCTACATGTAAAAATAATCACCTTTTTGCTAGAAAATTACTCAGAACCCCCAAATAATATATATATATTTTTTTAGAACACACTCTAGGAAATAAAATGGTGGTCATTACAACTATTTATCTTGCATGGTATTTGCACAACAATAAAAAAAAAAAACAGTTTTAGGAATTAAAAATAAATAAACAGTAGTTAGCCCAATTTTTTTGTATAATGTGAAAGATGATGTTACGCGGAGCAAATAGATACCCAACATGTCAAGTTTTATAATTGCGCACACTCATGGAATGGTGCCAAACTTTGGTGCTTAAAAATCTCCCTAGGCGATGTTTTAATTCTTTTTACAGGTTACCAGTTTAGAGTTACAGAGGAGGTGCTAGAATTGTTGCTTATGCTCTAACGCACATGGCGATCCCTCCCAGGTGTAGTTTGAATGGTGTTTACATATGTGGGCGGGACTTACGTGTGTTTGCTTCTGAGCGCGAGCTACTAGGGACATTTAAAATATATATATATTAATATAATTAATATAATTATTAATTATATTTTTTATTTTACTTTATTTATTTATTTTTTACACTTTCGTTCACATTTTTTTTATCACTTTTTTCCTTGTTACAAGGAATTTAAATATCCCTTGTAATATGAATAGTTCATGATAGGTCCTCTTTATGGGGAGATGCAGGGTCAATAAGGCCCCACATCTCTATTCCAGGCTGGAAAGCATGAGATAAAAAAAATGCACCAATCTCATGCTTACGAGCCACGATCGTGGCTTTGTTTACATCCATGGCCCAGACATGACATTATAGCATCACGCCTGGGCATTCGACGATCATAGAGATGACTGAAATCTCTATGATCGGACGATTCTTTCTCCGGGTCTCCAATGGCACGAGAGCAGTGGAACTGCTTCTATGATCGTTCTTATGGTGCACAGAATCGTTAGGTGAAAACAAGGATATCTTAATGATGCCTGTAGCTGCAGGCATCATTCAGATATTCCCACTGAAAGTCAATGATGTCATATGATGGCCTTGGGCTGCTGCTAAAAGTGGTTAAGTTATATTATAATATTATTAAACCTACAGGTGACTTTGTTCCTCAGTCTCCACTGAATACACACTTTTGCCTAGACTGACTTTAATGAATACTTAATACTTATACTGTATACTGTACACCTACATTTTTATGAAAAGATTCATAATACAATAGGTCACACGCAACTCACAACTTCCTTAAAGTTAGAAGTAAATATGTGTCCAGACTATTGGTTTTAAGGAAATTGCTTCAAAAGCATGAAAATTATATTCAAACAAGCTTTTCCTGATTCCAACTGCAGTAACTAAGTAGTAATTCAGTCTTAAATTTCACAGGCAGTGTTCCATTAAAGTCACTCTGTCTGCCTGGCCTGCAAACTCCACTTGCTTACCCTACCACCTGTAACAATGCAGCTTACTTTATTGGGTACTACACGTGGCAGTACAGAGGCTGCATTTACTTATATGAAAGAAAAGGGCCTAGGTTTAACGTACATCCAAAACAGGGTGATACTGCGGATGCACAAATAATCAGTGTGCTACCGCCCCGATATTAATGGAATAGACTGGGAACTAATGGATTGCACTTTAAAGGCACATGATAATGTAGTCAGAAAACTAAAACATGTATTATAAGAATGTCGTAAAAGCAATTACAAACATAAATTCAAAAGGAATCAGGTCAGTAACTGGTCCACATAGGCTGATGCAGTGATATTACAATTCTACCTTAAAAAGCTCAGATACAAAGCATAATTATAAAGTTGACTTATATATTGTATAACCAAGTGGTAATCCAGAGGAGTAGGAGGACTTGCTCTACATGTTGCGCGCTGTAAAAAGCGCTTCCTCAGGAGCACAGACATTTCAATAAAAAGTTTAACCGTGTTGGGGGTAGACAACAGTCGGTCTTATTTCACCTAACATTGGCTGTACTTCACCAAGGTGCTAATCAAGCCAGTTAGGGGGGTATATCGTTAGAACAAAAAAGTTGCGTTGAATGGTAGGGCAATCTATTGCTGGCAAGCAAAAAAAAAACTCATATTCCAGGGGTATGCATGGATGGTCAGGTTATAGGCTGGGTGTAATAGGCTAGGTACCAGTGAGCAGGGGGGTAAGCATGACTTAACCAGTTGCCAGCTTGTAAGTCTCCAATCCAGATGAATGGAGATAGTATGCAAGCAATAGCAAACAAAGGATCCTTGGAGCCCCCAGCCTTTGGCACATCCATGTGAATTTCCCATGGTAAATTGGTGAACTACAGCCAATGTTAGGTGAAATAAGACCGACTGTTGTCTTCCCCCGACACGGTTAAACTTTTTATTGAAATGTCTGTGCTCCCGAGGAAGTGCTTTTTACAGCGCGCAACATGTAGAGCAAGTCCTCCTACTCCTCTGGATTACCACTTGGTTATACAATATATAAATCAACTTTATTATTATGCTTTGTATCTGAGCTTTTTATGGTAGAATTGTAATATCACTGTATTAGCCTATGTGGACCAGTTACTGACCCTGACTGATTCCTTTTGATTTTATGTTTGTAATTGCTTTTACGACATTCTTATAATAAATTATTTAGTTTTCTTACTACATTATTGTGTGCCTTTAAAGTCCAATCCATTAGTTCCCAGTCTCTGCTGCATTTACTTAACCTTGCAAGTATTAGATATATTATAATAAGGATTGTACGGAAATGTTGATATTAGATTTATTCAGACATGGTGCAGAACAAATTCTCTTGTCAACAAACAGTATATGTGAACAACCATTCCACAATATTGGCAATTACTTAAACATATTATTGCAATACTGTTGTATTAATGAGATGAATTCAATGACTGAACTGCAGTAGGTTAATGAAAATAAATAAAAAAAGGAAGCAGTCATCTCAATGAATGGTCTTCCTGAAGCAATCTATTCTTTATAAGACATCCTGAGAGTGTTAGGTTTAAGGAAGAAAATTGGTCCAAATCCAAACCGTGCTTACAGTATAGAGGAAACCCAGAGTGTACAGAATGTAACCACATTTCCATCTGTATTGAAATAGAAATGCTAAGTGCTCTGTTAATTATTTCAGCAGTAATTTTTAAGCAAGGCTCAGCTAAAACCTCCAACACATTGTGCACACCTATAAGATTAATCAAAGGTCTGTTAGGCTGATGTCTCTATCTGACCATGAGATATACATTATTACTGTATGTCAGGTATGTCATAAATAATAATAATAATAATTTGAATAGCTCCTCCCACTTTACTGTGTAACACTCTTTAGCCATTCTAATATTTGTTTATGAGCCCCCTGGACATGTTTTACAATCCCATAAGTTGTAATTATATACTAGCTGGCCAAACTGGTGACTGGACTTGGCAAATGCTGACACATTAATGAAGTGAAATTCTGTCTGGTGCAACAAAAATGTTAGTTAACTGGCTAATATGTTATACTGTTTTTAACCGGTTCCCAACCAGCTCACACAGATATATTACATCAGAATGGCTCTCCTTGGCGAGATCCTATACATATACAGCTAATTTACCAGGAGAGCCACCTGCACGGCTGAAAACCCAATGCATGTGGCCGATAGGTGCGATTACTGCCGGCCGCAAGCAATTGCGTGCACGAGCGGGAGCATGGGGGTTCTGTGCTGTCTGAGGAGAGAATGACAGATTGTGTCTTTCTACAAAGTAGAAAACACAATCTTTCATCTCCTATAGTGAGTCCCCTTCCTCCCAAAGTTAAAACACACAATAGGGAACACAGTTAACCCATTGATCACCCCCTAGTGTTAACCCCTTCCCTGTCAGTGACATTTACATAGTAATCAGTACATATTTTTAGCACTGATCGCTCTGTAAATGTCAATGGTCCCAAAAATGTGTCAAAGGTGTCCAACCTGTCCACCACAATGTTGCAATACCACAAAAAAATGCAGATCACCGCCATTACTAGAAAAAAATGCCATATAAATGCCATAAATCTTTACCATAGATGGTAAACGCTATAACTTTTGCACAACCCAATCAATATTCGCTTATTACATAGAGGTGATCAAATATCAATCAAAAGAGAGCTCTATTTGTGGGAAAAATGGATGTCAATTTTGTTTGGGTACAACATCATATGACCGCACAATTGTAAGTTAAAGTGACGCAGTGCCGTATCACGAAAAATGGCCCGTCATTGAGCAGCCAAATCTTCCAGGGCTGAAGTGGGTAAAATGGAACTAGGAAACGTGATATCACTAAGGCCCCATACACACGAGCAGACAGATTTGTTCAAATCGGTCGGACAGACCGATTTGAACAAATCTGTCTGCTGGGGACGTATTGGTTTGATCGTGTAAACACGATCAAACCAAAATCCCCGCCGGCAGATGGCGCGCTGACGTGGTGGTGACGTTGACCAGGAAGTAAAACACTTCCGCGCATGCGTCAAAACCATTTGACGCGTGTGCGAGAAGACATGTCTGCTGGTTAGCGTACTAACCAGCAGACATGTCGGGCGGACGGGTTCCCAGCCGACAGATTTGAAAGCATGCTTTCAAATCTGTCGGCTGGCCAAATATGTCGGCTCGTCCGTACACACGATCGAATCTGTCTGCTGGGACGGTCTGGCAGACTGTTTCCAGCAGACAGATTTGATCGTGTGGACGTGGCCTAAGATTATGTATATATATATATGTATATACTACATTTTTAACTGACATTGTTTGGCATAGATTTACTGGAGTGGGGAGTGGAAGGTGAGACCTGGTAAGGCAGTAAACCTTTTAGTCTCTATAGCAGAAAGAATAGGGGGACAATTGGCCAGTGCACCTAATTTGTGGCCTTAGTGGTAAGGACTCCACAGAAGCTCTTACAATTACTCAGAGATACATTTGTTTTATTGTATCAGGAATTGCACATTTCCAAATCCCTCTCCCACAGTGCAGTCAAGGTTTTGAGGCTGTCAGGCAGCTGAAATTACAAACTGACACCTGCAGGTTTATATAATAACGTTGTATGACTCGGGTTTGCGAGGATCTGTAATTCATAATTGAATCTTAAGAATTAGCAGGTGTATTCTCTAAGTGCTGGCTGATAAAGCTGTCATTAGCTGCATTGGTATGGTTCATATGTTTCCCTTTTGTGAAGCTCACTTATAATTGGTACAAATAGAAGTAAAACTTATATGATAGCATCCACAAAACAAATAATTTATTATGACCACTTTTTGCTGTTTTAAATATAAAGGCTGCATCTATATTTTCTCTCAAATAGAATGTTCAGTAATTTTGGCTATTTTTATTAAAGCATTAGTAAACCCTTAAATTGAAATACAAAATAGCACTGCTGACTTCAGCACTTAGATTGTCCATTGTTTGACCTTTTTTACAAGGCTGCCTTGTAGTGCACTGTTGTCTTGCAGAGCCCTGTTGGGCATGATCAAAGAGCAGTGCTACACACCAACATACAGATCCTGCCTGTGGATTTTTTATACAGCCAGGGTATATACAATGGCAATGGTACTACACAAGCAGCCTGCATACCACTAAGATACCGGAGATTATAAAAACTTGTCTTAGCTTTCACTTAATTGCTATAATTTGTGACTATCTGAACCCCCAGCAACTAAAATCCCCAATCTGAATAAAAGACCAAACCAGAGGTTGTTGGATTGGGACTTTCTTTTACTGAACAATGGTCTAAAGGTAAGCACAATGTCCAAGATGGTACACTCACTGACTGCCCAACACATACAGTAATTTTATTCCACACCCAAACTACAGGACCTGCTTCCTCATTCATTAAGCATGACCCTGTTGATGAGGAAACATAGAACTTCATACATGGCATCACCAGTCTACACATATCCAAATCACCTCTTAGGCTGCGTACACACGAAGGGACATGTCCGATGGAAATGGTCCGCGGACCGTTTTCATCGGACACGTCTCCTCGGGATTTTCGCCTGGCGGTGTGTACACACCATCAGATCAAAATCCCCGCTGGCAGACAGCGCGGTGACGTGGCGGTGACGTTGACGTCACCACGTCACCGCACCAGGAAGTAAAAAACGTCCACGCTTGCGTCGCATCCATACGACGCTTGTGCGGCAGATATGTCCGCTGGTTAGTGCGGGCATGCTTTAAAATTTGTCCGCCGACGACATGTCCGCCGGATATGTCCGCTGGTTTAAAATTGCTTTAAAATTTGTCCACCAGTCAGACATGTCCACTAGCCCATACACACGATCGGATTTGTCCTCTGAACTGGTCCGTCGGAGCCAGTTTCAGCGAACAAATTCGATCGTGTGTACGCGGCCTTACTGTTATTCAGTCACAATGAGCCCAGGAAGACATGTCCTGACAAACCCAGCACTCATATTTCTCACCTCACCTTTTGGACTACCTGTTTCCCACCTTCCATCTCACCTTACACCACTTCTCTATAGAAAGAAGATGGACACAGGAACTCAACTGAATGAAGCATAGACTTATCCCCATTCTCTGTTTCGTTGGCTGCCTTTTGAGCGGGTTCTGTATTGCCAATGTGATTGAAAATAGGAAATCCATAATGCTCTAAGAATGCAATTATGTAGGGTTATCCTAAAGAAAATATTAGTTTGTTAAACAATAAATATATATAAATAATAATACCACATATAAAACAGTTTAAAACATTTATTAAACTGTATCAACCTGGGAAGACGCAATTTAACTGTCAGCTGCATATTGCTCCTGACCCACAGAGTGAGTGATGGGCAGCTTCGCTAACCAACAGTTAGGTGCACAGACAGGGGATGAAGATTAGAATTTGCTTTCTACATTAAATATAACAGTTATATAATAGGATTGTTCCTGCAGTGTTTAAGGCCGTGTACGCACGATCAAATCTATCTGCTGGAAACGGTCTGCCCGACCGTCCCAGCAAACAGATTTGATCGTGTGTACGGGCGAGCCGACGGATTTGGCCAGCTGACAGATTTTAAAGCATGCTTTAAAATCTGTCGGCTGGGAATCCGTCCGCCCGATATGTCTGCTGGTTAGTACGCTAACCAGCAGACATATCTTCTCGCACATGCGTCGAATGGATTCGACGCATGCACGGAAGTAATTTACTTCCTGGTTCGGTGACGTGGCGGCGTCAAGTCACCGCCACGTCACCGCCACGTCAGCGCGCTGTCTGCTGGCGGAGATTTTGGTTTGAGCGTGTGTACAGCAATCAAACCAAAACAGCCAGCAGACAGATTTTTTCAAATCGGTCTGTCCGACCGATTTGAACAAATCTATTTGCTCGTGTGTACGGGGCCTAAGAAGATGTCTATATAAATGTGGCAGTACCTACAACTGTCTGCTTTTAAATCCTTTAACCATTTTCAATCACCTTGGTACCATAGCACAGTTATCTTTCAAAACATGTTAATCATGAGGTTCCTAAGTAACATGGCAAAAAATAAAATTTTTAAGTACGAATGTCTTTTCACACATATCTAAGTCACCAGAAGCCCGAGACATGGATAGTAAGTTTAGACTCTGTGTTCAGATTCAGACAAAATCAGGACTGCCAGTTTAGGAGGACAGTGTTCTTAGCATTCTTGGCCATATGAACAGAAGTCTCTTAGCTGTGAACATTGGCACTACATTAATCTTAGTAAACATTAAAATGTGCTTCATAAACAGTTTGCCTGGTACTCTTCCTAAATTCCATCCTTAAACTTTGTGACTGGAGAGTAAATCAGGTTTTGGCTGTAGCATTGCAGTGATCCTAAGCTAAGACCAAAAGTTTAATTTCTTGCATAACCTCATAAAAGTCACAGTTTTCCATGAAGGAAAAACACCAGACACCTTGCCACATGATATAATGGAATCCATCTGGTCCTTGACTTAAGTTTGCTTTAACGGAAGACAATACATCTTTTCAACTGTGAGTACATTTCTTTACAAAAAGCTACATGTAGCTTCTAGCTGTACAGAGCTAGAAAATTGTTTGTGCACAGTGAGAAGGTGAGAAAGCCACCACAGAAAGCTTTATGTCCGGAGAAAATTTCTGCAGGTGGAGTACATTTTAAATGATGTAGGAATACAAAGATGCTAACTGAGAAAGCTGAAAGATCTAACTGTATTTACAAAGCAAACAGAAGCAGCTACTTTCTGAATAGGATTTAGATATTCATTGGTAACATATGAATCTCATATGCAAACTGTTGTGTTTACCAAAAATCCTCTATTTTATTGTAGTAGTAAGACATGCAGATTTCTAATTTCAAGTGCCAGAAGAGAGCCAAGTATTAAGTTAAGTTTTTCTGTTAAGAAGCAGAGACAATAAACTAAAGCCAGTGGGTTGATATTAACAATTGATATACATGCTGAGCTGTCAGCGGCGGCATCGCTGTGAAGGTGGGTGCAGAGGAGACAGCCGACAACAGAAGCCCCATAGTAACTCTATGGGTGACATCACTACCTAGGCATTTCACAGCCACTGTCAGCTGTCTCCTCTGCAGAGCATACTTCGCTGGAGAAAAGACCGGAGCAGCTTTAACCACTAGAGCATCAGCCACCATGTTATACTGCGGCAGGTTGGCTCTCCTGGGCAAATTGCCATAGCTATACGTGGGCTGCTTTAAGACCGCCAAGGGGCGTGTGCGCCGCCGGAGCAAATGTAAACAGACAGATCTCTGTTCTGTGAGGAGACTGATCTGTTGTTCATACTAAGTATGAACAGCGATATGTCTCCTCCCCCAGGCAGTATCATCCCCCACAGTTAAAATCACTCCCTAGGACACACATTTAACCCCTTGATTGCCCCCCTAGTGTTAACCCCTTCCCTGCCAAATACATTTATATCGTAATCAGTGGCTATTTTTAGCTCTTAACGCTGTATTAGGCTCGATTCACTCCTATGCATGTTGCTTTTGAGCGTTTTTGCAGTGATTTTTGTGGTGCTTTTACCACGATTTTACCGCGATTTTACTGCGATTTGCGTTTTTTTTTTTTTTTTAGCCATCAAATTTTATTTTTTTACATTGAAAATACAGAAAAATATGTAGCGCTTAAGTAAAATAATAATAGTGAATAGCAAATAATAACATAAGCTGAACATTTAGACACCATAGGTGCACATTGAAGTGTCTCTGAAATAGTGATATAGTCCAAAAATTCAATATATAGTGACTGGGTGCAAGTGAGGTCTGAAAGGTCCACCACCATAGATGAAGCTCAGGGGGCTTACCAGATGGATAGCGACCACAATAAGTATACACCTATTTGGTCAGCTAAAGCTTGAACTTATACCAGGAACTGCTCACAAGATGACTCCGGTAGGGAGAGGAGTGATAGAGGTATCCGATCGGATGAAAGATCAAACCCAAAAAAAAATATTTTCCTTTTTCTTTTCAATATATTCAGCCGACAAGGTGACTCAGTAGACCCAATGGCGAGGAAAGAAAAAATAAAGCAAACATAGCGTAACTCTGATAAACAAGTTTACTAAGGTAAAAGAAAGTAATACACTCACATTGGTATGAACAATCATGGGCATATAAGTATACAGGCAGTAGGGTCAATCGGCGGGGAACCGATTGACCCTACTGCCTGTATACTTATATGCCCATGATTGTTCATACCAATGTGAGTGTATTACTTTCTTTTACCTTAGTAAACTTGTTTATCAGAGTTACGCTATGTTTGCTTTATTTTTTCTTTCCTCGCCATTGGGTCTACTGAGTCACCTTGTCGGCTGAATATATTGAAAAGAAAAAGGAAAATATTTTTTTTTGGGTTTGATCTTTCATCCGATCGGATACCTCTATCACTCCTCTCCCTACCGGAGTCATCTTGTGAGCAGTTCCTGGTATAAGTTCAAGCTTTAGCTGACCAAATAGGTGTATACTTATTGTGGTCGCTATCCATCTGGTAAGCCCCCTGAGCTTCATCTATGGTGGTGGACCTTTCAGACCTCACTTGCACCCAGTCACTATATATTGAATTTTTGGACTATATCACTATTTCAGAGACACTTCAATGTGCACCTATGGTGTCTAAATGTTCAGCTTATGTTATTATTTGCTATTCACTATTATTATTTTACTTAAGCGCTAAATATTTTTTCTGTATTTTCTATGTTTGCTAAATTGATCATTTAGTTGTGTTAGCTGCTGTTTTGTTTAGTAGAGCGGTGAGCGTACATACCTAGGTATATACCATATTTTCCCTATTTTTTTACATTTCCTTTAACAACCAGCTATAAACAGGTAAACAAAAAACACAAAATGCAAATTGTGGCAAAATCGCGGTAAAATCACGGTAAAAACGCAGTACTTGCATTTTTAATGCAGGCCCATTGGATTCTATTACATGCAAAACGCTGCTTTTTGCAGGAAAAAAAGTCCCCGACTCTTTCCAAAAACGCAGAGGCACAAAAAAGCATTGATGTGAACATGTTCCATAGGAAACCATGTTAAAAAATGTCCCTGCATTTCTGCAAAATGCATCAAAAAAAGCATTAGTGTGAATGGAGCCTAAAAGTCCATAGTCCCGAAAAAGTGTCAAAGGTGTCCGATCTGTTTGTCACAATGTCACAGTCCCAATAAAATTCAGATCACTGCCAAAAAATTATAATAATAAAAACGCCATAAATATATCCCCTATTTTGTAGGCGCTATAACTTTTGTGCTAACCAATGAATATACGCTTATTGTGATTTGTTTTACCAAAAGTATGTAGAAGAATACAGATCGGCCTAAACTGGGAAAGAAATTCTTTTTTTTAAATATTTTTGGGGGGATATTAACTAAAGCAAATAGTAAAAAATTAGCTTTTCTTAAATTGACGCTCTTTTTTTGTGTATAGTGCAAAAAATAAAGGCCGCAGAGGTAATCAAATACAGCCAAAAGAAATCTCTACTTGTGAGAAAAAAAAAGGGACATCAATTTTGTTTGGGTACAATGTTGCAAGACTGAGTAATTGTCAGTTAAAGCGACACAGTGCTGTATTTCAATAAATGACCTGGTCATTAAGGGGGCAAATCCTTCTGGGGCTGACAGATCAGTTAGTAATTGTAATAGCCTATCTGAATTTGTTCCTGACATGTCACAATATAGAACAACAGAATAATATGAAAAGAGCTCTCATCATTACCAAATAGGTTTTTGATTTCTATTTAAGAGACCATGCCTAGGCTTTCACTGTCTCTCTTTTCCAGACATCACTCATCAAGTCTGCATGTGTTACAGTTCTGTGAATGAGTAGTAAGAGCCCAGCATGTGTGGTGACATGACCCCTAGGGCCGTGTAAATGACAGGCTAGACTATTAGACAATAGGCAAAATTACAGAGTTACATTCTATGATGGACTGAGCAGTAATTTGTGCATGGACTGGAGCATGGAGAGGGAAAGTAAACATTGTGATATTAATTGTATACAGTTTAGAAAAAATACCCTGAAATTGTACTTTAAAAACACACAAATTATTTTTGAGTTAAAGAGATTGTAAACGATCACCTTGTAAAACAACCAATTCAGTTTAAAGTTGGGTGGAGGAGAAACAGCAGCACACTGAGCTTGCCAGAGAATGGGTGTGCAGTGGGGCATGTCAGGACAAGTCTGAGCATTGGAGGAGAGCAGGCTGAGTTCCCAGCATATCTAGAGAACTGACCACAGTGTGCTTTCCTGCTTAGTGTGGTCAGTTTTTAATAGGAAAACAAAGGGACTGGCAGGAACACCAGGGATTTCACACAAATGAAGCAATACGAAGAGAACAGGATACGTTCTAATACAAGCTCATGGTACAGCAGGAACATATCAGGAACATGAAGTGTTGGTGTAACAAACTCTTTAATGCATACATACAGCAATTGCACTCATTGTTTCCTTTAATGTCTGTAGTTTAGCATTAAACAAAGGATGATAGTAAGTACACAAGCAAACTCCTTACTAATCCAAAATATGGCAATTCATGTATCATAAGGAATCCTAATATAATCTAGTCTGTTCAATTTTATTGACAATTGGATAACACAGCATTTTTTTTTTTTTTTTTTAGTACAGTTCATTGTTTTAATTTTCATATTGGCCATTACAAATTTTTGGAAAATAAAAATAAAAAAGATAAGACAATATGCAATTAACCCCATAAAATGAACCGTGTGTCTGCAGTATACCAAGTGCATCCAGTTGTTTAGTGTTCTTCTAAATGGAGTAAGAAGCCCTCCCATAAGATTTCTTATCCCTATAAAGCTTTACAGTACAACAACTATCTGTGTGCATCACTGGCAGTGAGCAAAATATATTAAACAAGAATATCAAGCCCATGTCTCATGTCACTGCTGTTCAAGCTCCCCAGTGCTATTCTGTGTGATGTTGTCTGCAGACACTCAATATAGCTATCATGCTCCAAGGGCATATATCAGTTTGAGGATGATAGGACATTGCAATGCTAACTCCCAATGACAGGATTTAAATTAACTGGAGAAAAAAAAGATTCAGATCCTGTTTTTTATCCACAGACAGTACTATAAGATCTCAGAAATGCAAAAAAAAAAAAACTCTGATTATGATAGAACTGCCAGCAACAACTTCTGAGGTTATACACAGGGGCATACACAATGCTACATTTGGATCTGTAATTCTATATGGATCTGAATGCAGCACTTTCCAATTACACAGCTACATTTCGGTCCACAGCTAAATTATGCAACCACGGTCTGATTGCGATTGTACATTGCACTATATGCTGAGATGTAGACACAGAATGGGATTGATTTACTGAAGACAAATAGACTGTGTGTGCACTTTGTAAATGCAATTGTGCTCTGCTAGGGAATTTGCTGCAGAGCTCAGTAAATGAGGTGAAGTTTCACTTGCAAAGAATGCCCGATCACTTGCAAGGAAAAACAAAAAAAAAACATTTTTTTTAGCAAAGCGTGGTTACTTACAGCATGTATGACGGCACTCTGTTCCATTCAAGCTCCCGTCTCATAACTTGCTTCTGAGCATGCGCAGGTTTAAAACGTTGTTTTAGCACAAAAAACACAAAAAAATAAATTTTCAAAAACAACATAAAAAATTGAAGCTTGTTCGAATTTTTTTTTTGTCGTTCTTCAGAAGACGGAAAACTTTGTTTTAGCCCACACAAGATCATTTTAAATTACGTTTTTTTAAAACATTGTTTTATTTCATCACAAAACACGACCCTGTGTACGCGGCATATAAGTCAACAGAGCTTCTTCTCATTTATTAAAGGGGTTGTAAAGGATTTTTTTCCCCCCTAAATATCTTCCTTTACCTTAGTGCAGTCCTCCTTCACTTACCTCATCCTTCCATTTTGCTTTTAAATGTCCATATTTCTTCTGAGAAATCCTCACTTCCTGTTCTTCTGTCTGTAACTACACACAGTAATGCAAGGCTTTCTCCCTGGTGTGGCGAAAGCCTCTTGAGAGGGAGGTATCGAGCAGGAGTGTCAGGACACTCTCTACTTTGCAGATAGAGAAAGGAGCTGTGTGTTAGTGGGCGTCCTGACACTCCTGCTTGCCCCCTCCCCCCCTCAAGAGGCTCTCTCCACACCAGGAAGAAAGCCTCGCATTACTGTGTGTAGTTACAGACAGAAGAACAGGGAGTGATGATTTTTCAGAAGAAATAAGGACATTTAAAAGCAAAATGGAAGGATGAGGTAAGTGAAGGAGGACTGCACTAAGGTAAAGGAAGCTATTTATGGGGGGGGGGGGGGGAACCTTTACAACCCCTTTAAGCTCTGGAGCAAATTCCCTTGCAGAGTGCAATGGCACTTGCAAAGTGCACATTCTATTTGCCTTTAATAAATCAACCCCAATGTGCAGTCACCAGTGGCAGTGCAGGTGCAGAATGACCTTGGCCTTTTGGTCACTCTGAATAACTGAAGGCTGTGGTCATTCTGCGCAAATGCTGCCACTAACTACAAATTGTTGGTGTGTACATCTCACCCTAAACAAGTCATTCACAGAGCGGACGCACAGGCAAAGAACGACCTCAGCCTTCATATATTCAATATACAGTACAAACCACTTTTAACATTTTAAATAGTATATAGCCATGTGCATTGGGCCCTAAGTGCATAACCACGTATTTTTTAAATGTATATCTATTTTCACATAAAAGTACTAATCTGTAAAATCGTGTAGTCCTTCATTAACCACTTAAGACCCGGACCAAAATGCAGGTAAATGACCAGGCCCCTTTTTGCGATTCGGCACTGCGTCGCTTTAACTGACAATTGCGCGGTCGTGCGACGTGGCTCCCAAACAAAATTTGCATCCTTTTCTTCCCACAAATAGAGCTTTCTTTTGGTGGTACAAATAGAAAAAGAAAATTGCGCTAACCAAAGAATACAGGTGATGGTGATATCAAAAAAGCAAAGGCAGCAATAAGCGTGTATATCACAGTAACATATAGAAAAGAAAAAATTGCGCCAATAAACAAATATAAAGTCCTTATATATTGAATAAATAATAAAGTCCACAAAAGTGCATATATTGAACGACACCCAAGTGATTGATACGATCCAGTGAACCGCCACCTTATGGACAGAGGCTTACCAGCAAGCAGTGGGTAAACAGCATATCACAGCTCCACAGCTGTTCACAGGATGAAGACTGAAGACAAAATCAGCAGATGACATGAAGCAAGCAGAAATCCAGCTCAAACAGCCACTCAGAGGCCGAACGGATGACAATGTTTGGTTCTGAAGTGTGGTCTCATAGAAGGTCCTCAATACAGGTGCAGGAACCGTCAACTGCTTGGATCTCCTTCCTGCACATGTAGCCGAATCAGTCCCAGGAAACCAACTTCCCAGCAAGTGTGAAGCAAGCAAGGCAAGAGCTCAGCAGAGGTGCTGCTGAGCTCTTGCCTTGCTTGCTTCACACTTGCTGGGAAGTTGGTTTCCTGGGACTGATTCGGCTACATGTGCAGGAAGGAGATCCAAGCAGTTGACGGTTCCTGCACCTGTATTGAGGACCTTCTATGAGACCACACTTCAGAACCAAACATTGTCATCCGTTCGGCCTCTGAGTGGCTGTTTGAGCTGGATTTCTGCTTGCTTCATGTCATCTGCTGATTTTGTCTTCAGTCTTCATCCTGTGAACAGCTGTGGAGCTGTGATATGCTGTTTACCCACTGCTTGCTGTTGACGGTTCCTGCACCTGTATTGAGGACCTTCTATGAGACCACACTTCAGAACCAAACATTGTCATCCGTTCGGCCTCTGAGTGGCTGTTTGAGCTGGATTTCTGCTTGCTTCATGTCATCTGCTGATTTTGTCTTCAGTCTTCATCCTGTGAACAGCTGTGGAGCTGTAATATGCTGTTTACCCACTGCTTGCTGGTAAGCCTCTGTCCATAAGGTGGCGGTTCACTGGATCGTATCAATCACTTGGGTGTCGTTCAATATATGCACTTTTGTGGACTTTATTATTTATTCAATATATAAGGACTTTATATTTGTTTATTGGCACATTTTTTTCTTTTCTATATATTTCTTTTGGTGGTATTTGATTGCCTCTGCGATTTTTATTTTTTGTGCTATATACAAAAATAGAGCGAAATTTTTGAAAAGAATCAATATTTTTTACTTTTTGTTATAAGAAAAATCAAATACACTAAATTTTAGTCAAACATTTAGGCCAAAATTTATTTAGCCATATGTCTTTAGTAAAAAAAAAAAAAATTGCAATAAAAAAAAAAAGCTACCTAGCGGGAACAGCGACACTAATACAGCGATCAGAAAAATGATCGCTTAGTGACGCTGGCAATAGGGTTAACTAGGGAGGTGATCAAGGGGTTAAAACTTTATTAGGGGGGGTACGGAGGCTACCCTGAACCTAACACTAACTGACTGTCACACTGACACTAAATACAGTAATCATACATGTATGATTACTGCAGTCAGTGACACTGTGACAAGGGGGAAGGGGGGGGGGTGATCGCAAGGGGTTAATGTGCCTACGTGTACTGGTGTCAGTGTAGTGTTGTGCAGACTTACTGCGTGATGTGATCTCTCCTCAGCAGCGGTTGAAAAAAACGCCAAGAGCAGAGATCACATCACTTCCTCCTCCTGTGTTTACACAGGAGGAGGAAATGACACTGCAGGAAAGCGCGCGGATTGGCTGGGAGCGATCCGGAAGGGGCGGACAAAAAAGAACCACCGCCCCCCTCAGCACAGATCGCTCTTTCAGAAAACCGGACCGCCGCATGTACCGGGGGGGTCCCGATCGGACCCCCGACCCACGTCAAGGTAACAACGTATATATACGTTGATGTGCCTGTCTGTGCCATTCTGCCGACGTAAATGTACATGCGGCGGTCCTTAAGGGGTTAAATATTTTAAAATGTCTCTGTTACTGTGGGGTCCAAAATAAAGTAAAGCCAGCTTGTGATAATATATAAAAACAAAATGTTGTATGTATCCTTGACCACCACAGCATAGCAGATCTCCAGCTACTGCAGATATCTGGCACTTCAGGGTGCGTCAAATACCTAGCCTCTTGCCATGTGTTGGAGCTCCTCCTGCCAGATCCTACGTCCATTAGGCCCTGTACACCTGATCAGTCCAAACTGATGAGAACGGACTGAAGTTCAGTTTCATCGGTTCACCAACGGATGGTCTGATGTGCGTACACACCATCAGTTCAAAAACCGATTATGTCAGAACACGGTGACGTAAAACACAACGACGTGCAGAAAAAAATGAAGTTCAATGCTTCCAAGCATGCGTCGACTTAATTCTGAGCATGCGCGGGTTTTGAACCAATGCTTTTGCGTACTAACCATCGGTTTTGACCGATCGGTAGACGTCCATTGGTCCGATTTTAAAGCAAGTTCTAAATATTTGGACTGAAGGGACTGATGGGGCGTACACACGGTCGGTGTGGACTGATGAAACTGAACTTCAGTCCGTTTTCATCGATTTGGACTGATCGTGTGTATGCGGCCTAAGAGTTTAAGACTAGGGCAATAGTAAAAAAGTATATAGCATCTCCTTTTATATGCTGGTTTACTTTATTGTGTACCACATAGTGACAGAGTTACTTTAACGTGTTACTAAACCCACAACAGTAAAATCAGTCTGTATATGCAGTAAAGCATGCTTGTTATACTCTCTGTGTAACCTAAGGTGTTAATCCTCTGCATTGAGTACAAAGGTTGTTTGATCCTGTCTTCTCTGATGTCCCCCTTATTCTACTGTCCCCAATCCATCTCTTGATAAGACAGAGCCTTTGGAGTCAGTGTGCACATGCTCTGTTTGGTGTGTGTATTGCTACAGAGGTTTTTTCTTTTCTTGTAAAGGGTGTGTGTGATCAACACAGGGCCAATCAGCACTGTCCAGACAGAGGGTCAGGGGTTCTGCATCCTCATAGGACAGTTAGAGTAGAATGAAAACTCCTCTTGCAAGTTTAACCCAGACACTGATAGAAGTCACAAAACTGCTATATACTGCTAATAAGAAAGGGTATTTAGCAGTTTATATTTACTGAAATAATTATGTTTCCATATTCTGTGTACTGTGGGAGACCCGATATAGTGAATGCAGGGTCCTGGGTTTAGTAACACTAACACTTTATCTGCTGACCTCCCTCTGTCACTAGCTACCTGGCTGTTTCTTCTTTCAATAAGTTGAATTATGAGCCTGGAACAAGCAGGTAGTCAGAATTTCTGATTTACATGCTTGTTCCAGATCAGTGATGCAGAAGATACTGAAGCTGCTGAACCAGCATGACAGTCAGGGACCTATTATACTCAGAAGGTCAGCAATTAAAGACTCATACCTCCTTGTTACAGGTTTGCTTTAATGTGTGGCTAATATATGGAACTTGAAGGCTTAGAAACACAAAAAAGAATAGTCAGTAAGCACAATATACATTATTTTAAGCAATCATAAACACTTTACTACATGCTCGAGGCAGTCAGTCCCTCATACCCAATTCAAATTCACAATGCATTCACAATCTCAGATCAGAAAGGTTTTACTTACTGTTTATTTGTGCCCTTACTGTGAATGTTTCCAAATAGAATCATGATTCTATAAGAAAGTAAAGTGTATTGCTTTATAAATGTTTGATTTTTAGCTTGCATTTTCTATTTCCCTCTTATGTTCGAACAATTTTCTACTATTTTATCAAGAATGGCATGTTTCAGATGAGCATATGCTGACTGTGGAATGGCTAAAACCCTTATCAGGTTTTTATTGCCATCTGAGGTCTTGTATGGAAGATTTCCACATACTTTCTGTCCAAGTAACCAAACCAAGTTTTCAACACCAAGAAAGTTAGAAATCTGCAATGAGGACACATCTGTCCTACAGATAGAGGGTTCTGACTCCTCCTAAACTAATAAATTACACATTTTTGCTGCTGTCTGTGTACTGTAAATTTTTCCTCACCTCCTATCAACAAGATAATGTTATGACCAGGGCAGGAAGTGAGGGGAAATCTCCCCAACAGGAACACAGGGGGCATGAATCACCATTTGCACAGTGGCAAAAAATACCCTTGCAAATGTTTTTAATATGCACACATTTTTTTTTCTTTTAATCATACTTAAAATGTTGTTTATAAATCTTCTTTTTTACATTAAAATACTGACAGTATAATACGTTTTTGGCTGATCTGTATACCACGGTTCTCCAGTGTTGAGAGTTCAGGTAGGAGGAGATTTCCACTTCAGCCTGAATACACTCTTAGGCCGCATACACAAGATTGGTCAAAACCAATGAAAATAGACTGAAGGACCGTTTCATCGATCCAAACCGATCGTGTGTGGGCCCCATCGGTCAGTTATCCTCCGGTCAAAAAAAAGAGAACTTGCTTTAAAATTTGACCGATGGACACCTGACCGACGTGTCAAAACCGATTGTTAGTATGCAAAAGCATCAGTTAAAAGGCCGCACATGTTTAGAATCAAGTCGACGCATGCTTGGAAGCATTGAACTTTATTTTTTTCAGCACGTCGTTGTGTTAAAACACGTAAACGTCTCCGCGTTCTAACACAATTTTTTTTTTAACCGATGGTGTGTAGGCACATCAGACCATAAGTCTGCTTCATCGGTTAACTGATGAAAACGGTCCCTCGGACCGTTCTCATCAGATAGAATGATCGTGTGTGCGCAGCCTAACATGTGTGATGCCAATATGCCAATATCATGTAATTAAAAAACACAACTGAGCATGTGCAGGTTGGCTACCCTGCCGGGGTTAGCTGGCCTTCCCCATATAGACAGTGCAGGATCTGTACATACAGGACAAAACAGCCTTTTTACACAATGCAGATGATTCACCCCTTAAGTTCCACAGTGAGTATAACAAGAGTGCTATGCTGCATATACAGACTGATTTTACTCTTGTGGGTTTAGTAACACTTTAAGTTATCTTTCACAGGACAAACATAACATCCATTTGGTGACCCATGCATGTTTCAATGTTTTAAAATCTCATGTAATTATAATGTGCTAACATTATGCATGTTATCGTATGAATTTCTTTGGGCAAATATAAGCAGTATTGTATTTAACATATTCTAAAAACATTCAATAATAAAGGCTTGTTCACACAGCAGCACATGCTAAAATGCTCAGTTTTAGTGCATAGCCTGCTGTCAGTTCACAGGCATTAAAACTTCAGTGTGATACACATTTCAGCACAGACAAATGTTAACTGTTTTAAAAACTTTATTTGACTGCAGTGTGGCAACATGGAGTGCCTTATAGTACACTGTGGTAAAATGCTACTAAAAGGATTGCTTGGTTGCTTGTGGAGCTTGGCGGGGAGGCAGCCAGGAAGCTGGCAGATTAGTGCCTGAAAGCAGCTATGTTGCTCAAGCAGAGTTTGGATGAGGAGTAATGCAGAGATTGGAGTAATGCAGAAGTGACATCGGACGTGGTGATGTCAGTGGGAAATGGGTGGTAACTTGTTTTGGAGCTTAGGGACATTCCTCCTTCAAATCAACTGGATGTTCTCTAAGCACCAAAATGTATTACCATCATGGGCGTCCGCAGGTAGGGGCAAAGGGGGTCAAGTGCCCCCCCCGGCAGGGCTGGTGCTAACAATAGGCAAGTTTTCACAATTGGGGGTGCAGCGCTGCATGTCCCAGGATCAGGAGTCACATACATAACATGGAGTGTCAGGGAGTGATGGTGTTTGCAGCCTCTGAGCTGAGGAGAGGCAGCACGGCTAGAGGTAGGGAAAAAAAGTTCTCCCGCAGCTTGCCTGTTACCTTTCACCTGCTGCCTGGATAGCATCTGCTAATACTCTGCCTGACCAGATCATTGATGATTTCTCTTCTCTCCTCTCCTTGTCCTTGGCTCGGAATGCTGGCTGTGTGTGCTCTACCTGGACATCTGTGAGAGGCCCAGCGCTCCCTTCTAGATATGTGCCCGAAGCACATCCATCGCATGGGGCCCAAGCCTCATCTGAGATGCTTGGCATGTGCATCTGTTGCTGGAGCCTTCCCTCTGCCTTTTCTGGGGTTAGTAATCCATTTAATTCCCTCTAATGTCATCTGAAGCTTGAAATATAAAAATTGATTGGAGGGGAGTTATCCATACTACTAGTGTGTAATGTATCTGTGTGTATGGGTGTGTAATGTATCTGTGTGTATGGGGGTGTAATGTATCTGTGTGCATGGAGTTGTCCAGTTTCGGCCCAGTGCTGGCTTGCGCTCCAGCAAGGTTAAAGCTTCTGCTTGTTGATTCCATCCATGTCACACCAAGCTCTGCATTACTCCTCCAAACTGGCCAACAAAGCTGCCTTCAGACGCTAATCTGCCAGTCTCCAGGCCCCTCCCTGCCAAGCTCCACAAGTGACCAAGGACTGATGATGTGCTTGTTGTCTCCTACCTTTGTGTGTGCAGTTTAACCCATTTTTTATACTGTTAATATATTGATACACTTAGATGGTGGCACCTTTTGCTTTCTTGTTTGGTAACTATAAAGCAATGGTATAATTGGTATTTAGATTCCATAGTCTTTGTTCTAGTCTTGTATTTTGGTGTTTATTTACTTTATTTTTTACTAAATATTTCAGTAGCAAATCTAGTCCAGAAAATAAAAACATTGGTGACTGTAATAAATCTATTCAATGTCTTGCTAATGCTATTGGTTTACAAGGAGAGTCAAAAAATTGATGATTCTTACATATTCATTATAATCATTTCAAAGTAAATTACAGGATGGATAGTAGGAGATGTCTCCTCCGTGTCTGCCAAGCACTTGCTTTTGTGTCTGATTCAGACATCAGGAAAATCTATTTTAACTTGGCAGATCGCTAGGCTTTGTCAGACAGTTGTCACACAAAGATTTCCCTGTTCCTCCATCTGCTGGTTCACTAGCTTAGCATTCCATTTCAGCTTTATAGTGGAATTTCAGGTTTATACCAAGCTGTTTTCAAACAAAACCAAATGTTGTAAAAAATGTAAGTCATAGGAGATATGAAATGAACTGCTCACCAGGAAAACATTTGTTATTATTATCTATGACCTTCAAGCCACATACATTTGTCCATAAACATTAAATGATATAGAGGTTGCACAAAGAACAGAAATGATCAATGAGGTGTTCTGATTTTAAGTGCTTGCAAAATGAACACAGGAGTTTATCATTTACATTGACTTGAAGCTGATCTCTATACAATACACTAATTAAGTGGGAAAAAGTGTGTATAATATGCGCCACGGGAAACCAATAATATTTCTCCCAACTAAAGGGTAGAATAAAATACAATTAAACCTAAATAAATTAAATATACCAGTTTAAGAGCTGCCACCTAAAAATTTTCAGTGTGTGAAAATACAAATAGAATTGGAAGTGAAGGGGCGCTAGGTAACACAACATCAAATTATGTGTATATATATATACATAGAAAATGTGCAATCTTTAGAAAAACATATATTAGTATTAAAGTGTCCATATGATAAATCAAACCATAAAAAATATAATAAATAATATAATAAGTCCAAATAGTGCTAAATGATAAGCACCCAATGTTAATTCTTGATTCAAACAAAAACGTGAATATTGCAGTTCTGGAACCTCCACCATAAATTTGCACCCGGTGAGATCAATAGAAATGGCTCCTTACCAATACTAGTAGACTCTTTTAATTAAAAAAGAAGTCATAAACCGCTTGTGTCAAAAGGATGACTCAGAGTAATCCAGATAGGCACGTTCAGATGATCCAGCATTCATATAAGTAGAAACAGAGGAGCAATCATAGTGAAATACTGTTTATTAAAATAATTTTAAAAAGTAACATGCCAAATGGCTGCTTACTCAGAATTGTGCCCTGATCCCGGCACTGAGGCTTTATGGCGTTTTTCGATATCCAATCGAATCCGCAGATTGCGATGTGGCACGGTGCTCCGTCGCGCTGGTGGTCTCACTAGCCGGCGTCCGTCCGTTATACCATCGAAGTGCCGTTACACAAGCGGTTTATGACTTCTTTTTTAATTAAAAGAGTCTACTAGTATTGGTAAGGAGCCATTTCTATTGATCTCACCGGGTGCAAATTTATGGTGGAGGTTCCAGAACCGCAATATTCACGTTTTTGTTTGAATCAAGAATTAACATTGGGTGCTTATCATTTAGCACTATTTGGACTTATTATATTATTTATTATATTTTTTATGGTTTGATTTATCATATGGACACTTTAATACTAATATATGTTTTTCTAAAGATTGCACATTTTCTATGTATATATATATACACATAATTTGATGTTGTGTTACCTAGCGCCCCTTCACTTCCAATTCAATACACTAATTAAGACAGCTCTGAAAGAATTAACATATCATTATATGTATATAGATATATATCTATATATAAATATAAATATATATTGTATTTTTTTTTTACTTGGTATTAGCCATTTGAGGCTGATAAAAGGAGAGAGCAGAGTGACAGAGATGGGCTCCTCTGTCTGCTATTTCTTTTTTTACATTCCATTCACATTCTCAGTGCAGTGCAAGACTTGTGTTACTTAAAATGTATCTAAACCCAAAACCAAAAATATAATATATTGCAGTTAACTATTTTTACTTGGTAGTCCTACAAGTAACACACTTCTTGTACTGGGGTGGCTATGCCACTCCTCCACTGTACCAATAAATAGATCCAAGGTTGCCAAGGTTGCCACCCTAGTCTGTTGTCCTGATATGGACTGCAAGCATATCTTTATCTCTTCATCTCCATTACATTAAAGCTGGACAATTGGTAGCTTACAGAAGATAGATGGAAGGAAGATATTTTTCAGTGAAGGCCAGTGACACAAATATTCTGGCAAGATCAATGGGTATTTTTTGTATTAGCTGAAAATGTTCTCACTTGGATGAAAAAATGGAAACCAGTCCAGCCATAACATCAAAAGACTGTAAGCTGCAATATCATTAATTTTGGGTTCTTGGGTTTAGTTATCCTTTGAGGCCGCGTACACACGATCAGACATGTCCGATGAAACATGTCCGACGGACCATTTTCATCGGACCAGGCTGAAGTGGTCTGTTGGTTTGATGTGCGTACACACCATCGGACCAAAATCCACTCGGACCGCAACGCGGTGACGTAGAACACAACGACGTGATGAAAAAACGAAGTTCAATGCTTCCAAGCATGCGTCGACTTGATTCTGAGCATTTTGGTCTGATGATTTTGTGTACTAACCATTGAACATATCCGACGGACAGGTTTCTAGTGGACAGGTTTCTAAGCATGTTTGGTAACTTTTGTCCACTGGAAAACGGTCCGATAGGCCGTACACACGATCGAACATGTCTGCTGAAACTGGTCTGCGGACCAGTTTCAGCGGACCAGTTCGATGGTGTGTACGCGGCCTAACAGCAGTAATGAAAATTCCAGTCTCCTACCCTGCCAGAGCTTTATACCACGTACACACAATCGGAAATTCCCACAACAAAACCTTGATATTTTTTCCGACGGAATGTTGGCTCAAACTTGTCGTGCATACACACTGTTATACAAATGTTGTCTTAAATTCCGAACGTCAAGAACGCGGTGATGTACAACACTATGACAACCCGAGAAAAATAAAGTTCAATGATTCCGAGCATGTGGCAAATTGATTCCGAGCATGCGTAGGATTTTGTGCATCGGAATTGCATACAGACGTTCGGAATTTCCGGCAAGAACCTTTTGTTGTCAGAAAAAATGAGAACCAGCTCTCAAACATTTGTTGTCGGAAATTCCAACAGCAAATGTCCGATGGAGCATACACACGGTTGGAAAACCCGACCAAAAGCTCACATCGAACATTTGTTGTCGGAAATTCCGTGTACGCAGCATAACTGTGTAGTAAAACTGTGTAAGTTAGAACTGCATGGATAGAAATGCAAATCTTTTTAATCAGGTAACACAGCTACTGTATACTTTATGTATAGCTTAACATATTGACACTGCTTTCCTAAATATCAATAAGATGTTTTTATTTTTGATTATGTCATATTTTTTTAGCAGGCAATTGTAACAAGAAATAGTTATTTGTAACTCATGGCACCCAACAACCAATTTAGAAAACCATAGCAAGAAAAAAATGATTGTTGATTGTATATTGCAGATCATTGTATTTTGCAGAGTGCGCTTCAGTAAAATATGTTGCAAAAGAAAGCTCAACACCTGGCTATATTTAGACCATGATTATTCTATGCTAGCTTTATTTAAAATGTCATAGTTCACTTAGATTTATTTTAGACTCGCTTTCCTTACTGAATATCATTATTCACCACTTTTTCACTACAAATAGCTACAAGCTGCAAAACCTGCTAATAGCTCATCAACTCACATTCAGACTGTACTGTTATATATTTTTCTGAAAGAACAAGTGTGGTTATACTTTAATATTTCCAAATGTTCTACGATTTACTGTCTCCCAAATACTACTACCCAATGAGTGTGCCAAGCACATGAACTCCAATACTGTAACCATAAAAAAACACTGAACTGCTGTGTAATATTTCACATTTAGAGGATAATAACTGCTTTTAAGCATCTTTTTTTTTTCTTACTGACAAGACTCCCTACATTTATTGCTTTTGAATTTTTTTTTTTATTAGCTGGAAGTGTGATGCTTTACTTTTCAGTAATGTACATTTTAAAGAGAACCAGTGATGATTATACTCATGCAAGCAACTGAATATTCATTCTTAAATTATTCAAAATGCTAACCTACAAAAGACTGAGGCCTCGTAAACATGACCGAGGAACTCGTCGGAAAAGACACATCATTTTCCTTGACAAGTTCCTTGTTAGGCTTGTCAAGAAACTTGACAAGCTGTCTTTGCGTACACACTGTCAAGACCAAATCTTCTCATTCTCAAACGTGGTGACTTCAACACATACAACGGCAGGGGAAGTTCAATTCAACTGGCACAACCCTTGGGGCTGCTTTTGCTAATCTCATGTTACTGCGTGTTAGGTAAAAGTTTGGTAAGGCCTCGTACACACTACCGAGAAACTCAACAGAATCCATCAAGAAACTTGGTTGGAGAGCTTTTTTGCAGAGGAAAACGGTCGTGTGTATGCTTTTCATCGAGAAAACTGTCGAGTAACATGAGAATAGCAAAAGCAGACCCAAGGGTTGTGCCAGTGGAATCGAACTTCCCCTGCTGTTGTATGTGTTCAAGTCATCGTGTTTGAGAACAATGAGATTTGGTCTTGACTGTGTGTATGCAAAGACAGCTTGTCAAGATTCTCGACAAGCCTAACAAGGAACTCGTCGAGGAAAACTATGTGTCTTTTCCGACGAGTTCCTCGGTCGTGTGTACGAGGCCTTAGAGACATTTACAATTTTTCAGTCTGTTACAGTGTGACAAATGTGCTATTTCCATTACAAACGTTACTTTTACCGAAGTTGCGCGGGTTTCTAAGCATACACACCAACGTGTTTCTCGTCGAAAACCAGCCCGACGAGGAACACAACAAGGAAATTGAGACTCCAGTCGAGGAAAAAGAGAACTTGCTCGAGTTCCTCAACAGTTTTCTCAATGAAAAGCATGCACACAACCGTTTTTCTCAGCAAAAAAGCTCTCCCACTAAGTTTCTTTATGGATTCTGTCGAGTTTCTCGGTTGTGTGTACGAGGCCTGAGATGTATTCCTTTGTTTGGCTTTGATTCCTTTGTCAAAATCTTCATGCACATTGCCATAAAAAAAATTCACAGTACTTTCTAGTTGCTAGTTTCTACTTAAAAAGTTATTCGTACTGCATCTGAACATATACCGACATGCACACGCTTATTGTCAATATGAGTTAAGCTGTGTACATTCTGTGCAGGTGCAGTTGATTACACCTCAGTTTAACTGCAGCAGAAAGGACCTGCAGCAGCTGTGTATAGTAACCAATCAGCTACTAGTTTTATTTGTTTAGTTGAGCTTTAAAAACAAAAGCTTGACGTTTACTGGTTCCTATGCACAGCTGCTCCACATTTTATCTGCTGCAGTTTTATTAAGACATATTCCACTGCTGCTGCAGAGGTGCAGAATGTACACATCTTAACCCATAAAGACATAAATAAATTCCCCTCTGTATAGGTTGTGAGAGAGGTTAGGCAGTTGGTAGAGCAGCAAATGTCAAATTTCAGGTGACCTTGCACCTCTAAGTCACAATTGGGTGAATCAATGAAGAGTGGCACAGGCTTTATGCCTTCATACCTGAGTGCAGGAGGGGAAAGAGAGGGTTGATAACCCTGCAGGCACAGCTCATGCATTGTAACTATAATCTGCTGGCAATCTGCAGCAGTTTCCTATTCTAAAAACTACCACAATTACAACGCCAATTTCCTGCATTATTATAACCCCCCCCCCCCCTTGAGTCTCTGACAAACAGTGCGACAAAGATACATATTTCATAGGCAAGCCTGCACATTTATGATAAGTCTGAAAATTATGATTTCGTTCAAAAGATGTTTTTTTTTTTTTTATCTCAGCAACATACACTAACTAGTTTCTCCTTATTATGGTTGGCTTTTTTCTTGTCTCCACATATGCCCTGTACTGTCCAAACACCTCAAGAACCATGAAACTCTTTTTCACTTTTGACATCACATAGAAGGATTGTGCTTGTCCCCATCTCATTTACCAAGCCTCCCTATGTGAGACAACCTATTATAGTGTCATGATTTTCCAGGCAAACAGCTTTCCTCTAGAATAGCACATTTCTTATATTTTAGCAACTTATTGCAAGCTATAGTGTCTATGATAAATTCCAGGCACTCTTTTCCACATCCAGGTGAACTCTTGACAAGGTTTTATTGTTTCAACTAGCATTGATTTAATGGTACACAACTGTAATGTATGTAACCTCTTATAACCAATATAATAAATGGATAAATGTGGAGTCCTGTATTATTTTTTATTACATTAATGTGTGTCTGTAGAAGAGCCTGTCCTCCCAAAGCATGCTGTTAGCAGCGAGAGAGGAGGGTGTCACTATTTTTCCAATTTCTCTATAACCGAACACTATCCATAATCCTTCCCCCTTTGAGCTCAGTATCATCAGTCAATTCCATGACACCACCTTAAAGTGTCCATAAACAAACACAATGTCAGGAATCAGTGGCTGAAGAGGCCATACATGTAGCTACACAATAGAACTGAGATCAAACAAAGGATATATACATTAAAGTGATATTTATTTACAGCGAAACACACAGCAAACCATGAACAAAGCAAACAACAAACATGAACAACCCCAACCAACAAACAAGTTCCAAACCCCAATGAACAATAACTACTAACTGACAAGGTAACTAAACTACTGACTAAATACAAACATATACAATGTAATTGTTTATTGATTACCCCAGCCTGCTGGCTCCTGGGGGATACCTGCTGTTGGACACTGCAGCTGCAGCAAATAGCCCTAAACAGGATAGTGCCACCAGCAGATTAACTTAATACTAACACACAAAGCATGATAGCTTGAAAAAGGAGCGTGACTGCTGGGACATTTGCAGCACGCATGCTCTAAAATGTGTTGCATTCCAGTGATGTCATCTCCACACGCCGTCCTCCTCTGTGCCCCAAGTCTCGCTTTGGAACTGACTCAATCTTACGGCTGACTTCCTCACCAGCGCAGGGACGATGCACATGGTGGGAGTCAATGGCTGAGTGGGATTCTCACTGATGAGAGCTTATCAGGATATCTTCCTCTGCTTAGAGATGTATCGTTTTTTATCCTACCTCTATGAGTTGCCATTTGTCTTAACCACTTTAACCCGGGACCATATTGCTGTCCAATGACCAGAGCACTTTTTGTGATTCGGCACTGCGTCGCTTTAACTGACAATTGCGCGATCGTGCGACATGGCTCCCAAACAAAATTGGCGTCCTTTATTTCCCACAAATAGAGCTTTCTTTTGGTGGTATTTGATCATCTCTGCGGTTTTTATTTTTTGCGCTACAAACAAAAATAGAGCGACAATTTTGAAAAAAAATCAATATTTTTTACTTTTTGCTATAATAAATATCCCCCAAAAATATATAAAAAAACGTTTTTTTTCCTCAGTTTAGGCCGATACGTATTCTTCTACATATTTTTCATAAAAAAATCGCAATAAGCGTTTATTGATTGGTTTGCGCAAAAGTTAGAGCGTTTACAAAATAGGGGTCGTTTTATGGCATTTTTATTAATATTTTTTTTTTTTACTAGTAATGGCGGCGATCAGCATTTTTTTTCAGTACTGCGACATTATGGCGGGCACTTTGGACACTTTTGACACATTTTTGGGGCCATTGGCATTTTTATAGCGATCAATGCTATAAAAATTAATTGTATTACTATAAAAATGCCATTGGCAGTGAAGGGGTTAACACTAGAGGGCAGGGAAGGGGTTAAGTGTGTTCCTGGGTGTGTTCTAACTGTATGGGGGGTGGACTCACTAGGGGAAATCACTGATCTTCTGTTCATACATTGTATGAACAGGAGATCAGCGTTTCCCCCGCTGACAGGACCGAGAGCTTTGTGTTTACACACAAAGCTCCCGGTCCCCGCTCTGTAACGAACGAGCGCGCATGCCCGGCGGCGATTGTACATGCCCGCCACGCGCGGGGGACTCGGGGGCAAGCGGCCCTCTCGCCCAGCAGTGTCACCGTCCCGCAGTAATATGACGGCGGGCGGTCGGCTAGTAGTTAAGTTATATTAATTTGTCTTGTACTCCTATACTTAAAGGTGCCTTTTTTTGTTTTCCTCGGTGTCCAGAAACATCTTTTTCCCAACAAATAATTGAAAAAATAAAAACATGGAACAGGGGATGAAACTGTTAAATAGTGCTTTTATAGATTAAAATGAATAGGTTAAGTAGTAAATTAAGAGAATGTCCTGGATAATTGAGAGTTAACTAACTCCATGTGCACACAATAAACATCCCTCTGTGTCAGCTTCAGCTCTCTAACTCACAGATTGCTGTCTCACAGGAAATGGAGGAGATAAAACAGCTAGTGTATCACATTTGTTTTTGTTTACACGTTTTACACTGGATGCTCACTGTGATTGGCTATCAGAGGGATCATTCAATGAGGAAGGCTTCTGACTGGCTCCCAGACATAGGGTTAGGAGCTCATCTTTCTACAGATACCAAGTCTCATGGAGCTTTGAACAGGAGGGAACAGGGAAGATAAGAAACATCAGGCAGTCTCCTGTATGTACAGGAGACGCCTTGTGTACAGAGGAGGGGGTTTAATGGATGGATGTAAGACTTCGAATGTAGACAACTAGTTAAAACTCTAGATTTATCCTGTAATGAGAAACACACTGGGGCTGACACTGCTGACCTTCTGAAAATGCTGGTTGAGTGCTTCTTATGCTGACCCTCTGACTTATACACTTAATGAGCCACTAACCCAAAAAAATAGATATGCATATCAGAAAAGTCTGAGAAAAAGTCTTTGTATCTGCATGTTGAAAGATAATGACTCACACTACTTATGCCAGAGGGTCACTATCACAACCAGACAACTAGCATTTTCACAAAAATACATAGGCAAAGGCAAGACAAAATGCCTCTTAAATAGTTATGCTTATCTTTAAAGTATTTAGGTCTATAACAGTTAAAAATAGCCAGATAGATATAATGGTAGAACTGCAACTTGTCAGTTTCTATACTGTCTATTAAAGCTAAGTTGAAGTCTCACGCCTTTTTATCTCTTTGCTTTTTCAATATTTTTATTGGAAACGTTTGTCATACAAGCATCCGAAAACAAAACAAAAAGAAAGAAAAACATAATACACAGTTAGCAAGATAGTAACTCAACACTGGCCCAGTAAGAAAGTATAACATTACTTCAAAAAGTCTCAATAATAAAACAAACTGGGTAGGTCATACAAATACATATGTTACCAATATGGGATCATAGGAATCTAAATTAGGCCTGCCAAGTTGTACCACTATCCACAGCACTATTACAAGAAGAAGGAAAACAGAGACAAGAATAAGGAAAGAAAAAGAAAAGGGGAAGAAGGAAGGATCTTAGGAACTGGCCAACCAATGTATCATATAGCCCAAAGAGAATAAATTCAGAGTTCAATATGCATATAATGTGCCCACGGTCCCAAACTTTTTCATAGCAACTTTTTGTGTCCTGAATAATACGTGTAATTCTCTCATGGAACATGATCTAGGAATATTTTTCCATACTTGAGAGACAGAAACTAAGGTCCTCTTCCATGATCTCTCAATGGTTAATTTAGTTGCTAAGAAAATAAAGAATACAAACTGAGTGGATCGAGATGCCCTCTTCATTGGATCATTTAAAAGAGGTGCTTGTAGGGATTATGGAATGTTGACCCGTTACCTGTCTCACATGTCACAAACTTTGTTCCAAAATCCCCAAAGTCTAGGGCCACGTACACATGATCAGACTGGTCCAATGAGACTGGTCCGACGGACCGTTTTCATCGGACCACGTTGAAGTGGTCTGATGGTCTGATGTGCGTACACACCATCAGACCAAAATCCCATCGGACCAGAACGCGGTGACAAAGAACACAACGACGTGCTGAAAAAATGAAGTTCAATGCTTCCAAGCATGCGTCGACTTGATTCTGAGCATGCGCAGGTTTTTGGTCCGATGCTTTTGTGTACTAACCATCAAATCAACTTGGTCCGACGGACAATGGTCCGATGGGCCGTACACACCATCGAATTGGTCCGATGAAACTGGTCTCCAGACCAGTTTCATTGGACCGGTCTGATCGTGTGTACGCGGCCTCGGGCATTACCACCAGATGTGAAGCATTGTCCCTGGCATATGACATTAAACAATGTGAACCACTGGGATAAAGCTTCAATCAGTGATACATTTAGTATGCCCTTATAAGACTGGTATCATTGTTTTACCAAGATTTGATATCCTGATGAAAGTCTAAGTCAGCTTCCCAGCCAAATATATATGAAAGTTTCAAAGAAGATTTTAGCATGAGCCCATAGATTGTGAAGATTCTGCCACACTGACCCAAGGCCTGTGTACACCATTTCTTATAAGGTGTTACTCTAGGGCCTTCACCAGCATTGTGCCATAATGATCACAATTATGTGATATTTGATAAAAGTAAAAAAAGTTTCAGTTTTTTAGGGATTCTCAACAGTGTCTTAGAATGAATTTTCCCTAATGCCTTTTTATATTCTATGAACAATAGCCAGGAAATCATAAATTCTGCCAGGGTATGTAAACTTATGAGCACAACTTAATTTCTCATATATGATATAGTGATGTAAAAACGAAGTTCACCTTTCAAGAAAAATATCAAAATGCACATATGTTTGCAGAAAAAAAATCAGCATTTATTATTTTTTACTGCATTGCACCCTTGGTCAGAAGCTCACCGGTGCAATGTGGTGTTCTGTATACAATCCTTGCAGCTTTCTGCCCATACCGTCATATGGAGTGTCTGCTGAAAGCTGCCGGGCTTGTGAATGAACTATGAGAGCACTCATCAGTTCACTTTTACTTCATTCAGCACTACGAGCCATCGGCCTCGTGGCTGATGGTAGTTGTACTGTAGCTCATTCATTCAAAGAATCTGTGAATGAATGACACAGCCATGTAGACGGAGCCCTACGTGGCCGAGATGTTTTTACAGTTTGACAGCTGTCACAGGGAGAGGGAAATCGAGAAGGACTGGCATATTGTAACATGTTCCAAAAGGTGATCTCATCTTTTAAAAGGGAAAACCAACACTTTAAAATTTGTCTAAGCGAATGCCCTTTATAAAACCACAATTTTGAAATTGTTGGTTTTCCCTTTTAAGCATCACTAAACATATCTACTATTATACGACTTAATGCATGCAAAAGCTATTTTCTTCTCTTTACAGCATGGTGTACTTCTGTCAGCATATATATATATGAATTTCTATTCCAGCATCAACATCTCTCGCTACAACAATTCTCATGGCCTGAATAGAAACAGGCTGGAGGGCCACGTAAAAGGTTATAAACATTTAATGATCCAATAATTGTTATATCAGAATAATCACTGTTCCTAATTAACTTCCTTTGTTGCTCATCCATCTGATATTTCCAGCGGTCTTTAACAGTTCCTAGTGACAATCAGCATTTCTTTAGGATCTCATAAAATTAATCCTTTTAAAATGAAATAAAGAAGAAATTATTCCATAAATCACAGCCATTTGCTCTCTAGCCCCGAAATGTGCTGTTTTTTCAGACTGTCTTTCAGGATGCGTCTTTCTTTTGTATTTATGCTTTATAAAGTAAAATTTACTTAAGATTAAATTATTGAAAATCCTTCAAAGACCTGTATGGTGAGAAGAAATATGTCAATAAGGGAAACCTATAGATGCAATGGGGATGATTTACTAAAAAAGGTAAGTTTACTTAACCTATTAAAGCAGTATTAAAGTGGTTGTAAACCCTTTACAACCACGTTAACCTAAAGGTAAGCCTAGATTAAGGACCAAGTTCACACCAGACGCAGTTCCGTACAGTTTCGTGTGCATTTTTTCTGCACTAAAAACGCTTGCAGTGTTTTCCATGTATTCCAATGGCTCTAGTTGGCTCTAGTTCACATAATGCAGTCAGTTTCCGGTGCAGAAGCTGACCTGAAACTGACTGCATGGTGTGAACTAAAGCCAACTAAAGCCATTGGAATACATGGAAAACACTGTGCATGCATTTTGTGCAGAAAAAAAGAACACAGAACTGAACGGAACTGCGTCTGGTAAAAACGATCGTGTGTGGGCTCAAGAGCATTTTTCACGTAAAAAATGTCCATTAAAAATTTAGAACATGCTCTAAATTTTCACATCGTTTTTAACGTCGTAAAAAAATGGTCGTGTGTGGACTTTAACGACATGAAAAAAACTCACAGACCATTAAAACCAGTCATGTGTACGTGGCATTAGGCTTACCTGTAGGTGTTTAAAATATCTCTTAAACCTCCAAGGTTTAGGAGATATTTACTAAAATCATTGGCGCCGCTGTGTACGGCGCATGCGGCATACACAGTGGTGCAAGCGCACTGTAGCATGCCGTTCCTGCTTGAGGCCGTGCTGTCACTTGCGGCTCCCACATGCAATGTGTGGGAGTGATGTCATTGAGGCCATGACCAATCACAGCACCGGAGCCGCGATTCCCAGAAGTAACCCCCGGGCAAGGTGTCGGCTGCCCGAGCATTGGAAAAGGATGACTGTGGGGGCTTAGATCTGGGGTGAGTATGACATAATGAGCTAGTATGCTATGCATACTAGTTTATTATGCCTTTGTCTTGCACGTGGTGTTTTTTTTTTTTTAAAGGGTTTACTCCTCTTTAAACCCCAAACCAAAAATTGTATATATTGCATACCAATCATTAGATGTGATGGTTGTACCAGTTTTCTTTTCTCTAGCTTTTACCCCTCTATGTTCACAAGGTGTCACAAGATACAACATTTGCATTCGCATAGGCAAAGATTACGAAGCTGTGCTGTGAACAGCTCTCTGCCAATCTATTTATAGCACCCACCCTGACACAAAATTCAAGCTGGTTTTATCTCAGTTGTCAGAGAACTTGTTAGAAGTTATCATGCTGATAACAGAGGAACAGAGCAGGAGAAAGCCATGGGATATAGGGCTTTAAAGAGAGATAAGAAAACACTGCAGATATATGTGCCCAGCTCAAACTCATGAGTTTACATCCACTTTAACTCCACTAAGTAATAGTTGTACTAAATATACTAGTACTAAAATATGACATAATATTGCACCATAATTTTTAAAAACAAGATAGATTACTTCATGAGGTCTAATTAAATAATATTCATAGGATGACAAGATATAGGGCAATATTTTGCTTGACAAAAAAATTTAAAGAAAATGGCTGCCACATTTTTGTTAAAATGTGCAAGTCTTATTACAAGAATGAAACTGAATCCAATAAAGAGAGAAAAATGGAATCTCAGGAACAAAGATAATAGTTCACTAAACAGATTGTTTACATGTTGTTTACATGTAAAATTGCAATTATACTCAGGTTACTGCCATTCCTATCTAATTATATACATAATGTTGTAAAGTGTGCTGTCATTTTCCTTTAAAATTCCATGCCAAAAGAACATGAAGGTAAGGGATTAGATTAAGGGCTTTTTATAAGGTGGCAAATGATCGCTTGCTGCTTTTTACTTTCATGATTCTTTTACAGAATTCATAAAGCACATGCGCTTGTCAGAATCAATTGACCATAGGTCCGATTGTTTTATAGATTTGAAAGGACAAAGTAAGGAAAATGTGCAACGTCAATAAATATGTCACTCTATATGTATATAACAGGGTTATTTTGATTATACTGCCTTATACATGCAAAAATACTACCCCTTTGTATATATGTTTCATGCTTCTTTTCATTAATTGGGTGACATTGACTGTTATGATTGTGAAAATTAGGGACATTAGGGACTGTATTAACAGCTTAATCCTAAACAGCACCTGCAAATGTCCCTTTAAGAAGGCTTTAATGCCCAGTAAGCAGTTCAGTTTCTGTAATATGTTACCACTGTGATAGGCTTGCACATGTTTGCGTTATGATGTGGGCAAATGGTGATGTTATAACAGTTTGCAAAAAACAGTAAATAAATTATAATCGATAACAATCTTAGCTGATTAACATTCAGTTTTCAATAGTTGTGTATATTAAAAAAACAAACAAAAAAAAAAACTGTTTTTAACTTTTTTATCCTTAATGCATAGCTTACTGATAGTGATAATGTGAACAGTGGGGCAGATTCACAAAGACGTAATATTCCGCTGCGTAATCGAAATACGGTACGCTGCCGTATTTCACCAGACTCTACACCGAATTCAGGTAGTTTTTTTGCGCGTACGCTATTGTGTCGTATTTTTTTTCCGCCGCGCAATCGAAATACGTGATTAGGGGGCGTGAAGCATTTAAATTAAGCGCGTCCCCGCGACGATCGAACTGCGCATGCTCTGTTCAGGAATTTCCCGCCGTGCATTGCGCGAAATCACGTCGTGACGTCATTCGTTGTTTGAGTAGCGGCGTTTACGAACATTCCTATTCCCGGACGACTTACGTTAAAAATAATAAAAGACATCGGAAAACGTTGAAATTCGACGCGGGAACGACGGCCATACTTAACATGGGCTGTCTAATATTAGAGCAGCAAAAAGCTGGTATAGTGAAACGGAAAAAAAAGATGACTAAAGGTGCCGTAAGAGATTGCGTTTAAAGTGCGAAATTTTGTGGATTGCAGGCAAAAGCTCATTAGCATACCCTGACGGCGAAAAACAACAGGAAGTCCGCCCAGTGGCCGCAATTTTCTTGCAGCGTAGATCTGAAGGCGTACTAACACGTAATACAGTCGAAATGAAGCCCGCAGGTGTCTTTTCATGGTTTGAGGATTTCGACTAGCGTAAAAACGCCCGTAAGTCGAAATTACTCCAGTCTAACAACATTTACACAGGCGTAATCGCTTTGTGAATCTAGGCCAGTATGTTTAGAAATAACTTCTAGGAGTCTACACTAGGGGTTCATGACAGGATTTGAGCACAACAGCACAAATGGAAGACAGATGTAACCCCAAACAGGAAATGCTTGAGCAATGACTATTATAGCAGGATCGCCAGGTATTCTTCTGCAGAAAAAAGCAACTTTTGAAATGATATGATTACAGTAAAACCTTGGTTTGAGAGTAACTTGGTTTGAGAGCATTTTGCAAGGCAAGCAAAATGTTTTAATACATTTTGCCTCGATATAAAAGCGATGTCTTGATATAAGAATAGCGTCATGTCACAACTGAGTATAAACAAGAAGAGAAGAGCCTCTAAGTGTAGCAATATGGTAACATTTAATGAAGGTACAACATTTAGCAACTTTTCGCTACACTTAGAGGCGCATATCTTCTCTTTTATACCCTGTAAAAAAAATTAAAAAAATAAACTTTGATATACAAGTGCTTTGAATTACAAGCATGTTTTTGGAACGAATTATGCTCGCAAACCAAGGTTTTACATATTCAAACAAAGTTATTGCTGATGTTAGCTTTATTGCTACATTCTTTTTAAAAAGGTCCTTTATGTCCATAATATACTTGCTGGTTTAAAATTAAATGATCATCTATGTAACAAAATGACATGTAATCCATTGATAAGGAGTCATCACATCTTGAACCTTTTTTTTTAACTATATGTCAGAGGTATATCATTTCAGAGTTAGAGAGCTATCTACTAGAGTGATAGTGTTCTTTTCTCCTCAATGCCTGTTATAATTCAATGACAGCCAATGCACTTCACTAAACGGCTCACCTAATGTGTCTAAAGCTGGCCTTGAAACATAATGAGGCATGTCAGTGCCTGAGATCTTGAATTCACAATGGACTAAAGCCACTAAACTCTAATATATAATTTATTTTTGAAGTACTTAGTACCACTAAAACATAGTTGATTGGTTACGAATACGACTATTTTGTTGTAACCATACAGACTTGTAATCTATATTGGTTTAGAGTCCGGGAATTAATTTTGAATGGGAGAACATATAGGTATTGACTAAATTGTTTCTGCTACTTCAGCAAATTGATACAATAACCTCCCTGGCGGTATTCCCGAGTCAGGCTTTGGGTGAAATTTCAGTACTAATAGCGGTAACCCCGAGCCAGACTTGGGATCGCATCGCAGTATTCAGGCAGAGTTACTTACCCTGTCCCCTGGATCCTGCAATGTCTCCCCACTGTGTGTGCGAGCTGTCTCCGGGCTCGATTCACACAGTGCCCAAGTGCCACCGAGCTCCGTTCCCTGTGACGTTACGACGCACAGGGCGGAGATCGGTGCCAAATTCTAAAAACACTGTACCCATACAGTATACTGTAATCTTACAGATTACAGTACTGTATAAAATAATTGCACACACCCTTTGTCCCTAGTGGTCTGTACAGTGACTTGCATGCACTTTTATATTATAAATACATATTTTTCTGCCTGGAAACTGGAGATTGTCCATTGCAACCAAAAAGTGTCCCTATATGTCAAAAGTGGTTTTAGACCAGCTAGAAAACAGTGATAATAAATTAGAATCACTTGCAGAATTGAGCGATAGTGATTTGTGGGGAAATTTGTCACAATTTTACAAAGTGATATTTTATATGATTTTATTGTATATGTATATTTACAAATAAATATTTAATTTAAGATGTTTTTCGTTCTATAAGAATATTCAGCAGCTGTTACTTAATTGTTGATTGTCGCTGACTGAGGATGTCCCTTTTTTGATTCATGTGTGATTTAGGAACAGCAGATTAATATGCAGGACACTCCAAGCCAGGGCTGGATTAACATAGGGGCTATTGTGAGCTGCAGCTCCAGGCCCCTTCTTTAAGATAGGCCCAGCCCTCTGGTGTGAGTGATTCACTAATGCTGCCCAACCCATCTCTGCTCTGCCCAGCCTTGCACTCCCAACCCACCCAATCCACCCTCTCTCTCTCGCGCGCTTTTTCTCTCTCCCTCTCTATTTAATTAAAATGTAGTAAAATATTTATTTTGCTTTAACAAAAAATGTTTGCATTCTCATTTTATTTATTTCCATAAAAAGGCACACCAAACTCCTCAGCTACCATCCCATGGTGCTCTTAATCTCAGAGATAAAGTGGTAGAGTGCTGCCTTCAACTACCTGCTGGTTCCAGATGATAAACGTGAAATATTTATTAACAATATTTTATATTTAGCTGACCAAAAACGATAACTAAACATTCCTTTTGAAATGAGTAAAAAGCATTCTTGTTACATTCAAAAAGAAAATAACAACTCTTAATAGTAAATATAATATAATATGTCTATAATATGAATTTGGTTCTTGAGTGAATTTTATAATTTATGGGGACTCTATTCGGTTGATTTACTAAAGGAAAATTCAATTAGCAAAGAATACTCAATCACGTGAAAGAAAAAAAAATGCTTTCAGAAGATTGGATGGTGGAAATTAGCAAAACTTTACACCATTTACTAAGCTCTGGGGAAAAGTCCGTTGCAAAGTGAAAGCCTATTTGCCTTTGGGGCTTGATTTACTAAAGGCAAATAGGCTGTTCACTGTTCAAGGAAAGCTTATCTTCATAGGTAATTTTCCCCAGAGCTTAGTGATTGTGATGAAACTTTACTTTGCAAAGAATTTCCAATCACCTGTAAGAAAAAAAATAAAAACTGCCCTTTACATGATTGCATTATGACAGTCAGCAGGGCTTCACTTAATTCACTTACCTTGTTCCTTGAAAAGTGCACCTTCATTTGCATTGTGAACAGTCTATTTGTCTTTAGTAAATAAATTACCTGTAGTAATTAAGGTATTAAACTGCTGAACATGTAGTTGTTGTTTTGTCTGCCAACTGAATGTGGACCTTATATTACTATTGTTCTTTTGTCAATAGGAATACATGTCTGCTTTCATATTCAAACAACTGTATTTATCCTATTTGGTCAAACATACATTACTGAAATATAAAATCGGGTACCTGTGGTTGCCTGTGCACAGCTATCCTTATTACAATGAGTTAGGGCACACGTGACATATTGAAAACATCACAATAACTGGATAGAAACAGACTCTTTGAAACTCTCTCATTCGATTGTATGCTACTATATTTTACCCTAAAATGTCAACTCCAGCCACACAGCTAAACACAGTTGAAATAGATATAACATTTTGTAGGTATGTGTCAGAAAGTGGGCATTGTGGGATTTTCCACTTCACTATAATGAAGTGGATGGCAACTTGTGAGGCCTCTGAAGTATGTTGGATGGGCAGGTAATACAATGCAAAGCATGATATGATAACATATGCTTCATTCTCTCTTGGGTTTTAACACAGGTTCACTGTATGCAATGTGGCTACTAGACATGTGCACAGAATTTTTTTTTTGTTCCGTTTCGTATCGTTCCGTAGGTTCGTTTCCGTTCGTTTTTCGTAAGACGCCCGTTTTCCCGTTCGTTCCTGTTCGTTTTTCGTATGATGCGATTTTTTTCGTATTCCGATCGTTTCGTATTTTCATTACCATTTTATTTTCGTACATGCGGGATGGTTCGTTATTCTGTTTAATTTATTGTCGTTTCTTGTTAGACAATAATTTCGTGAATTTTCGTCATTTTGTACTTTCATAAATATATCGCAGGATTCGTGGCACTTTCAACACGCGGCTCATCCATAATAACTATTGTTAAGCCCCATAAATACTTTTTTAACAACAAACATAAAAACGATCGTTTTCCGATCGTTCTCAGAAAATTTGTTTGTTTTTAAACTCCATCAGAAAACCTTTTTTGGGTTCAAAAGTCTGTCCAACTGATCTGCCTTCAGATGAAAATCCACAGAAAAGTTTATTTGGCTTTACTCAGCACAAAAAAAAGCTGCTTCACTAACTACACTCACTGCATTCTGCTAATCATTTGTTTATACTATAAACAGAAGATTGGCATTCTGTATTTTGAATACAAAATACAAACAGAAAAGGCATTCAAACAAAATACAGCATGCAAATCTTTTGTTACAGATTTCATTTTCGTTCTTTTGCCGTTTTAGTTTTGTCGTATTTCCATCGGATCGTTCATTCGTATTTGCGATCGTTCGTTATGCGGCTCATTCGTAATCCCATTGTTTTCGTATTTTGGTGCTTTAATTTTTTCGTATGTACACATTATCCCGCGGGTATGAAAATGAACATTTTCGTACGAAAATAACATTCGTACGAACGGGAATGCACATATCTAATGGCTACTTCCACTTACTGGAATCAAAATCCTGGTCCTTAACATCTATAATTCCTTCTGTGTGATCATATTTGACAGGCGTAGATATGCAGTACTTAGCTGACTAGATTAAAAATGGTCCATCAGTGCATTCAGTACTCTTAAACTCAGCTTGGAAGAAAAAACAAAAACAAAAAAACAAATGATACCATTTTTATAACATTGCAGTTATGAGTTTGAACCCTCATTTAACGGAAGTTGTAATTTTTGTTTTTCAGGGGCTACAAATATTATTAATTTGATCATCATAAGCACTGTCATTTTTTTTATATGCTTATCTTGGCTGGAAGGTAGGAATTATGTATGACCTATTCACTCTAACACTGATTAGTTTAATTAATTACTTGTACTTTGTTTCTTTTCATTCACTGTATTGTAAGGTAATTGTTTGTAATAAAAAACAGCCCTAGCAATACAGCATATTTTCAATCAATTAAAATGTCATTACTGCAAGTTATAATGGTTGGTCTGTAAAACATGTTAAAACAGATGACTCATAAATCAATGAACCAGGGGAAAATAAATGCAAATGGCCGTATCATTCTCGTATTTATGTATGTCAAGTGGCAGTTTGATATCAGAGGTGAATTTAACTCCCATTTGCTCTATACAAAACTAAAAGAATATTTTTTGGCTAAACTTCTACTTTAGAAAAAGAGACTTGCAACCTGATAACATCTTCTGAATTATTGATATGATTTTTCTCATATTCTGGACATGTATGCACAAATGAAAGAAACAAATTATATTTTTGTTGAAGTTCTAGGAAGTTAAAAGAAATACATTTCAATAAAATGCAAGTTCCAGGATTGGTCATCCTGCTCTTTGCTTCACTACTTTTCAGGCTACTGACATGAAACAGTTATGTGCATACCAGGTGTTGCAAAACTTCACTGATTGTATTCTTTCTCCAGGTCAGGGAGTCAGTATGGCAAGAGTAAAGCTGGTCATATAAAATAAAGATCATAAAAAGAACAAAAATGTCCAAAATGATAAACAGCGCTGGAATGTTGGTTTAAATGTCCAACTTCATGGATGGCAATTGTATGATGGCGGAAGATCTCATCAATAAGTGAAGATAAAAACAGGAGGATCCTACACCTCTTCCCAGAGAACAGACACCACAAGTGGGACACACTCCCCTTCGGGGTACTCACTCACCAGAGGGTCTAATAATCCAGGCAATAATGGGTATCTTTCACTCGATCTCCCGTCTCTATAGCTGGGCTCAGTAGGTTAAGTGTTCCACATATATTGGATAAAGCACAGAGAACACTCCAAATAGTGCAATATCGTTTATTAGTGTAACATAAAAACCCACATGTAATAATACTGCCCCCGCTCCAAATGCACGTACCAAATAGTAAATAAACACAGGCACTTAGTAGTGTAGCATTGCCTTCCTACCGGTTCCGATTCCCCAGGAGATAGCGTTTACAGCATGATGTGCAGATCTCCTTCCTCCTTCCTGGATGAACCACCCGTGGAACGCACACGTCACTTCCGGATCGTCGTATAGATCCGCCCTGACCGGTTTCGTCCAATGACTTCAACTGAGGGTGTTCTTTTTATGATCTTTATTTTATATATCTACCTAACTGGCTTTGACTGGTTAGGTTTTAAATAGCTGCTAATCTGTTTCCTTTTTGATATAAATTAGATTCTAGCATTTTTCTTCTATCTATTTTTGCTGCATAATTAACAGGTTTTTTATGACCAGTTTTTATTTATATACAGAAGCTAATACGCAATAAGGCGCTGAGTGGTGACACTAGGCCTGGTGTTACTCTTTATTTTCTAAAGCTGGTCATAGATGGATTAAAATTTGGTAAATTCAGCAGGGATCAGCCAAATGTTGATCCATTTATGGCTGTTCCCTTTCAAGAGGAGTTGTTCTAGTGATCGACTCCCCTCAAACAGGACAGGTGAAAAATTTGTGTTCAGTCATCACTTGTAGCCCCTGCTGCCAGAATACAATAGCGCACCAGGAAGGATTCCTTCATCCACTTAGAATGTGTGAATAAGGAAATATGCTCATTTTTTTTCTATCAGCCTACTGGCTGGTCAAAAAAAAAAGTTCCATCTATGGCTAGGTTAGGAATAAAAACCCTGGCCTGAAACACGCATATGAAAAAGTTAGGAATGGACACTCCCGTATTTCTATTCTGGCAGGTTTCTTTGAAATAAGTAAATATTTGTATTTACAACTTTTATTATAATGAGTCTGTGCTGATTGTATTACACTCACAACACACACCATACTCTCTTGTTTACTTAGTGGGGTTGATTTACTAAAGGCAAATAGGCTCTTCACTTTGCAAGAGAATTTTCACATTGCAATGGATTTTTCCCTTAGCTCAGTGAATGAAGCAAAGCTCTGCTGACTTTCATCATCCAATCAGGTGCTATTTAAAATACAGATGTTTTTTTAAATTTCTCTTAAATGTGATTTGGTATTCATCCGGTATCTATACTTTTCCCATAATGGAAAACTATATGTGATTTTCTTAAAATATTAAACTGACTTTACTAATCTAATGTTTATATGAAACGTAACTCTCATGTTTTACATAACATTTTTTTGTTTCCTTATTTAAAAATATCATTAACACTTTTATGGATAGGATCAGGGCATGCATAATATATGCAGACACGTTTTCAGCTTTAAACAGTTTTCTTTTGTTGTATACTGTATGTATTTGAAATCCGTTCACTTTAAATATTCTGCTGAAAACCCCAAGATCATTTTACTTCTGTGCTCTTTTGTGCGCTCTGAGATGTCCTGAACAGAATTTATTAAATACCTTTTCTTGAACTAAAGTCATAACCTTAAAATGTATGGTAGAAGTCTCTTGCCCCATGGCTAGTCCTTCTTGTACTTATTTGGATCCACCTAGTCCCTTTCGAAATAGATTTCCTCTGTCCAGCTCCATATCACTTTTCCAGTCACTTAAAGAATCCATTCTTTATGCTCTTTCATATACGCAATTTTTAATTCTCTGCTGTGGTCCATTCTGTCTGCCTTTATTACTTTTGAGTAATAATTTCTTCTTCTGCTACTTCCCTCTTCTCTCCCCCTCAGCACTTGTGCTCCATTCAGATTAGTTCATTCTATCTCCTTAAGTTATCAGCAGCTGATCTTTGCATCTTTTATTACATGTATCTGGCCACTTAAACAACTGCTGTTAGCCTTTGCTCAGAATTGCCCTTCATGATCCTTGGCAGCATCTAGTTAAACATGAAGGACCTAGTGTTCAGGTTTTAATAAGGCAATAACCAGCCAAATATGTTTACTTTTTTGGTAGTAGCATTGCTGTTCAAAGTAGAGCTAATTAATTATACCTATGTAGTATATATGAATATCAATCAATAAAAACAAAAGGTAAGTAAGGGCACTTTTGATGTTTTGCTTCATCCAGATCTTGTCGGATCTTCTAATGTGAGGAATGAAGAACTTAATCTTCCTCGTAAATAACATTTGTATTAACTAAAGTCATGCTTACATTTTCATTGCAAGTTTTTTTTTAAAGGGAATTACCACCCTAACCCATAATAAGGAAATTAGTTTGTAGTGGTGCTGTGAAGTCTGTGAATTACAAAAAAAATACTTGGGGGGCACACCCTAAAAATGCTATACATCTAAGATGGTGCTGCTATAAGACCAAAGACAGTACAGAACAGATTATGCAAAAATGACATGTATCCTGCAAAGCTATTTAAATCAGGAACTGAGACAGAATTACAAACACTTTTACATGTTTTACTTACTTGTAGCTTTGAAAATCGTCATTTTATGCATTTAATCTCGACTTGGTGTCTCTACTATATACATTTTAGTGAAACTCTAATACATGCAGCCTTCAGGTTCAGGAGATTGAGTCTTAAAAGTAAGTACAATTTAGAAACTGAACTCAGTAATTTTGCCTAACTGCATGAAAAAATGAAATTACTTGTTCATTCTAGATTCTAAATGATGCTTTTCTAATGTCAAATGCAATCGTAGCAAATTAAAATGAATGAAGTTTGCAAAATGCTAAGCTGAAAGTTCCAATGAAGATCACATCATTCAGTTCCCAACTGCACATTAGATTAGGGCAATAAAGTACCTGCTCAGCTTTGCTGCGCCCATTTTTGTTACCCTAAATCAATTGACCTTGATTTGGACAAGGCTACTTTAGAGACAGACAATTCTCAGTAAAGTAAGTATCGGGAAAGCAGATTCTCTTTATTTTATTTCCAGCAGTAGACCAAAATGTTTCTTTCTATATTTAGGCAGTTATAACAACTACAGTAATTAAAAAATACTCTGTAACTCAGACCTTATACAATAGTTTTCAACATTGACTTCGAAGTAGAACCCTTCAATTCTTTAAGCATGTAAGTATAATGGTAAGTTAAAAATCTATTCAAACGTTGTTTCAGATATGCTCCTTCTTTTACCAAAATATGCAGGTTAAGAAAAAAACACAACAATGCTAGTGATATGCAAATTTTATTTTTTGTTTTTATTTATTTTTCAAAAGTCAACCACTTAGCCCTAAACGTCATGTCTAGTAAACCTCTTAGCTGCTGACACATGAGATCAGAGAAACATGACTATGCAGGAAGGACAAAATGTCCTTGACATGTGATTGACAATCAGGCAAGATGGTAATGACCACCAGTAGAGTAATTGGGTCTGGAGGCCAGACTAGAGTAAAGTCTTTGTTCACTAAATGGAACATATTTGGAAGTGTTTTCTGGCATAAGAAAGAGTAGTTTATAAACACACATTTATTTATTTATTTATGGTGAAGGTTTGCTCATGGCTCAATTGTTTTACTTATATTTAAACAGGGCTACTTTAAGGATAGCTGGACTATATTAAACATAATTCTGGTCCATTATATTATTCATTAATGAGAACTAAAAAGTGACTGACAAGAAACTAACGTTCCGGTAAAATATAAACAGCTAGTTAAATATATCAGTTATAGATGGATTGTGCAATGATTATAACAGTCCAAATTAGGCTTTGTGAAATATTCATATAGGATCTGCCTAAGGTTGGGGATCAGTTGGTTCACCGATGTCATGGTTTAAATTTAAATGCTCACAGGAATTCTTAGGCCTCGTACACACGATCGGACATATCCGATGAAAACGGTCCGCGGACCATTTCCATCGGATATGTCCGATTGGGAGTTTGATCCGATGGCGTGTACACACCATCGGATCAAATTCCCCGCCGCCGGATGGCGCGGTGACGTGGCGGTGACGCGGCGGTGATGTTGACGCCGCCACGTCACCGCCACGTCACCGCACGAGGAAGTTAAACACTTCCGCGCATGCGCCGAATCCATGCGGCGGCGCGGCGGCGGTGGGGGACGACATGTCTGCTGGTAAGTGTACTAACCAGCAGACATGTCGGGCGGACAGATTCCCACCGGATAGATTTCAAAGCATGCTTTGAAATCTGTCGGGTGGAGAAATCTGTCCGCTAGCCCATACACACGAGCGGAGATGTCTGCTGAAACGGTCCATCGGACCGTTTTCAGCGGACATATCCCCTCGTGTGTACGAGGCCTTAGACTTTTCTTGTCTTTTATTGTTTTGTTTTTTTAGATAGTTATAAATGATAGAGACATGATACAGCCCTCCAGTGGAGCAGGTATGTATGCATGAGAATGCACAACAGATTGAAGAGACCCTGTTGCCAGTATATTAATTACAAAAAATCTCCCCATAGCTTTAAATGTGCCCCTAACATATTTTATGTGTATTGTTTAGCAGTAAGAGCCTTTCTTGCATATACATTAGCTAATTGAGATTGCTACTGGGTGCTACCTCCTTAGGTGTGTTTTCAGCAGCTCTATAGTCTCACAGCTTTCAATCAAGTGACACTCCTTCACTCTTCCTGGTTGTTACATACAATGTTGTGTAAGGGGGTCAGGGGATGGATGGAGGAACTAGGATAAAAAGTACAGATACACCTCTAGTAGAGAAGAGACCTATGACATGCAAGGAGGAAGGTAACTGGAGTATCAATTCCTGAGAAAGTTTAGAAGGACTTTGTTGGTCACTATAAATGATTTTGGTATGATAAAAATGCTACAAGTAGGCACTTGAAATTATATTTTCTCTACCTGCTATTACGTTGGTTAGAGACTCTTTGAGGTGTATATATTAGCTGGCTTGAAGTTAAGACTTCAAGACAGAAACATGATCAGCTTTAATGACAGACATATGAGCGTAAAAGTATGACTTGTTTTGCTATATGTATTTGAGAAAAGACCAGACATGGGTTAACTTTAGAGTGTCATACTTAGTGTTGCTCAAGAATATTCGCATTGCGAATAACTCGAATATCGCGGTGAATATTCGCTATTGCGAATATTCGTATTTTTTCAAATTTATTTTTATTTTTAAAACAGATCACATCCTAGTGATCTCCATCGACGTCTAAAAGCATTGCTGGTATGATTAGAGACCCTGGGCCGAGTAGCTGAGGCGATCCTTTTATGTTGCCGAATATTCACAATGCGAATATTCGTATTACGAATATTCGCGAATACTTTCTCTGCCCTTCTTTTGCATCAGAGCCAATCAGAGTTCTCCTACCACAGTTGTCAGAGGTTGGCAACCTCCATAGCAACCAATAGGAACCTGCCTGCACGACCATTATATAAGATCACTCCCAGCAGTATTTCAGTGCAGATTCACAAGGTGGCTAGAGAGAGTGGAGTGTTTCTGTGCGTTTTTCCTGTGTATTGCGATCTTAGAGCTTAGCATTGTGTTTCCTATAGAGCTTTCAGTTCTGAGTTTCCTGCTTCTAAAACCAAATGCTTTTTCCAAAGCAAAAGACCCAACAGCTTTTCTAAAAGCTCAGATTTGTGTTGTTTTGTCCAGGTTAGTGTAGCTTAGTGTTAGATAGATTTTTGTGTAGTTAGTGTAAGTGTACATTTCTTTAAGGTAGCTTAGTTTAGTGTGTGTTTAGTCTCTGTATTTTATGTATAAAAAAAAAAAAAATTAGCTTTAGTTTAGTCATATAAGTTTGTGTAAGTAGAGTTAGTGTTTAGTGCATATTAGTTTATTATTTGTAGTCCTAGTCTTTGTCCTTGTCAGTCAGTGTAAAAAAAAAAAATTAGCTTTAGTTTAGTCATATAAGTCTGTGTAGAGTTAGTGTTTAGTGCATATTAGTTTAGTAATCCAGGAAATGATCTTCGCGTGTTGTTCGCACGCATGCGCATGCGCGGACGAGAATTTCGCAAATTAATTTCGCATTCGCATTAGCGAAATTTCGCAATTTTTTTTTTTGATAAAATAGCACGAATATTCGATATTAACGAATATTTCACGAATATTAAAATTGTGAAATCCTTCGCGCTAAAACAATCAATGTGACAATAGTAATGCTCAGATTGCAGCAAAAACTAATAGTGTTTACCATACCTTATCACGAGTTATTGAGTATGACTAGTGTTGAGCGGAATACGCCATATTAGATTTCGCGATATTTCACGAAAATATAGAAGAATATTCGTGAAATATAAATATAAAAGTGAATTTGCGCAAAAAAACACATCAATCAATATAAAACATATGTGATAAATATGTAATAAGTATTAAGTGAAAAGTAGATAAATAAATTAAAATAGAAATAAAAGTCCATATGTGTTGGAAAAGTCCATATAGTGCAAACGTGCAGTGCACAAAAGTTGCTCTCAGTGAAGCTGTAAAGCTGGCAATAAAGTGATAGTGCTCCTCCGTGCATTCAGTCTCTCAGGCCTCTCACCTTGGTGGCATATATAGATGCCGTGATAATGGGTCAAACTAGCCCGTGCCACTCCAAACACACAGCCTCACAGGCCTCTCACCTCTCAATAGATCAATAAAAGCCTCCAAACAAATCCTCTGGGTAAATTCAATGATAGTGGACGACACCAGGAGCTATTCAGTCATCTCTATGTCTTGTAGTACCCCTTCGCTGTATTACTCGGGGAAACATAAAGAAAGATAGGCCTCCAATGGTGTAGTATGTCACAACGTGTATATTTATTGAAAAACAAAGTAATCTCCTTACATCAGTAAAAAATTAAAGCAGGCATCAAATAATAAACAAGGCGGCATCTGCCATATATCTCACGTCACTTCCAGGTGTACGTCTGATGGAACCTGATTAAATGTGGCAGCATTCAATATATATGCCGCTTGACGGAAATTGTCGATTCGCCATCTTGTCGAAGTCCGGTGGATTCGAACGTTAGACGGAAGTGTATATTCCGTCATTCTACACTCCGCCGGGGTATAGTGGCAAATGACGTCCATCTAACGATCGAACGCACTATACCCCGGCGGAGTGTAGAATGACGGAATATACACTTCCGTCTAACGTTCGAATCCACCGGACTTCGACAAGATGGCGAATCGACAATTTCCGTCGAACCCCGCAATTATGGCGGATTGGCATACATCCGCCAAGCGGCATATATATTGAATGCTGCCACATTTAATCAGGTTCCCCAGATGTAGGCAAGAGAGCCGTAACGCGTAGGGATTCAGACGTACACTTGGAAGTGACGTGAGATATATGGCAGATGCCGCCTTGTTTATTATTTGATGCCTGCTTTGATTTTTTACTGATGTAAGGAGATTACTTTGTTTTTCAATAAATATACACGTTGTGACATACTACACCATTGGAGGCCTATCTTTCTTTATGTTTCCCTGAGTAATACAGCGAAGGTGTACTACAAGACATAGAGATGACTGAATAGCTCCTGGTGTCGTCCACTATCATTGAATTTACCCAAAGGATTTGTTTGGAGGCTTTTATTGATCTATTGAGAGGTGAGAGGCCTGTGAGGCTGTGTGTTTGGAGTGGCACGAGCTAGTTTGACCCATTATCACGGCATCTATATATGCCACCAAGGTGAGAGGCCTGAGAGACTGAATGCACGGAGGAGCACTATCACTTTATTGCCAGCTTTACAGCTTCACTGAGAGCAACTTTTGTGCACTGCACGTTTGCACTATATGGACTTTTCCAACACATATGGACTTTTATTTCTATTTTAATTTATTTATCTACTTTTCACTTAATACTTATTACATATTTATCACATATGTTTTATATTGATTGATGTGTTTTTTTGCGCAAATTCACTTTTATATTTATATTTCACGAATATTCTTCTATATTTTCGTGAAATATCGCGAAATCTAATATGGCGTATTCCGCTCAACACTAGTCATACTCAATAACTCGTGATAAGGCAGGAATATTTTCTTAAATGGCAACAAATTTATTAGGAATAGGTATATATTGTAGCATTAAAGCTGATCTCCCTGCTTTCTTTCACTTTAAATAGTTAGTTTGGACAAAGCTATTCCAAACAAAGTATTTCCATCACTAAGTGCTGCAGCAGCTCTGTCAGTACCTGGGTCACCCGCTGTTGACACTGCTGTTCCTGGAGTCAAAGGGCGTAGTTCTGGTTGCCACCAGTTGGTGTTTCCCAGCAGCCTGCTTATCAGAGTAATTATTATTAATACACATTTTTACAGGTTTTAAATAAGTACCAACAGTTTACACAGTGCTTTACAATATAGAGGGGGACAGAACGATTGCAATACAGTTCAATACAGAAGGAATATGAAAGGAAGGGGGTGGTGGTACAAAAGATAATAGCTGTGTGGGGGGGGGGGTGATCTGATGGAGGTGACTCGGGTACAGTTCCTAGGTAGAGGTGGGGTAGGTTTCCCTCAATAAGTGAGTTTTAAAGCATTGCCTCATGGTGGACGGGGTAGGGGCTGACCAGACATACTGAGGCAGGGAGTTCCAAAGGGTGTAAGAGGCTCTGGAGAAGTCCTGGAGGCGAGAATTTGAGGAAGTAACAAGGGAGCCAGAGAGTAGGAGGTCTTGGGAGGAGTGGACGATTTGGGCAATATCTGAAGATGAGGTTGGTGATGTAGCTGGGTGCAATTTTGTGGATGGCCTCGCATGTTGTGGTTAGTATTTTGAATTTTATATGATGGGGTGGGGCCAGTGAAGCTAGTGAAGAGATTTCCAGAGAGGAGCAGTGGTCACGGATAGGTTAGTAAATTGTATTAGTCTAGCAGCAGCAATCATAATAGACTGAAGGGGGATAGCTTGTGTAAAGGTAGCCAGTGAAGAGGGAATTGCAGTAGTCAAGGCAGTAAATAACCAAGGAGTGATTAAGTTGTTTTGTGGTGTTGTTAGCCAGAAAGGGCTGAATTCTGGAAATGTTTCAGAGGTTAAAGCAGCAAGATGTAGTCAGTGATTGGATATGGGGGCTGAAGGAGAGGTCAGAGTCTATGATTACACCCAGCACCCTGCGCCTGACACTGGCTGCTGGGAAGTATATAATGCCACCCTTAACCGAAGTTCAGTGTATTTCCTGTAAACTTTGTTCTTGCCTTATCCTGATCCTAATCATGTGCCTTGTTCTTGTATCTGTGCCTTTACCTGATCCTGCGCCTTATTCCTGTGAACTGCTCCCAGTATCCTGCTCCCTATATGCAGTACTCCGTACCCTGCTCTGCTCCCCTTTTTTCCTCTCTGTCTCAGTTCCTGATTTATTAAGGTACAGCCCACTGATCTGGTCATCTTTGCTGAATACCTGCATTTGGTATCCCTTACAAGTTTTAAAAACTGTATATATGTATCCAGTACACAGTGCTAGGTTATGGTTGTGTCCATAACAATATTGAGTTGATCTGAGCCATGCTCAGCCATTCATAGGCAGCTTTGTATTCAGTGAATGAATGCAAAGCTTTCTCTAATTGGCTGAGGCAGAGAGGTGAGCTGATGACATCACAACCTCTGACTGAGACAATCAGAGGAAGCTTTGTATTCATTCACAGCTGCCCATGAGGGGATGAGAGCTGCTCAGGCTGCCCTATTATTGTTCTGGGTGTGAGATGGGAAGTCTCTGTCTCACAGCTGGAACTCAGCACTGTGTACTGTATGTAGCTGAAGCTACATGCAGAGCATACAATACTTAGAGCTGCTGCAGCACTTAGTGAAGGAAATAGATTGGTCCAAATTAACTATTTAAAGTGAAAGAAAATACGGATATAAAAATTTAAAGACCAACGCTTAGCAATAAGTGAAACCATTAAGTGAATTGCTAATGCTGTTGTATAAATTAGCAAAAAATACAAAAGTAACATTAATTTATCTTAAAACTCAACTTTCCCAAAATATAATATAGCATATCACGGCTACACAAACTATTTGTAAGGTAATGCTATCATTATTATCATTATTATCTTTCCATTGCTATGCTTTAATGAAACAGGCAAATAATTAAATGATCACTAGATAGCAATATGACAAACCTAGAGTGGCAGTGTATAGGACAACTCCAGAAATAAAATGTTATGCTTGTGTAACTGGCTAACAGATTAAGTCTAGACACAGCTGTAAGTTAAAAGAGACACCCCCTGCAACAGACCTTTAATATTTGCAATGAAGATTAATCACAGCTAAATGCTTGTGATTAATGGTCCTTTTGTATTACAAGAATATGAATGGAAGAATGCAAAGGTGGTAAAAATGAAGCCAGACCTAAGGCTGGGTTCACACTAGTGAGAGTTGGATGTGGTTTCCCCCCTTTTAATTCACATGTCAGGACTGTGACTTGCTCTCAATTAAGCCAGTTCACATAGCTCCGGGATTGCTGCAAGGAGGTTTGCAGAAGACTCCTGTGTGTCTTCTGGTGCGTTTCAGGTCCAAATCCAGCCCAAAATTTGCTCGCTATCATCTTTGGCCCAAGCCTTTCATTCAGACATATTCCTATGCTAATATTGATTGATTCTACTTTACTACTTTAGATGCCTGACAAACATACTTATATTCACAGCCTATACTTTTTATGGACCAATGAGGTCTCTATGGATACACCACTATACCTATGCCATGCCTGCTCTCCGTTTGGCCCCTGGAGGGGTCTCTTTCTGACTCCGCCCACTCAGCTCCCGGGTGAGGCACCTGCTGCTGCCGTCTTTTGGCCACACACCTGTAGCCATGGTCAAGCTCAGTGGTGACTATGGGGACCCACAACCCCTCCTACCCTGTGCCTTTACAACTAATACTGTGCCATATTGCCAAACATATATACTTTTTCATCCTAGGTACAGTGTTACACACCCCTGAAGAGCGAGCTGGATCTTGAGAAACTAGTATAGTCAGGTAGTACGATGCTCGTGTACTCTGTCCAATACTATATTTATGTACCAATATTTATTGTTTACATATCTTTTCAATTGGCAATTGTTGGTTTTATCTCTGTATGTAACAATTTTACTTTACGCATGTAAACAGTTTTACTTGAATAAACTATTTACTGTATAACTACTGTTATTTTTACTGGCGGAAACGGTACCCACTTAATTTAAAGTCCCAGGGCGAATCCTTTGTTTTGACTATATGTAACAGGGATGGAAGTGTGTAAGGCCGCGTACACACGATCAAATCTATCTGCTGGAAACGATCTGACAGACCATTTCAGCAGACAGATTCGATCGTGTGTACGGGCGGACAGACAGATTTTGCCAGCCGTCAGATTTTAAAGCATGCTTTAAAATCTGTCTGCTGGGAATCCGTCCGTCCGACATGTCTGCTGGTTAGTACGCTAACCGGCAGACATATCTGATCGCACATGCGTCAAATGGATTCGACGCATGCACTAAAGTGTTTTACTTCATGGTGCGGTGACTTGGCGGCGTCAACGTCATCGCCACGTCACCGCGCTGTCTGCCGGCGGGGATTTTGGTTTAAGCGTGTGTACAGCGATCAAACCAAAACAGCCCAGCAGACAAATCTGATCAAATCGATCTGTCAGACTGATTTGAACAGATTTATTTCCTCGTAAGTACAGGGCCTTACTGGGGACACCAGACATTTCCTCTTTCTGTATATATTTATTTCAATCATCTACTTATGAAATGCAGCCATACTTCATTAATCTGTTCATTGTTTCAAATGTTCTAGCAATACGTGCTCTGATAATGAAAGTTTACCATCAACAATGAGATTTTAGGCAATGGGATGGCCTGGTGTACTAAATGAAAACAGGCCCTTGGTAGGCATGGTGCTATTGTTGTTCCCTGCATGCCTGTCAAAGCTTCTTTTTTCAATTAAGAGTGCCATGTACCTTCAAGGCACAAAGAATAAAATGTGTATATGCCTTGGTAACATTGGCAGGGGCATAACTAGCAACAGATAAGTAGAATTAGAGAATAAAAAAGCAATTATTTTAGGCTTTTGAACATTTACCTTTGATTTTTTAATAGTAATTTCATTAGAATAAATTATATTTTCCCTGAAGAGATAGAATAAGTAACAGCAAGTTAAAAATAATAAAAGAAATTACAATAACTAATGTTACAGACCAAGAAACAGCAGTAATAGAAAATGAAATCAGAATTCATTTATGAACGATAATAAAAACTGCAAGGGAACTATATTACAGGTGAGAAGCTTGCGGCATTGAAATATTTAAACTCTTCCAAACTGCAGGGGGCTTCAAAAGCAAATGAAAAGTAATTATGGTTACAAAATAATACAGTTTGTGAAGAAAAGAGCACAAAAGCTCCTGGTGCAGGTTTGGTTTTGAAAGTCCCAAAAGATTAAAGTTTGAAAGATATGTTCAGGTTGTTAAAATATCTACAGAAAAAAAAACACAGTACTTAAAAATGACTTTAAAGCTTCATAGGTGAGCTAATTGATCTCTTTTATTGCTTTTATAGCTCAAACATTATTTGAGCATCAATCAGAATCACATTGAAATATTTTTTGTGTTTGCCTTTCCCTCAAGTAAAGATGCTCATTATTTACAAGAAACTGTAGATAGAGTGTCATAATACAGCGGCTAGGTTTCAAAGAGACAATTTCATTTAAAAAAAGATTATTGCAGAGGGTATTTCACTCACTAGCCCAAACCTGAAATCTTTTGCTTTGGCTAGACGATATAGACCCTTAAGGGGAGGTACTCAGCTTCCAATGAGTATTCGAGTTTATCAAACAGGAAGTGAGGTAAAATATGCACAGGGGCACCATCAGAAATAATAATATGACGGAAGCTCTAGCCTTGTTTATGTCTGTATTACTGTTGGGGAGTTCCTGTCACTTCCTGTCCTGTCAGTATGACAATAAGTGAGGGTAAATCTCTCTGACAGAGCCCTGGACAGCAGTAAAAAACTGACATGTTCTAGCCCTTCCCAAATCTGTCTAAAACTAGAAAAAAAAATGTTTTCCCTGGACATACAATTAAAGACACCCCCTTTCTTCAGGGCGTTGAAACTGAACAAGCAGTTATATACATTTTAGAATATTTGAACAATTGTTTTATACTTGGGAGGTAGGGGTACAGTATGCAAACTTTTTTCATGAAACAATAGTGAGTAGGAGTGGTTTAAAGGATAAAACATCATAAATTACACTTCTATAACAATTTAATGTAAAACAGAAATATGCAATATAAAAAAAAAAAATACACTGGCTAGTTTTACTGGTGTTCTTGTAATAAATATTTTAAAATATAACAATAGTAAAAACCACTCAAACCCATACAAAAATAATTGGAAGAAATAATTAAAGTGTAGTTCCACCCCTTTTTTCCCCCCAAAAATCTTAAAATAAATAAAAAACATTTTTATACTCACCTGAAAGGGCGGTTGCTATGCGAAAGTAGTTGTTCTGCCTCTTCCTTCACCGCAGTGGATCTTCTGCTTCATACTCCGTTGCAGTGTCTTCTGGTGAATGAGCCGCGCTGCCTTCTGGTAACTGTGTGTATCCCAGGAGGCAGCCGCCCATTCACAAAGTGCTGCAACAGTCATGCATGTGCAGTAGGAAATGGGCAGTGAAGTCGTAAGCCTTCACTGCCTGTTTCCCTTAGTAAGGATGGAGGCGCCAGGACCGAGCGATCGCCATCGGGGGATCAACATCATGGGTGACTAGGACAGGTAAGTGTCCTTATTAAAAGTCAGCAGCTACAGTGTTAGTAGCTGCTGACTTTTAGAAAAAAAAATTGCGGGTGAAATCCTGCTTTAAAAGCAATCAAAGATCTTACTGTTACATCAGGAGTAGTCCCCAAGTAGAAATGAGCTTGGGCATGCTCTGAACTTACCCCTAACCCAAAATCTGAGCTCTGGCTTTCTTCAATAAGCAGTGGGACAGGTCATTCCCCACAGCTTACATGAGCATATTAGCTGAAAATTACATATTAGTAGAAACGGCAAATAATAATAATAATAATTATTATTATTATTATTACCGGTATTTAAAGAAAACAAAGTAACATACCAATACCAATGAAATACCTCATAATCCTGCCATTGTAACTCTTGTCAACCATGTAATGAATATTTGTAATGGCATAGAGGGTAGACTTTAATGCCCACATGCTGCACATATGCCTCCATGGTGGCCAAGGTTTCTGTGCTGAGACAGTGCTTGGGCCTCTGGTTATGATCAGGAGTCAGAGAAATGGACTTTCAACCACTTTGACAGCAAATCTCAGTGATCATGTGATTAGGAAGGGTTTAAAGTTTCTGAATATAATATTACAAAGTTTATTTCATTCTTACACATATTTTGCAACAACACTAAAACCACCAAAACCCGATATACATAAAGCAGATATTGCTTATATCATGATGACTATTATAAGGGAAGAAACTTCCAGTCTGTGTATAGACTCAGGGACATACTAAAAATAGAATTTTATCACACTTCATCGTTAAAAAGTGTATATCATTTTTTTATAAAATAGACTAATGCCCCGTACACGCAATCAGAATTTCTAAAGGAAAAAGTCTGACTGAAATTCTGACCGTGTGTATGCCCCATCGGAGTAATTCTGATTAATTCCATTGGAGTTTACATAGAGAAAATGTTCTCTTTTCCTCTGATGGAATTCCGTCGGAATTCCGGTTAAGAATTTGGTCGGACAAAGGTCCGATCGTGTGTACAAGCCATTAGGTACTTTTATAAATATATGGGCTCAACAGCAATATGAAGCCAAATACTTATTTTGCCTTCTTCCCTTGGGTTTGGTCCCTAGGGATAGAACATGAGTACAGGTAAGCAGTAAATGTTCATACCCTGCTTCTAGAAAGCAGCCTTATTGTAGAACAGAAGACAGAATTAATTTCCATCTCTTTTATGAAAATGTTGTTCTAATCTGAAAATTCAAGATGAATAAATACCACTGCACCTGCCAACTAAAACAAGGCGAGGAAGAAAGAAAATATGTTTTCAGGATATGCACATCCAAAAGGAATTGATCAATGTCTAATCATTTGCATACTTGGCATGCTGTTCTTGATGATGAATACATAACATGACTACAACAGGTACATCACTCTGCAGTTTGTCTTACCTCTGGGGGAGGTGTGGATTTTGTTACACTTTAATTGAATTTGCCTGACATATTTTTACTTGTTGCAGATTGTCTCCATTAGAAAAATGTAAAAATGGACGCATGATAGACAATTATTCTCTACCTTCTTATTAATTCTTCTTAGCTGTGCCATTATGTGCTTACTCTGAAACAGAAATTCTAGCACATTTTGTTTAAATTGTGGTTGTGGTAAACCTTCTGAGATTAACTTTTTATCTTAAAATAAAGCCAAAAATCTTTGCAAATAAAAATAAAAAAAACACTAATCTGCATATGTAGAACATACATACATGCAGTAACCCAACACAGCAATCATCTATCAACTTTCACTAATTATTTTTGCTGTATACTAAACCTAGTTATCATAAGTTACTGTTTTTTTATTAGTACTAAAAATGCTAAATTGAAGGATTTCCTCTAATACAATTAAGCATTTTATTACTCTTTAAAGTAATATTGTTAATGTACAAGTGCTCTCAAGATGTTCTTTTGCTTTCCAAATTATATCAAAAATCATACTGACTTAAAAACTATCACTTGCATACTATAGAGTAGGTCATACACTGTTAGAATTTTGTCTGGTTCCTCTGAATTCTAATAGTGTTTGGCCCTAATAGCTTGAGAAAAGTTAATTACTCAATCGACTTTTGTCCAGGGAGCCAGGCCAAAAATGGCATCATGTGGCAACGTAAGACGCCCCATTGTGCACATTCTAAGTGTGTTAAACATAAATCAGCAGGAGGTTTTTGATATGTTTATTTTAGTGACTACCACTTTGTCACTATACTTACACAACTATGTACTAGAATCAACCTGAGAACATGGATTTTAGGAACACCACTAGGAGCCCCAATACCAACATCTCTCTTTCCCCTTATGCTTTTCTCAGTCTCTACATGAAAACATTGCTTGAAATCAACTGTCCTCCTCATCAAGAAGTAACACCAAATATTCCTCTAGACAGAATCCTTTTAAAACCTTCCCAACACTCCAACACAAATTTCAATGACCCTCTCATGCACACTTTACCTATAACCGTATAACACATTGCCTATACAGGCTCCCTTTACACCCTACCTGAAATTGCAGGTAACTACTTATCTAGTACCCACACTTTGTAGAAAGGCATCTCAATTGTTGATGCTTTGAGCTAACAAAAATGAGCCTTCACTAATCTAAACCATTCCTTCTATGGGAATCAGATCTGGAGAAATTGTGGCAATGTGGAGACATTTTATGGAAATGCTCAATATTACACTCCAGTGTTATGAGATTTTTTGAGATTCGATCTAAATTTGCCGACAACCACGACCTGGCATTATTGAACTTGAATATAACATCCATTGATCCATCCACCAGACACTCTGTTAAGCACAACTTAGTGGTGGCTAGACTTAGTATTGTGAGACTTTGGAAGAACTTTGCTAGAGACTCTAGACATAGTCCACAAGAACTGTTCATATGAACCTATGATGGCCTCTGACAGAGGTCTCTACAAAAAAACATGCTCCTTTGTCCTTTGGAAACTTTGATTGCAATGGTGTCAAACCACCTGCCACATGTTACCACCCTGATAAATTTATAACTGCATGCTTTAGACAAGCCCTAAGCCTTTTTTTTTATCACAGGCTTTCCCTGATACATTTGTATTCATCTACAGGCCTCCCACTGGAATTTATATCTGTTACTTTTATATGCACTGTAATACGGCAAATGGGTCTCTACTCATTATTTTGTGTAACTTTGATCTGTTATTTGTAATCTTGAACTCCACATTTCAACTAATCTTATTGAAGTGATATTTATTTTGTTACTTGTTATTCTTTTGTTTATTCTTTGCTAACTTTGGAAAATTCTTAAAGTGGAAGTAAACCCTTCTATCATTTTCAGCCAAGGAAGCTGTCATCTTGGCCTATGTTTAATCTTCAACTGCCGTGGTGCTGCACATGTGATCAGTTATGACACCAGCCATTGGATGGTTTGACAGTTTGGTTGAGAGCACAAACAATGTGACAGTTGGCAATCCCGGCATGCCGGAAATTTAACTGCTTTTTGAAACTGTTAAATCGATGCGTTTACTTCCGCTTTAATAAAAACGAATGAAAAAGAAAATGGTGGGATGGACTTATGCTAACATGAGGCGATGCCTTAGAAACAGGCAACCTTTGATAAATCTGAATTTAGATTTTTGCCTTTTTTTAAACATAATCTTAAATATACAGTAATTATGCTATTTAGTGCACCCCTCCAATATTCAGTGGCTGATTCTGCTCATTCATCATATTGCTTTCTTCTAATATTGGTCAAACTACTTCAATGTCCTGGCAGTTTGATTCTTTGTGGATAGCATCTTTAAATGAGGGAAAAAGCAGATATAAGATGTAGAAAGATAATCAGTGCTAAATCTAAAAATCCTAGTTCATGCTGAATAGATAGCAAAGATATAATATATGTTTAAGACATCTACTCTCCTTCGTCCATTACTTTGAAAGCAGCAATCAAAATATTGTTCTTTTAAAGTATTTTAATCTTACTCTTTAATTAATGAAAAGCAGGTTAGATGGCCATAAACCCAAATGTTAACAGTCTTGTGGAGATGGAAAATAAAATAAAATAGGCTGACATAGGGCTGGCATACCTTTCTTTTCTAGATAAAATGCTGCTGCAATTTTTCTTCAGTGTTAGTCACATGTCTGAGTGCATGGACACTTAAAGCTGGCCATACATGAAACGAAATGTGATGGGCTCAGCAGGAACCAGCCACATTTAGATCTATATATGGACACTGTGGTTGAAAATAAGGCAGTCTATGGATTGACGCTTGATCAACCAACCTGTTGGAAAATATCCACTTATTCAGTGCTGTAGGCTATAGTCTGCAGCACTGATCAGGGTATTCTCATGGTAAGGAAGTCTCCTCACTGTTAGAATCCATAGACATAGCAGGGAGGATTCCCCCATACACACTGAGTGTGTGAATAGGTAAATCAAGACAAGTTTTTTTTTTCAACCAAAGAAAATAAAAAAAAGAACTGACTAATTTATGGCAAGCTTTAGTCTCATGATCTCTTCAGAAATGCAGGATAAAGAAAACTGTACTCTGACCCCCCCTCTTATTCATCTTTGCAAGGCTGTTCAAGGGGTAAGCTAGTCATTGGGATTGGTTTGTCATATTTAATTTCTATTATCTTTCTTTGTGACTGTCAACATTTATGGTGTTCCCCTTCTCTATGCATATTCGGAATATGTACATTTCCTTGTTCTACATATGCACCATAAAAAGGAAATTCAGCATATTCGTACATTACGAAGGAACTCACAGACTCTCATTGCCAAAACTTTTTCCCACCACTTCAATCTGCCTGTCATAGCGGACATATACACATATGTATATATATATATATATATATATATATATATATATATATATATATATATATATATATATATATATATATATATATATATATATATATATATGCAAATATGCAAAGCTAGACAGCAGCAGAGATGTCACATTCTGCTCAATCCCTGGTTGTGGAGAATTTAATACGGTGCTTCTTCTGTAAGGTAGTGAAAATATAAAAGTGCACCTTGTAACAATTAGATTTCAGTACAATGTCATTGTACTGTAATGTAATGATCATTTAAAAAAAAGGGCCAGATTCTCATAGAATTCCGGCGGCGTAGCGTAAGCCATTTACACTACGCCGCCGAATCGTACTACTGTAGAGCAAGTGCTTTAATCTCAAAGCACTTGCTCCGTAGTTTTCGCCGGCGTCGCGTAAATCACCCAGCGTAAACCCGCGCAATTCAAATGGGGCGGCTTGTATTTAAATTACAATGTATGAACGGAAGATCAGTGATTTCCCCTAGTGAGTCCACCCCCCCATACAGTTAGAACACACCCAGGAACATACTTAACCCCTTCCCCGCCCCCTAGTGTTAACCCCTTCACTGCCAATGGTATTTTTATAGTAATCCAATGCATTTTTATAGCATTGATCGCTAAAAAAATGCCAATGGTCCCAAAAATTTGTCAAAAGTGTCCGAAGTGTCCACCATAATGTCGCAGTACTGAAAAAAAACACTGATCGCCGCCATTGCTAGTAAAAAAAAAAAAATATTAATAAAAATGCCATAAAACTACCCCCTATTTTGTAAATGCTATAACCTTTGCACAAACCAATCAATAAACGCTAATTGCAATTTTTTTTAACGAAAAATATGTAGAAGAATACGTATCGGCCTAAACTGAGGAAAAAAATGTTTTTGGGGATATTTATTATAGAAAAATGTAAAAAATATTGCATTTTTTTTCTAAATTGTCACTCTATTTTTGTTTATAGTGCAAAAAATAAAAACCACAGAGATGATCAATTACCACCAAAAGAAATCTCTATTTGTGGGAAAAAAAGGCCACCAATTTTGTTTGGGAGCCACATCGCACGACTGCGCAATTGTCAGTTAAAGCGACGCAGTGTCGAATCACAAAAATTGCTCTGGTCATTGGGCAGCAATATGGTCCGGGGGGTTAAGTGGTTAAAGCGGAGCTCCAGCCGCGATTTTTTTTTTTTAAAGTCAGCAGCTACTAACAGTGTAGCTGCTGACTTTAAATAAGGACACTTACCTTGTCCTACTTGCCCGCTCTGATGGGCCCCCCGATGCCGGTCCCACGATCGCTCCGGGTCCTGCGCCGCCATTCACACTATGGGAAACAGGCAGTGAAGCCGTACGGCTTCACTGCCCATTTCCTACTGCGCCTGCGTGAGTCTCACGCTGGCTTGTGAATGGGCCCGCTGCTCTCTGAGAACACACACAGTTCCCAGAAAGCAGCGCGCCCCATTCACAAGGAGAAGGACAAGAAGAAAAGGCACCGCGGAGTGGAAGAGGCAGATTACGGACTTCCGCATAGCAACAGGTATTTCGGGTGAGTATTTTTTTTTTTTCCAGGTTTTTTTTATTTCATTTTTTTAAACAACATGGGAAAATGTTGTTTTCCTGGGTGGAGCTCCGCTTTAAGGAATATGTGCATCATTATTTCTCTTTAAAGTGCTTTACTAAACTTGCTTGTATGACTAAGGTGATCTACTAAAGGCAAATAAACTGTGTACTTTGCAAAAGCAATTTATATTTTGTAAATGTGAATGTAGTAAAGCTTCACTTCATAAAGAATACCCAATCAGGTGCAAGGAAAAAAAACAGCATTTTTTTCTTACACATTTGGATGATGGAAATCAGCAGACCTTTCCACATATACATAGTTCACTCTTTGGGATAATATTTCACATTAGTATTCAGTTAATTTACATACTTCACAATATCAATTCACTTTGACAGGAAACTTCTGAAAATAAATCTGATTGAAAGAATCAAGGAATTTGCAATTGCAATATAATTGTAAAAAGTTATGCTCATGCTTTAAGTAGCTTTGCATTGACTGACTAATGTTTATTTTTTCCCAGCATCACTTCTCTTGTTATATTCATACATAGAAACATTGTGCTACTAGAACTCACAACAATGATTTGATAAATAGCTGAAATTAAACCCTTATAGTGACCACCCAGGGTACAACACTTCAGAAAAAGAGTGCAGTGCACAACCTTTGAGGAATAAAGTGAAATTCATGGACTTTCTTAAGATGAACTCCAGTAGGCTCTGTTTATCTCAAAATGACAACATAGCATAGCATCATTGTCATTTCAGAATTTCAGTATGAATAAACATCATGCCTCCCCTATGCTTCTACTTCTCAAGAGATACATATAGACAAGTTTGAAATTATTAATCTCCACGGCAGTCTTCTACTACTCCATGCACATGATACACTGTGAAAGATAAAAACTCCACAAGTATGCTTTTAAAAATACAGGATCTCAAGCAGCATTTTAGCATCTCACAAATCCTTAAAACTGCTCTGAGATCCTGTGCCTCTCTCCCCTCCAGCGTAGGTGTTTGCAATCTCCTGGTTCAATCCCTTTCCTACACTATCTGCATACCTAAGTGATGCACTCCAGTAATACTTTGTGTACAAACATATGTTCTGTCTGCAGTGATAGAGACACTTCTCCCATGACCTCCCTTTGATGTGTTTCACCCCAAACTAAAGTTTAACTGTAGACTTATAGCTTTAGTAGCTAAAGGCCAGCAAAGCATAAATGAAGCAAACTTCTGATCCCTTGTGTCCCAAAAAAATAATATGGGAGAGACACACCACCCACCTTCTTCCCCTGGCAAGTTTCACCTCCTACTAGGGACTAATTATAACCTTTAAACTTTAACAGCTTTTACGTAAATTATGATGGGTGGCTTGATAGACCAATCATGAGGCATGGGAGGTGAATGGGGTGGGAATAAGGATCTTTTGCGGAAGTCAATAGCTTTCTACTAGTTTAAACCAAATTTTGTTCTATAGAAAGTAAATAAGTATTCAGGCAACTGACATGCGATTTGAATAGTATAGGTGCTATTTAAACAATTCAGGCATTGGCAAGCAAGGAGACATATGGGGCCAGATTCACATACACTTAATATTGCGCTGCGTAATCGAAATACTCTACGCTGCCGTATTTTACCAGGCTCTACACCGAATCCTGGTAGATTTTTGCCCGTACGCTACGGCAGCGTAGTCTATTTCTCACCGCGTAATTGAAATACGCGATTAGGGGGCGTGAAGCATTTAAATTAAGCGCGTCCCCGCGGCGATCGAACTGCGCATGCTCCGTTCAGAAATTTCCCGCCGTGCATTGCGCAAAATCACGTTGTTACGTCATTCGTTGTTTGAGTAGCGTCGTTTACGAACATTCCTATTCCCGGACGACTTACGTAAAATATAATAAAAGACGTCGGAAAACGTTGAAATTCGACGCGGGAACGACGGCCATACTTAACATGAGCTGTCTAATATTAGAGCAGCAAAAAGCTGGTATAGTGTTACGCAAATAAAAGATGACTAAAGGTGCCGTAAGAGATTGCGATTGAAGATCGTAATTTCGGGGATCGCCGGCAAAAGCTAATTTGCATACCCCGACGCGGAAAACGACGGGAAGTCCACCCAGTGACCGCAATTTTATTGCAGCGTAGATCCGAAGGCGTATGAACATGTAATCCAGTCGAATTGAAGCCCGCAGCCATCTATTCATGGTTTGAGGTTTTCGACTAGCTAGAAAACGCGCGTAATTTGAAATTACTCCTGTCTAACACCAGTTAGACAGGCGTAATGGCTCTATGAATCTGGCCCATGGTCTTTACACCAAGGACACTAAATGAAAAGAGTATATATAAATATATATTATGAACCAGGCAGCAGGTGCACTTACAACAGGAGTAACAACAGGAGACATTTCTCCTGTTGTGAGACCCACTTTCTGCTCCTGCTACCTGCTTCATATTATACAGGTGTGCTTATACGTTTACAGTACATACCCTGGCAGAATTTCTTGGCCATTTTTCCAGAGAATATGAATGAAAACACAAAAACATTTCTTCCAGTGGTTAGTGTTTGGCTGAAGCCATTTATTATCAAGCAACTGTGTTTACTTTTTTTAAATCATAATGGCAACAAAAACTACCCAAATGACCCTGATCAAAAGTTTAAATACCCTGATGATTTTGGCCTGATAACATGCACACAAGTTGACACAAAGGGGTTTCAATGGATATTAAAGGTAACCATCCTCACCTGTGATTTGTTTGCTTGTAATTAGTGTGTGTGTATAAAAGGTCAATAAGTGTGATGATACTTTGTTACATGATTACTCACATTGTACTTCCTTCACTGTTTACTTATTTTTCATGCTTTTACTTTTCTCAATAAAACCGTTTGTATTCAAAAAAATAAAAGGTCAATTAGTTTCTGGACTCCTGACAGACCCTTGCATTCTTTATCCAGTACTGCACTGACGTTTATGGATTCTGAGTCATGGGGAAAGCAAAAGAATTGTCAAAGGATCTGCGGGAAAATGTTGTTAAACTGTATATAACAGGAAAAGGATCTAAACAGATATTCAAGGAATTGAGAATGCCATTCAGCAATGTTCAAACTCTAATCAAGAAGTGGAAAATTAGGTGTTCTGTTAAAACCAAACCACGTTCAGGTAGACCAACTAAAATTTCAGCACAACTGCCACGAAAATTGTTTGGTGTTCAAAGAAAACCCTAAAAATAACTTCAGGTGAAATACAGGTGAGGCTGTTTCAAGATGCACAATAAGAAAGCACTTGAAGAAAGATGGGCTGAAATTTTAGAGTCGCCAAAAGAAAGCCATTACTAAGCAAGTGCCACAAAGTATCTTGCTTATAAAATGCCACATAGCACAGAGACAAGCCGTAAACCCTTTGACACAAGATAATTTGGTGATGAGTGATGAGACCAAAGTTAAGCTTTTTGGTCACAACCATAAACGCCACATTTGGATAGGAGTCAACAAGGCCTATGATGAAAGGTATGGAGGAGGATTGCTGATGTTTTGGGGATGTGTGACCTACAAAGTCACAGGAAATTTGGCCCTAATTGCAAGATGAATGCAGTTAAAAAATAAAAAATACTAGAGGAACATTTGCATTCATCAGCCAGGAAGCTGCGCATGGGATGTACTTGGACATTCCAACATGACAACGTGACAATGATCCAAAACACAAGGCCAAGTCGACCTGTCATTGGCTACAGCAGAATAAAGTGAATGTTTTGGAGTGGCCATCTCAGTCTCCTGACCTCAATATCATTTAGCCCCTCTGTTAAGATCTCAAACATGCAGTTCATGCAAGACAGCCCAAGAATTTACAGGCCCTAAAGGCTTTTTGCCAGGAGGAATGGGCAGCTTTATCATCTGAGAAGATAAAGAGCCTCATTCACAAATACCACAAAAGATTTCAAGCTGTCATTGATCTTAAAGGTGGCAATACATGGTATTAAGAACTGGATGTCATGTACCTGGGTGTGTTTGAACCGGGGTCTTCCCAATCCCACAGCTGCAGCCTTACCTGTTGTGCTACGGAGGAGATCTGGACTTTTGAAAATCTCCTTGCAGTATTAAGTCTTACCTTGGACTCACTATCCCCACCTGCTGCCAGCTGAGCAGCCCATAAATAGGAAGTGATGTGATCTCTCATTGCCCGTTTGTGTGGATTAGTTCCCTGGGTGTTCTGACTGCTTGTGATCATGATTATTGTGTTGAACTTCTGCCTGAATCTCTGACTATTCTCTAGCTTCCTGATTTTGTACCCCACCGCCAGATTGTTTATGACCTTTTCTTGCCTAACCACTCTCTGGATTTTGATTGTATACCGTTTTGCCTGATCTGTTGCCAACCCAATCTGCCTGACTACGTTTTCGCCTGAATTCTCAGCACACAAGTTCTACGGACACTATCAATCACAGGTAACTTACACTGGGGTATGTACATTTTTTAACAGAGTAATTTTGGTATTTTCTGTTGCCATTATGATTTAAAAAGAGAAAACGCAGTTGATTGATAATAAATGGCTTCAGCCAAACCATGAGTAAAATAAAAAAAAAATACGTTATCATTTGTATTCTATGAAAAATGGCCAAGAAATCATAAATTCTGCCAGACTTATGAGCACAACTGTACATTCGTTTTCATTAATTGCACCCAGACCAATGTCCCTACATGCATGTGCAGTAGCTCCACTCTACTATATATATATATATATATATATATATATATATATATATATATATATATATATATATATATATATATATATATATATATATAAATACTGTATTGTGAATTTCCAATATCCTTTAAACTGCACTAGATAACCTTTTGCTTTGGAGTTAATATATCTTACATAAATTCTACATCATACTGAGCAATCTAACTGTGTACTTGAAATAATGAACATGAGAATCAGGTCTCTCTGCTCCAAGAATTCTGTGTTTTTTTTCACTTTGCCTTACAGTATTTGTAAAGAGCTGGTACCAATTTTATGCAAGTCGAGCAACACCCACACATTTTAAAGCTTCTAGTAAAACTGTAAAAACAATCTTTTTACAAAGTCTGCTCTATAATTCAATACAGCTGAGCAAAAATGGATAGTTCTCCTAAAATAAACAGTTCTTTGGTAGCTAATGTCAAACCATAAAGCCTAATGTTTATAGTGCAAAACAAGTGAATTGCATTTATGTATTCTGGTACTCTGGATGACCGTCATATCATAGCTCTGTTAAAGAATGAATAAATATACACATTTGTGACTGCATATAACAGAAGTTAAGAGCCATATATGGAGCAGATATTTTTAAACTTGCTTCAAAATGCATGTGCTGTATTTCTAATTACATCACACACAAACTAAAAAATTAGTCAACATATTTCAATCTAAGCAATAGAAATATACTAGAAGCACACAGCAGCCAGATCTATAGGTTATGACAGTCATTTCCTTTTCTTGAGGAGCAGGATGAAGAAAATTAAGAATGTTTTTCAAAAAAATTAGTGCCTCAATCCTTGATTCATCTTGAAGCAAAGGGGGGGGGGGGTTACTAAAACTGGAAAGCGAAAAATCTGTACAGAAACCAATTAGCATCCAGGTTCTTTTGTTAAAGCTTAATTGAACAAGCTGAAGTTAGAAGCCGCTTGGCAACCATGCACAGCTGTACAAGGTATTGCACTTCCAGTTTTCGTAAAACAACCCCAAAGTGTCCCTGGATACTGCTTTGTGGGCAAACTCTAAATACAAGTGTGCAGATATTAAATTCAAAGTTCTAGATGGCACTATACAGATGATTGGGGGATGAAAATGAAGACCACTTGTATTTTTTTAACCTACACTTCTAAATCTAAATGTGTATATAAATGTGTTTATACAGTATTTCTTTTGACTTTTTCTTTAACCACTTAACCCCCGGACCATATTGCTGCCCAATGACCAGAGCACTTTTTGTGATTCGGCACTGCGTCACTTTAACTGACAATTGCGCAGTCATGCGACGTGGCTTCCAAATAAAATGGGCGTCCTTTTTTTCCCACAAATAGAGCTTTCTTTTGGTGGTATTTGATCATCTCTGAGGTTTTTATTTTTTGCGCTATAAACAAAAATAGAGCGACTATTTTGAAAAAAATGCAATATTTTTTACATTTTGCTATAATAAATATCCCCCAAAAACATATAAAAAAACGTTTTTTCCTTAGTTTAGGCTGATACATATTGTTCTACATATTTTTCGTAAAAAAAATCGCAAATATCGTTTATTTATTGGTTTTCGCGAAAGTTATAGCGTTTACAAAATAGGGGGTAGTTTTATGGCATTTTTATTAATATTTTTTTTTTTTACTAGTAATGGCGGCGATCAGCGTTTTTTTTTTTCAGTATGGCGGACACTACGGACACTTTTGACACATTTTTGGGACCATTGGCATTTTTATAGCGATCAGTGCTATACAAATGCATTGGCAGTGAAGGGGTTAACATTAGAGAGCGGGGAAGGGGTTAAGTATGTTCCTGGGTGTGTTCTAACTGTATGGGGGGTGGACTCACTAGGGGAAATTACTGATCTTCCGTTCATACATTGTATGAACAGAAGATCAGCATTTCCCCCGCTGACAGGATCGGGAGCTTTGTGTTTACACACAAAGCTCCCGGTCCCCACTCTGTAACGAGCAATCGCGCGTGCCCGGCGGCAATCGTGTCCGCCGGGCACGTGATCAGGACTCGGGGGCGAGCGGGGGCGCCGGCGGCGTGCGCGCGCCCCCTAGTGGCCGCAAAAGGAGCCGACGTATAGCTACGGGCTCTCGCCCAGGAGAGCCAACCTGCCACAGTAAAATGATTGCGGCAGGTCAGCAAGCAGTTAATAACCTTATTTATCAGTTGTGTGCTTTTTGCGTCTCTTGATGCTGCTCTAACTAAAGTATCCAATAATTAATTGGAAAGTGATCTGTTGGCTGTTGATGCTTTGGTTTTCACCATATTTTTATTTACCTTCGGTATTTTTTGGACCTAAACGTTTTTTTTTTTATTGTTTCTACAGCTAGGAGTTGAAAACTAATTCAGCACACACACACAATCTGGCTTTTGCCTGGCCAAATCACATCGGAATTCTGATGGAATTCCATCGGAAAAATATAGAACATGTTCTATATTTAAAGTCTGATGGAATTTATTGGAAGTTCCGATGAAAAAACTCTGATGGGGCTACACACGTCCATCTGACTTTTTCCATCGGAAAGTCTGTTCATGTGTACGGGGCATTAGGGGTTGATTTACTAAAGCCAAATAAACTGTGCACTTTGCAGTTGCTCCAAAACTTAGTAAATAAGCAAAAGCTCAGCTGACTTCTATCATCCAATTATATGCAAACAAAAATAATTTTTTTCCTTGTATGTGATTGGATATTTTTTGCAAAATTAATATTTACCTACCTTCCTTAGCTCTGGAGCAAGAGAACTTGCAGAGCGCAACTGCATTTTTCAAAGTGAACAGTCTATTTGCCTTTAGTAAATCAACTCCATGAAGCAGTCTTTACTTCAAATGGCCTTCCATGTTTGAAAAAATGTATCTGCAACTTTAGTTTTAAAAACCATCTGTATGTTAATGACACTCAAATTCTATTAATTAATAGCAATTCCACCATGTAAAAATAATAATAATAAGTCTCTTTATTCCTTTGATTTCCTAAACGACTCCCACACACGAAAACAACCTAATGTTATTAATTTGCTTTGCATCTGCCATTCCACCATTTTTTTATTACTGTGGCTGTATTTGTTACTTATTATAGTTTGAAATCGAAAGTGGTCTTTACTTTGTCAATGGGCCTTGCAAGCCATGAAAATAAAAAAAATGAGCAGCTTCAGCTTGGATCCTTGGCCCGGATTCACATACATTGGCTCATATATATGCCGTCGTAGCGTATGTCTTTTACGCTACGCCGGTGCAGCGTGAAGAGGGAAGCATGGAATTCACAAAGCAAATGCTCCCAACTCTGCATCGGTGTAGCGTATATTCGTAGGCGTAAGTCAGCGTAAGTGAGCTGGAAGTGGGTGTGATACATGGTAATGAAGCGTGACCCCATGCAAATGATGTGCCGAGTGCTAGGCAAGTACTTAAAAGGAACGGCGCATGCACCGTCCCGTGGACGTATCCCAGTGCACATGCTCACAATCACGTCGAAACAACTGCCTAAGATACGTCGAATCACTGCCTACGTCGTGAACGTAACCTACGCCCAGCCCTATTCACGTACAACGTAAACTACGTAAAATTCGATGGAATTCGATCCCTGGCCCATACCTTTGCATGAGTTGCGCCTCCTATATGTTGAATAACTTTACACCGGACGTACGACTTATGCAAACCGCGTATATTATGCGCCGGGCGCAAGTACATTCGTGAATCGACGTATCTCCCTCATTTCCATATTTAAATAGGAAATCAATGGGAGCGCCAGATGCGTCCAGCGTAACTATGCGCCCATGGTACGCCGGCATAGGCAAGTTACGTTGGTGGACTGAAGCCAGTTTTTAGGCGTATCTTAGTTCTGTGGGCACGGCGCACAGATACAGCGGCGCATATTTACACTTACGCGGCGTATCTCGAGATACGTCGGCGTAAGTGCTTTGTGAATCCGGGCTATTATCAATGACAATGACAACGACAGTGTCAATGACACTCGGATGATTAAATGCTAACGAATCTCTATACGTTTATTATTTATTAATTCTTTGATTCAACCTTAAAAAATTGATTTTCTAAAACCAAACTAATAGTAATTACACCATATGATATTCAAAGACCAAATGCATTCTCATAGAAAAGAACACAGGGATTACTTTATCATAATGCAGAGTTCAGGTAATTTTCCATCACCATGCCACTGTGAAGCTGCTGTTCCCATGTGATGTTACTGTATACCCATATATTATATATAGTCCAGAGATTACTAGAAGATACTGAATTAAATTCTGAGTCATCCTATCTAATGATACTTAAATCCTTGGCGCTATTTACTATTATTGACATCAGACCACATAGACTCCTCTTTATATTAGACATTAACTAAACATCAGCCATGTAAGAGAGCTATAATGAAATCCTTTAATAAAAAAAGGAATAAAACCAATGAACAGTCATGAGACATTTCATGTCCTGGAATCAAAACTATTCTCTAACTCTCTCAAAATCATTCTCTAATTCTCTCACAAATGAGGCACAACCCGCTCACTGTCTAAGGTTACTTTTGATTCTGCACTTTTTTTCAACCCCACATCAAAGCTCTATTAAATTATACATTATTCCATTGAAAAACATCTCTCACTTCTGCCTGTACTGTACCTTACAAATGAAACTGCTAAAATATTAATCCATGATAATCACACCTTGGATTCTTTCATGCTTTGTATTATTAGCATTGTATGTAGTGTATCTTTACTTTATATTATACCTAAGGTGCTCAGAATTATGAATGTGCTGTAAAGGAAGGTGATAACAAACATGTAAATGAATCACAACCCAACTGTCAGTTTGTGTGTAACTTACCTCCTTTATCTGTATATAGCAGGTTTCTGTTTCTGTGATGTCCCTCCTCCTCCTGGCTGAATTTCAAAATTCTCTGACTTCCTGTCTCCTTCCTTTTCCAGTGCTGATACTATATCTTCCACGACCCTTTGAGCCTCTGTAGCTTCAGGGCTATGGGAGTCACTTGTACCAATTCTGGGAGTTGGTGTGGGTGGGTTACTGTAGGGGTTTCTGGGCCCTCATGTGGGTGGTGAAAGGTGTAAATGTGTCATACCTCCTCCTGTGTCATTCCTGTTTTGTAGCATGCCAACGAATAAAGGCTTACTGCAAGACTACAGAGGAAAGGCTATGGGAAGTTGGATTCTGAGGGGTGGGGCTCTCTGTTTTCACACTGGTTGGCATATTTACCTGGGCATAATTGAATTTTAATTGTGATCCATTCAATCCTACCCAACAGCAGCACAGCTAACATTCAGAACAGGCTGTGAATGAAAGTCTTTCCTTCTTAATGATTCTTTAATCTGTGAGGACTTGGGAAGTTTGGGCTCTTTCTGTAGGTATGACTGGGCTGGATTGGATGCTAATTAGGATGTATTTGTTCCCAACTACCATCAGAGCTGAGAAGGAAGTTACATCATTTGCAGATTCTGAAATACTACAAAGGGGAGTGTTGAGACTCTAGCTGCTGCAGTAAGGGGCTGTGGAAGGGCCAGAGTCTATCAACAGAATATAAAGAGAATCACATGATACAAAGCCACAACTAAACCCAGATATCAGGAGATCTGCAGACAACAGAGCGACCTGGTACAGAGGTATGATCTATGTGGGGATCGATCATTCTATTCATTTCCAGTTAAAAGAAAGTGTGAATTTAGCTTTAACAGGAAAATGTTTTCAAACAAAGTAGATTCATGCAAAAACCGTTAATAGTTAAATGAGAGATTCATGTGAAAGTCAAATGATTGTAATTTCAAAAAGAAATGTGATTGCAGGGCATAAGGCTAAACCAGGTCTGTTATTACATATTACACTGTAAACCTACACATGAACAGAATAAAGATCAGCTAACTATACAACTGCTAGACAATAAACACTATTTTGAGAGACATGACATTTAGCTGTAAAGAACTCCTCTGAGAACATAATGACACATAGCTGCTATTTGGAAATGCTTTTCTCTCAGTAGTTTTAGTAAAATTGCATTGGGAAGGGATAAACACATTTTACAGTCTTTTATGTTATGAACACACAAAGGGACTGATATGTAAATGGAGTTGGGCAGCACACACATTAATGACAAATGCTACGGCGGTGCACCTGTCTCTTTTGTGGCTGGGCCTCTTATTGCTTTAGTTCTCTCTTATGAAAAGATTGATTAGGGGAACCATTGAGGGGATTTAGGGTTGCGGCATCAACTCAGATTGAAACTGTACCCCACACTCAATTTATCACAATACTGCATGAAGTGGTACAAACAGCATCTGGCACAACTTAAGAATGCACACCTAAATTGTTGTACACACAAGCTATTCAGCTAATGGCTTGCATTTTTATCCAGTTACTATAGCTAGACCATTATCTATTGTGATCCATGCAGCTTATTCCCATCAGTAGTATTGCTAACTGACATATGCACATATAAATAAGTAAAATATATCACTCTTAACCCTTTCATGCCTAAGCCTATTTCTGACATTGGGTGCTTACAAGTTAAAATTAGTTTTTTTTTTGCTAGAAAATTAGAACCCCCAAACCTTATATATTTTTTTTAGCAGAGAATCTAGAGAATAAAATGGTGATTGTTGCCGGAGTGAAATAAATAATTCTAGGTCCTTTCTTTACAGTTAACTTTAAACTGATAACCTGTAAGGTCATTTAATGTAGTTCTAAAGCCTTAATTCCACGTACACACGATCACTTTATGTGATGAAAAAAACCGAAGTTTTTAAAAACGTCAATTTAGACCATGTGTGAGGGAAAACGTTGTTTTATGTCTTGTGAAAAACGACAAAAAAAATTGAAGCATGCTTCAATTTTTTGTGTCGTTTTTCAATCACCGTGTGTAGAAAAAAAACGTTGTTTAAAACAACGTTTTTCAACCCGCGCATGCCCAGAAGCTAGTTATGAAGCGAGCTTCAATGGAAAAGAGTGCTGAACGTAACCTCGCTTTGCTAGAGCATTGTGAAAAAATGATGGTGTGTAGGCAAGATCGTCTTTGAAAATTGAAGTTTCAAAAACGTAATTTTTTACTTCACAGAAAACGTCGTTTTTTTTCATCACATAAAGTGATCGTGTGTACGCGGCATTAGGGTTTTCACCTTAATGCATTATATGCATTAAGATAAAACCTCCTCTGAGCTGCAAAGTCCGCCCAGCCCCCCACACTTACCTTAGCCTGTTCAGATGTGCATTAGAGCAGCGGCTCTTGCCACTGTCAACTTTCTCCCTGGGCAGATTAATAGCAGCAGGAGCCCTTGGCTCTAGCTTGCTGTCAATCAAGTGCTGTGCCAGGGGCAGAGCCAAGCCCCTGCTCTGTGTTACTAGAAAGCTGCTTTCCATTGGGGCACTTGCCGAAGAGGCAGAGCCTGGAATGCCAGTGGGGGGGCCCAAGAAGAAGTATAAGGCTGTGCAATACTATTGCACAGAGCATGTAAATATAACATGTTTGTTATTTTAATTTAAAATTAGGCTTTAATGTTGCTTTAAAACATTGCCTAATTATAACTTTGGGTACATTTTCGTTTTTGCCACCGAGATCTAACATATTTGGTATTAATTTACTTACCACATCTCATGTTTAAAGATTATATTATGCTTGTGTGCCTCATAATTAATTTCAGTATATTTTTTACTGAAAAAATATCATGCAACATAGAAAATTGCAACTACTATTTTTTAAATCGACGGGAATGTTAAATGTGGATTGTGTACAAAAAAAAACCACTACAGCAGGCAAAGGGTTAAATTAGGACCCCAGCCAACAAAAAGAAGATGAAAATAAATAGCCAAAAAATAATAATAATAATAAAACCATTATTTGCTGCCCTTTTCACCCACAATCTAAAAATGTCTTGCACAATACAGTACCTTTTAACTGCAAATATTTTTTTTCAGTCTGTTTGTTAGTCAGTTCCGTTCAAACACACTATCGTCATGGACCTGCCCCAGCCTGTGTATGGACATAAATGGAGAGGCAGCACGATGATGAGCTCCTCTCTATGTTAGTCTACTTTCTCCTCCTATCAGCATGCTTCTTGTCCTCAAATGAACTGATTGGTTTCCTGTTTTGCTTCTTCTTCTCACACTCCAGGCTTGCTATAGAGAGACTGCAAAGGGTTCATGCCAGCACAAACATAGGTATTTACACTGCTTGCATTTAAGAAAACACATTTATTGATGTATTAATGATCACAGAGCTGCATTAATTTGGGTCATTTACATATGCCTAGAGTTCAGCTTTAAGCTCTGTTTGCATCCTTTACTGAACTACATGATCATTTTCCCAACAGAGATGCCTGCAAGAAAATAAAGCTTCCAATTCGAATGTCACAACACAGAGATATCTTGTAGCTATAGGAATCGTGCAGGGTTCTTTTTAATAAAGATTTTTAAAGCCATCTGGGGCTGATGCTTTATTGCTTAAAAGTCGTTTGATCACTTTCTTTACCTCCTTGTCAGTAATGAGCTGGTCTAATTTCATCCTTGCTGCTTTCTTAGAGCTAGTTAGATCACAGATGCTTGTCTACTTGTTAATTTCACATCGCAAGGAAGAAAATTCCTTTGAATTGCAAGTAGAGCTATAATGAGCTGTGTAATAGTGGACAAAATCCTGCACTCTCTGGGGGATTTCATGTGAGAGAGCAAAAAGCTACTTGTATTTCTTTTCATCTCTCTTTCATAATTCAGCCGTAAGAGCTAAATAAAATAAATGGTGGCGGTGGCATTGGGAGTGGTGGTGGGGTCACTGATGAACTGTGATAAACGTTTTAGACATCTGAAGACAAAATGGCAGTGAATGGTTTACTTGCATCATGTTTAAGAATTATCTTAGGCAGACAATGGAAATCACCACACCTAACTTGTTAAAGAGAATCTCTCACTAATCTGACAACAACAGCTATTTTGACACTTACAGACTGAATATTATGTGTACATCTTGGACAGGCAAAGTGAGCATGTGCACTGTGAACCTTTGAAAAGCAGCTATGGTCAAAGACTTTACTAAAAAGTGTTGAGTAATGTAATAGACTCCCTTTAAAAGAACATTTCATGAGATAAATATGGAGGCTGCCATTGCTGAGATCTCTTCTTAAATGAGTTGACTGACTGTACTGCTGACCTTCTTGCATCAATATTTTAAGAATAAAACTGGCCATAAGCACCAGCTCCATAGAGCAACAGCTCATGTTGGTACCAGACAGGCTATTTAACCACTTCAATACCGGGCTTTTATACCACCTCCATACCGGGCCTATTCTGACACTTCTCTCCTACATGTAATAATCATCATTCTTTTGCTAGAAAATTACACAGTACCCCCAAACATTATATATGTTTTTTTAGCAGACACCCTAGGGAATAAAATGGCGGTCATTGCAACGTTTTATCTCGCACGGTATTTACACAATCATTTTTCAAACGCTTTTTTTTTGTAAAAAAAATGGTTTCATGAATTAAAAAAAAATAACAAAACAGTAAAGTTAGCCCAATTTTTTTGTATTATGTGAAAGATTATGTTACACCGAGTAAATAGATACCCAACATGTCACGCTTTAATTATGCGCACACTCATGGAATGGCGCCAAACTTCGGTACTTAAAAATCTCCATAGGCAACGTTTTTTTTTTTTTTTTACAGGTTACCAGTTTAGATTTACAGAGAAGATCTAGTGCTAGATTCATTGCTGGCACTCTAACGCACGCGGCGATACCTCACTTATATGGTTTAAACGGCGTTTACATATGTCGGCAGGACTTACGTGTGCGTTCGCTTCTGCACGCGAGCTATCGGGGACAGGGGCGTTTTAATTTTTTTTTATCTTTTATTTATTTTTTTGACTTATTTTTTATTTTTTTTCCACTTTTTTTCAAATGTTTTTCCACTTTTATTCCTATTACAAGGAATGTAAACATCCCTTGTAATAGGAAATGTGTGTGCCAGGTCCTCTTTAAGGAGAGATGGGGGTCAATAAGACCTCACATCTCTCCTCCAGGCTGGAAACCATGAGATCGGTGAAAAAAAATTCACCGATCTCATGAATAGTGGCTTGCAGCCACAATCGCGGCTTTGTTTACTTACGGGGACCCGGACGTGACATCATCACATCGCGCCCGGGTCCTCCGACGGTCATAGAGATGACCAGTCATCTCTATGCTTCCTGCCGACGCTGACAATTCGTTCTCCGGGCCCCCGAAGGCACGGGAGAGCCCGGAGAAGCACCAGATGGCGGCGGCATGTCCCCTTCCACGGCCTGTAAGAACGATCAAGCGGAACTGCCGCTATGATCGTTCTTAGATTGTGCAGAATCGCCGGCTGAAGAAGAGGATATCTGGATGATGCCTCTGGCTGCAGGCATCATTCAGATATCCACCCGCAAAGCCCAGGCCATCAATTGACTGCCACTTAGGATGGTAGATCCCATCTCAGGCCGTAAATTGTATATGGCTGGGTATTGAAGTGGTTAAGGGATTCCGTTGCTCATTGTCAGTGCTGACTGGTTTTCAGCTTTTTCTGCATCCTGAGTGTATCTTGTATCTGATTCCTGTTGATGACCCGGCTTGTTACAAACCTGGTCCTGGATTCAGTTTGTTCCTCTGCCTACCTGTTCCTAACCTAGACTTTGTTCCTGACCATGCTTCCACCTATGCTTCTGTACCTCATTGCTTGCTTGTTTCTGACCTTGGCTTCCTCTGTGACATTGCTCCTGTCTCAGACTTGGCTTCATACTACCTTTGAGTACCTGCTTCAGCTGTCGTTCATATCAGCTCCAGTCATTGCAGTGTGATCCCTCCTAAAGCCTGTGAAGAGCTTTGAAAACCACACATACAAAACCTGCAGTATATGCTGAGTGCTCCTGTAGACTTGGCTGGTCCAGCATGGCATGCATTAGTTCTGCTCCAGGCCTTTGCTAACTTCTCAACATTGCATCTCCTGCTGCAAGTTCGGTTATCAACCCCTGCTGGCACTCTTGTTCCTCATGTCCCTATACACCATCTGGTTCACCCTCAGTGGAGTAGAAAATGGAGATACAAGAAAGGCCAACCCGGTCAATTCAGTCTCCTACTAGGTACGTGACAATTAGTGTGATTTCTCTTTACTGTGCTAATACAGTTTCAGTGTACTGTTCCTTGGCCTGCTTGAAATAAGTGGATTGGGGCTTGGTTCGGTTAGACTCCAGTACTATAGTAATTTTTTTAACTGCTAACCATGGACTGGACATGGAACTGAAAAACTGAAAAAGATTAGATCTATTTGTGCCCACTCAAGTAGTAAGGGTACAGATGATGCAAGCATGTTCAGATTCAGCACAATGTGAGCACAGGGAGCATGCTATAGCACGCACCGGCATATAGTGCACACCCCTTATCTAGAAGGGAAGTTCCTGAAAAAAAAATGAATTACTTACAGTTTTGGTGTCTTGGCCAGCGTCCATCGGTCCGGCGTCTGTTTGCAGCCGTGCACGGGGTCCATCCAGCCTTCCTCGCGTTCGTCCATCTGCAGGGTCTGTCCAGTCCATCCGCACGTTGCCCCGGGTTACGGCGGTGTTCATTTTTGAAATAGGCGTGAGCCGAGAGAAGCCGGATTTCCTGTTTGTTCGGCTCCTCTCGGCTTCTCTCGGCTCCTTTTACGTGGGTGCAGGCGTAGCCGAGCGTAGCTGAGCCTAGCCGAGTGCGCAGTACACTTGGCTCGGCTCGGCTCTAGGCTGCGGCACTCTGCGCCTAATTCAAAAAAATGAACACTGCTGGAACAGTATCGACGTATATCGCGCACCCACGATTTTCCCCTGATTTTAAGGGGAAAAAAATGTGCCGTATACGCCGATAGATACGGTAACAAAAAAGTGCATATCAACGCTCACCAAACTTATACTAACATTAAATTAGCAGAAGGGGTCCAAAGGGTGGCGCTTGAGAAGTGAACTTCCTCTTTATACTCTCATAGTACATCACTACATTTGTGTTTGTCGAACAACAATTGGCGGATAGTTAGTATGCTAGACAAAATCCTTTACATGAGCTTTTGACAAAAATCAGACGCTCAGTCGTAAAAATAATCAAAACGTGTGCGCGAGGCTTAAGAGTGCCAGTGGAGTGAAGAATAAGGTAAGTATATTTGTTTTAACTGTTCCCCTAGATAAAACAAACAATATCCATTTGAGGTGCTGGAGGAGCCCCATTGCAAAGGTCCTTTTTTCCCCAGAGTTCAGCTTTGATGCAACCACTAAGCTCCTTCAATAATTATAATTTCACTTTAATATCAAGTAATATGTGAAAATGTATGTATGTAAATTTACAGATATACTCACTGTAAAGACAGTTATTATTCACTTCAACTAATGTGAAGTGAGATCATTTGTTTTTCATTGTTGAACTGTACATTACTTAGTGTTAGCAATTATTGCTAGGTTGTTAAACCAATCACTATGCAATTATCACAAGTAATGCTCAAATCTATTGAAATTCTAGTGAATGTTGTCTTATACATTCAACAGTGTTTAGCTGACTCCACTACAATGCTTTTTAAAAAAAAAAAAAAAAAAAAAAGAGTAAACATAATATTCTAGGCAATGATTTGTCTGGTTTTGTCTGTAGTAGGCAGCTAAGGGGAATTAAAAAGCATTTTTTTTTATGCCGAGGTTTCAGTTACTTCTTGCTGCAGTTTAATAACTTTTAATGTCCCTAGATCTTTCTTTTAAGTGGTAAGCTATTAAATGTCTACACCTTGCATATGCCGCAGAGTTTTGCTAAGCTTACAGTTTATTGCATTTTTTCTGCTTTCTTCACTAGGGCTGAATAGAACTGCATTCTCTGCAAAAATAACTTATTCAAGTATTGTTGTCCAGTGCTTTGGAAACCTGTTGGTAATGATATTAACGTGAAGTTGGATTTCTGATATTAGGGTTTTCTTCAAACTGATATAGCTGATGGATTTAGGGAAAGATTGAACTGATGAACTGAAGGGAAAAGTAAGGCTAAAGAGTAATAGAAAGCATCATAATATGCCAAAGCTCCCAAAAGCCCTAATTTCAATTTGCTCTTTTCACCTCCAAGAAAGCCCGGATTGGTACCTGAGTAACCAAGTATGCACCTGTCCATGGCATAAAAGCATGGGTCATGCTCTATTCAGATATGATCTTACAGAATTGTACTAATTGCATGGCTATTCAGCCAGTACAGAGGGCGAGGTGACACTTTAGAGATATGCTGAGACACATAGTTTTTATTGTCAAAGTTTTGATGAAGCTCAGTCCATCTTCCTCAAGATCATCTTGAGAAAGGCAGATTAAGACAATAAATATGCTGCTGTTTCGATATATCTCCTCTGCAAGACCCTTGAGTGTCTTTATACCTGTTTTGGATTTGTATGGATTTCTTTGTGGGTGAACATCTGGGCATTTAATATTAGGCATTGAGTGCAGTGGATACCCTTTAGACTGACACATGAAGTTGTACCTACTATTTGACACTCTGTATTGTAGGCTGCCAATAAAATGTTCACTTTACATAAATGTGTGTTTTGCAAGGCAAAGCAACATGTTTTCCTAACTCTCCTACTCCTCTATCACATATACTCACCTTTCCTTTGCTATTCCTCCCTACTGGCCACCAGGAGCACAGAGAAATACCTAGTACTTATGGGTTTAATAGAAGCATGTGACTGTCTTCCTTTCCTAAAATGTGACTAATGATGTCATATGGGGGTAGGAAGAATTTTTTTAGCCCTGGATTTATTTCAAATAGTGTTACCCAAATGGAGTATTGGATCTTTACAATCATATCACAGACAATCAAAATGTATTTGTTTAAGGCTAGTGCTGCTACTATTAACCGTGAGTAATTGTCATGTCTCATTCAGTGACACATTGGGGTTGATTTACTAAAACTAGAGAGTGAAAAATTGGGTGCAGCTGTGCACAGAAACCAGTCAGTTTCCAGGTTTATTGTGAAATTAATTGAACAAGTGAAGTTAGAAGCTGATTGTCTACCATGCAGAGCTGCACCAAATTATGCAAAACATGAAGCTACATGGAAAGTTAGGATGTTTGGGGAAAGTGTGTTTGCTTGTCATGTGTGTTATCTTGTGTGTTTGCTTGTCTTGTGTGTTATACAACTATATATTGAAAAATTCATCATCCAAAGATTTTCTTGAAAAGCTACCCTCTAATGCACTTTTTATTTTGCGGCTGTTCTTGGCTATCAAACAATCACTGTGTTTTACCTCTAATGTTCTTACACAGAACTGAGGTGTCTTATTCCACACTTTTTAGGGCAAAGTGACAAAAACATAAATCCTCTTTCAGTTTTCGTTGCGCAGAGTTGCAGTACCTTAGTCAAATAAACACTCGATTTCCTGCGCACTGTCATATACAGTATTTCTCGTACTATTTCTTTGACCGATTAACAAGCTATAACTTCCCACACTCATGCACAAATGAAGATAGTTAAACCATTAAACCAGGCAATGTATGGGTAGATCTAGTGTACAGTTTATAAACAATCACCTGGCTATTATTTATAGCCCTGACCCAAATCATTCACCTTGTGCACATCAGTGAACAGATCATACAGCATACTTGGAAGTCTAGTTGACCCATACAACATATGAGTAGCTATAGAGATTCTTAGATTAAATGAAATATTAGTAAAATATAAAAGATTTATGACAAGCTTCCAGGGCTTTTATATCGTATTACATGTTGTTTTTAAACAATGTGCAAAACAAGTTTAGATTAAGATATAATACAAATTTCCCACAATGCACTATGAGTGCTTTTAAAGCTATAAAAGTCTTCCACCAGCATTACTTTACCTTTGTGAGGGTATTTTTTTTACAGGTAACCTTGAAAGCCATTATAAAGTTCCAAATGGCTGTACAACCCTATTAAACAATCTCTCCTTAAAGCCCAACTCTGGATAGAACCTTCATCGCTGCAGCGTGATTGTGTGGTTTACTCGCAGTTTAAATCTATTAGATCATGCATTTTTGGAAATTGCGTGAAAGAAGCAGCATGCAGCACTTTGATACGCTTTCATGGAAATGCACGTCTGATAGTATTCAAGAGTATTGCACCTAAAACCATGGGTAAATCACATATACATTCACACTGCAGCCAAACGCAGAGCACAAAGCTAAACCCTCTCTAAATACCTGTTTTCAGATTTCTTAAGTTGCAGTGAAGTGATCATTTAACGAAGGGTCCAATCCCTCTGTTTACTTTCCTAGATGGGGGGACCTTGGTGAGTATACCTGATTTCAGAAGGAAAGAACATCTAAACACTTGTCTGGATGGGTTAGAGGGGGTTTGTTTTGTTCAAAATTATTATTTAAATGCTATATTCTGACCATGACTAATGGGGAAAAAAACATAGCAACACACTTGAAACAATATATATACTGAGAAAGTTATTAACTAGAAGAAGAAGATTCTATTTTTTTTTACATTTCCTAAACACAAATGCTAATGCATCTGCTCTGTGGGGTTGATGACCATTTCAAAATGTTGCTGTGGGATCCTTCACATCAATGCGTTGTGCAAGAATGCAATTAGTAAAGCTCATAGGTATAACAAAAATACATGATGTTAAACAAACAGACACAGGTATACTGTATAATCTGCCTTTATTAGTTAGGAATTACTTTAATGAATCAAAACATTGTTCTGAAACAGAACCTGCTTGTGTAGCTGCTTAGTTTATTCTTTTTAAACACTAACTCTAAGGTTAAAGACATGCCAAATCAATCACCTAGATGATTCCTCTGGATTTCAGAACTCATTAAAATGTTCTTACTTACAGCTAACAGATACAGCTGCACAAGAACATTATTGACCATTTGTAATTTTTTCATTGTTACAGTAACTAATATTGTGGGAATATTTAACAAGTAAATGTAGGCCAAGCAATAGTGTCAAGGTTCTGTGAACCCTGATCAGTTCCTCTTATACTGGTCTAGCACCTGAGATAGAGCATCAAGTCATTGACAGACTATATATTCATTCAACAAAAACCTTCATTGCTTTGAAAAGTGTTACATATTTTAGCCAAAAATTAGTACAGCCAATATACAAAATCTAGGGAAAAGTTTAGGTAAGTAATTTAAAGAGGTGTGGGGTGGTGGTGAAAAAAGGTAAGTATGTGCTGCTAGGAAGGAAAATATTAAAGGAAGCCTGTTGCTTTACTTTGCATGGTTTGCCCTGATTGCTTTAAAGTTAATTGCAAGGTTAGACTGCATAATTCAAAGAGGTTATAACAGAATACAGGAAGAAAAAACAACTAGCAGATAGATACTAAACTGCAGGACTCGGAATGCAACGACATTAGCATAGTGTGCAATGGGAAATGTTCAGGTAAATGGGGGAAGATAGTGCATCAATATGAAACATGTCCAGGCCATATGCAAGTGAAAACCTAAGGTGAAACAATAAAAATTTAAAATAACGAACCAAATCACATTTAAATTGATTAGTGGTTTAAATTGCCGGACCAGCTATTAAAAACAAAAAGAAAGAAAAAACTGCCAAAATTTAATTTTTCCCTAAAGAGCGTCTTTTATTTCAAAAGAAATTTCAGTTTTGCTGCAGCAGGTTCTATACATGTTACAGATGTGCCAATTGACAGGCAAAATAAGGGGACCCCCCCCCCCCCAGGCACTATATTTAAAGGGATTTTTAATTATTATTAAAATCAATCATCAATCAAGCATCATTAAAATCAATGCTCCTTTAAAAATGATTGTTTATAAAAATAGTTTTTGCATTGATACATGTTCCCCAGGGCTGTACCTAGGCCCCATATCCTTTTCAAGGCAAATTACTTGCATATAAGTCTTCAAAATTGACACTTTTGATTTCTTATGTTTAACTCTCATAGACTTCAATGGAGTTTAAGGTTCAGGGCCAAACTTTTCCCCTGTTCGGAAGTTCTACTGCAAACTGAACAGGGAGGTGTTTGACCCACCTCTAGTTTGAAAATGTAACATTCATTCATTAAATCTGAACTTATATTCAATCTTGCAGAGTTGTACAGGCTCCTCTACCTGTACTGAAGTAGTAGTAGTTCCTCTTTCCTTGGTTCCTCAATCAACCAATGAGGCTCGTGACAAAAAGGTTTGATGATGCTGGATTTGCTCCAGGAAGGAAATGAAATCAGCTTTATCTGACTTCATCTAACATCTAGTGCACACAGTGTGCACTAGATGTTAGATGAAGTCAGATAAAGCTGATTTAATTTCCTTCCTGGAGCACATCCAGAGTTCTCAAACCTTTCCTCACGAGTCTCATTGGTTGATTGAATAACCAAGGAAAGAAAAAAAATAAGCACAGTACACTTCAGATTTAAAATTAAAAGTATACTTTGTGGTTAGTGTTGAGCAGAATATGCCATATTCGATTTCGCGATATATCTCGAATATATAGTCGAATATTCGAGATATATTCGCTAAATACGAATATTCGTGATATTTTTTGGAAATGAAATTATTGCGAATTTTCGCTATTGCGAATGCGAATGCGAATGCGAATGCGAATTGCGATTGCGAATGCGAAATTTCGAGAAATGCGGAATGGAGCACTCTGATTGGCTCAGAATATTCGTGATATTTTACAATACAAAATAATTGCGAATATTCGAGAAATGCGGAAGGAGCACTCTGATTGGCTCAGAATATTCGTGATATATTACAATACACAATAATTGCGAATATTCGGCAAATGCGGAAGGAGCACTCTGATTGGCTCAGAATATTCGTGATATATTACAATACACAATAATTGCGAATATTCGAGAAATGCGGAAGGAGCACTCTGATTGGCTCAGAATATTTGTGATATATTACAATATAAAATAATTGCGAATATTCGAGAAATGCGGAATGGAGCACTCTGATTGGCTCAGAATATTCGTGATATATTACAATACAAAATAATTGCGAAATTTCGAGAAATGCGGAATGGAGCACTCTGATTGGCTCAGAATATTCGTGATATATTACAATATAAAATAATCGCGCGATATCGCTATTGCCGAATAATCGCATTGCGATTTTTCGGCAATATAAAATGAGCGCTGCAGCTACTCGGCCCAAGGTCTCTAATCATACCAGCAATGCTTTTAGACGTCGATGGGGATCTCTAGGATGTGATCTGTTCTAAAAAAAAAATTTAAAACATTTGAATATTCGAAATAGCGAATATTCACCGCGATATTCGTGTTATTCGCGAATACTCGAATATGCAATATTCGTAGCGAATATTCGCAATGCGAATATTCGTGAGCAACACTATTTGTGGTATAATAGGTGGCTAAGGCTTTGTTCACATTAATTTTTTTGTCTCAAAAAAAATTCCTCACACAGATTGCTCTTCAGAAAGTATTTGACAGGCAGTTTAGATGCATTGTATCACCTCCCCATCACCTGCTTTAGCCCATAAACACTGTCTCAGAATGCTGTAACCACATATATTGAAATTAGTAGCATGGTAGTTTACAGAGTGGCTCAATTCACTTGCATGATAGAACCCTGGCCATGAAACAAGGCATTGTGGCCATGGCATGTGTTCATTCTCAGCTATAGCCTCTGTGATGGTTGAAGAATAGTAAAAGCCCTAAAATAAACTGTGATGTTTATTTACTAAAACAGTACAGACTGCCTACTTTGTAAATCTTATGTTTCATTTTGCAAAGTAAATGTTAGTGACAATGTTAAACATTTTTGCCAACATATGATTGGATGATTAGCCGTTTAACAATGACTGTACACATGTTCACATTGGGCATCATGGCTGTTAGCTTTAAGGTGTAAAACTAATATCCCTTGTTTGTGCTGGGAATGCATTTACTTGCCCCCCCCCCCCCCCCCAGCACAAGGACCACACTCCTAGTCACATTTTATGATTGGAAGCTGGAGGTAGGCTCCCTACCATGTGATCACTTTGACAATCAACTAATTGAGAAGCATACCTCCAACTCCCAATCTTAACATCCCAATACAGGACCAGCTCCTGGTGACTGGGAGGAGTTTAAGTGAACACAGCTTCAGTTTATTTACCAACAATCAACAGTAATTGCAAAGTGCATATTTAATTTGTTAAATGGACAGCCACTATTTCTTTAACAATTCATCCCCTTTCTATTTTTTTTATTATTAGTCTTGAATCATGTAAGAAGTTCTTTGACTCTTTGTTATTTAGCTGCATTGATTTCAGTTAATATAATCATTTTTTGTTGCACTCTGGATGCTCAGTTTATGAAAAATCATTCATAGGTATCTATTAGAAGGGTTCCAGTACTCTAGATATGTGTTAGATACTCAGAGAAGCCATATATTCACTATACATTGTCACACCCCTGTTCCTAAGTGCCTGTGTTAGCAACCTAGTATTGTGCTAAGAAAAAGTCAAGCTTTTCTAAACTAATAGATATTTTTAAAAACTTTTTTTTTATACTGTAATTCATTCTTTTTGATATTGGGTGTTTTTTTTATTGTTAACAATATACATAAAACTATGGGCAATTGTGTATGCTTTAAAATTATACATTATAAAGTACAAATCACACAGCAACCTCTGCTACTCTTGGTAGAAAATTCATTGTGTGCTTATGCTGCAGAGTGATGTATCACCAGTTTCTCAACCTGTCTTTAAATTATTTATGACACAGAGATGATAAAGCTTTCCTTAACTTGTCTCCAAAAGAAACAGGTTTCTTAAAACTCTATGTTTAGTCTTCATCTTAACATGACTACTTCCTCTCTGGACGGCTGCACTGAGAATCCAGGAGAAAAGACATTTCATCTTTAGATTAAGATTTAACCATACTGGACTGGAGCAAGAAAGAATTGGTCTCTTAAAAGGTTAAAAGCAGATTCTTGTGCAAGAAAAATGCTTTCTTGGTTAGATGCAAACTATACTCACAGGACAGATCAAAAACTTTTTCCAGCAGTCAGATCATCAGTTTTTCTAATCTTTGAACACCGATGCCAGTAGAGATTTCCCTGCTACTTAAACTAAAATTACCTGATGCCTAGATTTGTGTTATTGGTCATCAAATTCTTACTTAAACTCAGCCTATACTTTACCCATTCAGAGCAAAGATACAAATGTCTTTGCTAAACCCCCATAACTAATATCTTACAGCTGCCCACCTCATTCACTCACTGGCGCCCTTCTCTGTGCATGCTCCAGAAAGGTCTAAGAGCCAACAAAACAATGCCTGTCCAGTGCTACATTGTGGGAAGAAAGGCATCATATCTTCTTATATATCACTGGGCTCCAACAGGTAAACAGAAAGGTGGAGGAGCACAGGAAAAGTTACATAGTTACATAATTAGTCAGGTTGAAAAATTATTTAAGTTAACATAGTTCAACCAGTAGAAAAAAAATGCATAGAAAACCTTTGTATACAAAATCTCATAACAAATAAAGTCCCACCATTTCCTTTTTTTTTCTAAAATCATTATAATGAAAGTTACTGTATATAGCGTATAAAACATTAAAGGGGAGTTGGAAATATTTACTTATTTTTTAACAAATTTTTATGACACATTAAAGGTGTAAGCAATTTGAAATAATTTTTTAATATATCTGCCAACAGAAGCAATAAACATTGATAGAACCATGTTACCTTATTAAAAAACCCTGTCCTTCTGCTCTTGTGTGATGAAAAGAGGTTTGATCAGAAATAATCAATGTCAACAGTGCTAAGGTTGAGTGAGTATGCATAAGTATAGACCTAAAATGTATTTGTGCATGAGGCCGCGTACACACGATCAAATCTATCTGCTGGAAACGGTCTGCCAGAGCGTCTCAGCAGACAGATTTGATCGTGTGTACGGGCGAGCAGACGGATTTGGCCAGCCGACAGATTTTAAAGCATGCTTTAAAATCTGTCGGCTGGGAATCCGTCCGCCCGACATGTCTGCTGGTTAGTACGCTAACCAGCAGACATATCTTCTCGCAAATGCGTCGAAGGGATTCGACGCATGCGCGGAAGTAATTTACTTCCTGGTGCGGTGACGTGGCGGCGTCAACGTCACCGTCACATCACAGCGCTGTCTGCTGGCGGGGATTTTGGCTTGATCGTGTGTACAGCGATCAAACCAAAACGGCCAGCAGACAGATCTGTTCAAATCGGTCTATCCGACCGATTTTAACAGATATATTTGCTGGTGTGTACGCGGCCTTAGGGTGAGGTCCTACTGAAAGGCAAAGGTCTAGTGACCAGGCTGTTTACCTTACCTTAACTAGGTGGTAAGTAGCAAACATAATCTTTAGTGTTAATCAACTAAAATTACAGCAACTCAAATATTCTAAAGAGCATTCCCCTTTTAAATGCAAGCTTTTAAAACAGAACAGAGAACATTACCCAAAAACAATATATGACTTTTGCTAGTTGGCATGTAAGCGTTCTGCATAACTTGGCTGTTTTTCAATTTTGCCTCTGAGAAATCATTAAACGAAAGCTCTCTGAAATCTGTAGTTTAGGCAGAAAATTATTTTATTTTATAAGGAACAGGTTTTATATTACATTACAAGCTCATTTGGTCTTATAAATGAGAGCAAAATAACTCCTTTTAAAAGTGCTTCCATGTCATTATCCTTGAGGGATTGACATAGCAAATACTCTCAGGTGAAAAATTAGCAGCTGGAATATCCAGAAAAATACTAGATTGTTTTTCAACACTAAACTGCATTTACACTAGCTGTTAGCCTCAGGCATTAACATACACTTTTAAAATCCTCTCTTTATTAAATCCTTAAATTGGGTAAAAATAATGGACATAGCTAATCTGCATGGCAACACCGACATGTAGGATCCAGTGTTAGCATGAATTTAAATAGAAAAATACATTGCCGTACTTCAAAAGGAAAATTGAGCTTTTTATGTATGCAATTAAAAACTCAGCTTTAACCTGAGCTTAAAAGTGTGCTGGAAACCCTTTTTTGTTTTGTATATTTTCCTGCCCTTTTCTTCTTTTAATTAGTTTTAAACTGATTTCAGCAGATGCCATTGTTGCTTTTGGACCACGTTTTGCAAAACTGCCTTGGTATGGCAGTGTAGCTTCCACATTACTTACATTATTTCTTTCAAGCTAGCTAGGATGAAAGTGTGCTAATGACCCCCTGTATATTGTTTTGGACATTGCCCAGCTTATGTGCGCATTTCTCTTTTTTGCTAGTTTCATTTTTTTTTTTTTTTACAAACGGTTTATTGAAAAAATAAGTCTCAATACAGTTATGAAGTACAATGGCAAGAGGTACAAAAAAAATATATATGTACATATTTATATATATATCAGCAGTAAGCATCTGTGAAACATAAACATAGCAGTAAATCAAGAGGAGAAAAAATAGGTCCTGGTAAGTATAAAAGGTCATTCAGTAGCAATATATAGTGACAAAATGGTCTGACGAATTAGTTTAATGGCCAATGGGAAAAAAAAAAGGGGGAAGATAATAGACTCACATCTTTATTCAATGAATTAACAGAGAAAGGTCCCACGGTTTCCATTTCTGATCGTATATGTCCATAGTATCATATAAGGTGTGGTGAATGCGTTCTGCTAGTTTGATGGACAACATACGATCCATAATTTGGGACCATGGCACAGTAGCGGAACGCCAGTTGAGAGCTATAGCCCAGTGTATTGATGTGAGCAAGGTGTGTATTAACCTAGTGTGGGCTATAGGAATGTCAGGGATAGGATAAAAAAGGAGACACAATTTAGGTGTTAGTTCTATTCTTCTACCTGTTATCTGTTCTATTTTGATACTGAGTTGTTGCCATGTATTTCTGAGGTGTGTGCAGTCCCAGAAGGTGTGTATGAGGGAGCCCTGGACTGGGCAACCTCTGAAACACAAGGGAGAGTATTCAGGATAGAATGAGTTAATTCTGTCAGGGGTGAGGTACCATCTATGTTGAAGTTTTATAGCAGATTCCCTAATAGAGGCTGTTTTGGTGCATTTTCTTAGGTTATTTGCCATGCTGTCCCATTGTTCCGTGGAGAAGGATTCATCAAGATCTGACTCCCATTGCAACATTTGGCGTGTTTTGTCTGGTAAATTGTGTTCATTTAGGTTTCTGTAAATTTAAACCGACCTGTGTGGCTGCCATTTGCAATTTGTGATACATGTGATTTAAAGTGCTGACTAGCCATGGGATAAACACAAACATCCAAATTTATAAAGCACAGCAATGTGTTTTACAAATGTGATGTGTTTTGCCACCTGCCAAGATGTAAAGGTCTGGGGAGCACAGTAAAAATGAAAGTCCTTAAATAAAAGAGGATTTTCCATTTATGAGACACGTAAAAATCACATGTCTAGATATCCTTCAGTTACTGAGCTCTTTCTGCTGTGGCTCTAGTGGCTACACACCACAGCCCACATTTTTTAATAAGCCATAACATGCAGACTGTGATGTGCAAAGCTAAGCAGAGTATACCACAGATTGGATAGCTGTTTTTTATTCTCCATTATAAATCAGCTTCTTATGCCGCGTACACACGATCGGAATTTCCGATAAAAAAAGTCTTATGGACTTTTTTCATTGGAAATTCCGATCGTGTGTGGGCCCCATCAGACTTTTTTCCGTCAGTGTTTAGAAATAGAACAAGTTTTATTTTTTTCCGATGGAAAAAAAAAAAACAATAGGACATTCTTATCGTCTGTGTGCAACTCAGACGGAGAAAAAACCCACACATGCTCAGAATCAAGTCATGCTTGGAAGCACTGAACTTTTTCTCGGCTTGTCGTAGGGTTTTATGTCACCGCGTTTTGGACGGTTGGAATTTGGTCTGACAGTGTGTATGCAAGACAGCTTGAATGAAATTCTGACAAAAAATTCCATTGGTTTTTAGGCCATCGGAAATTCCAATCGTGTGTACATTAGGGGGCATTAGTCTATTTGCAGAGCACCCCATTTCTCCAAAAGTCTAGAGCTCGAATCAGAAACCTTTTACATGTAAGACTTTTTTTAAGAGTAGAGAACAATGTTTCAACAATTTCTGAAATGTTTTATTATGCTTAAAAAATCTTTTCAATTGATAATGAGCGTTTTTCAGCTTATGCAAACAAGCTTGTTAATGCTTGCAGCAGCATGGCCAAATTACCATAAGCAATAATTGTTCTGATTACAACAAGGTATAATATGTCAACTTGGACATACATCGTACTAACAAGCTTTTTAAGAAAAATAACAACGTTTTCAATCTAACCTACTCTCACAGATGCACATATTACCTTTGTTTGACCACCACCACCTCTGTTTTTTTTTACATCCAGTGCTGCAATTCTCACTGTGCTGGCTGCATCTGTGCATAACACCTACGTAGACATTTATAGAGCTGCGGCCTGAGGCTGGAGATGAAGGGTAACTACCCCTTTGAAAACTATTGGGCTGTAAAGTCAGCTAGGATATAAACAAACAAATAAAAAAATACAGCAGTAATAACTGGCACACACAGTAAGTCTTTTTTCATTTAGCCCAGCGGTCTCAATTGAAAAAAACTGAGGAGTTTGTGAGGAGCTCACTGTGCTAACTATGCTAGTACAGTGATCTCACCACTATGCTATTGTGTTCTGACAGAGTGACCACCCTCCCACCAGAACACAAAAATCAGTGCTTGCAGCCATTGGCTGCAAGAGCTGATTGGATGCCAGTCAGCTACTGGCTTTTCAACATACTCATTTGACAGAAGCCGCCTGTTAGTTTGGCTTCTGTCAGACAGGCTGCTGTACACATTGGCTGAATGTTGGACAGTTTCTGTTAAACCAGCCAATATTTGGACCATGTGTACCAGACCTACATTTCAAATAGCTGTATAAATAAATACTACATAAACGTTAATAAAAAATAAATGCATATCTTACCTAAAAAATCAGCATACAAAGTACCAACCACAGGGAAACGCTCAATTCAAACGTTTATCTTCAGTCCCATTCATCTCTAATTAGTATTGATTTCTCCACTCACGCACCTCCCTGTAGGGAGTAAACTCACTAAATGACAGTGACCACTTAAATTGGCCATACTTGGTTCAGTTTTGTTTTGTTCAGCCAGCAGGCTATAGGAAAAAACTGAACTGATCCCTGTCAGAATACACAGATCAGTGCTGCAGCCATTGGCTGAAGCTGCTGATTGAGCAGTTTTTTTTTTTTTACAACAGTGTGTTGAACAGAAGTTAGTCAGTTGATCAACTTCTGTTCACCTGCATTGGTTACACACAGATCAAAATCCGACGTCCCTGCTGAACCTTTTCTAAATTTTGATCTATCTATGGGCAAGTTTAATTTAATAAATAGGTCTAAAGCACTTTGTTTATCAGCAAGGTGTGGCTGCATCTATCCCAGGCTTTAATTCCCTCACAGCCTCACTTAAGAAACACTTATCAGCAAAGGGGAGGTAAGTAGAAAATAGGTAGGCAACATAGCATAAAACAATCACTGTATTAAAAAAAATATATAATCCAGCATATAAACTTAAACATCACAGTGCTCCCAGCACTAATTAAAATGAGCTCAGTCAGAGGAAGGGATCTACATGACACACTAGTAACTGCATGCGCATATTCACCCAAATGTGAAATTTTCACTGTGCCATAGCCCTGCTTGATGCGTTTCATCATAGTTCAACTTCCTTGGGAGTGGTAACAGCACAGGGATGTGGTGGGGATCATGCCATCGCCATCCATCCTGTGCACAGCATTCAATCAGAGAGAAGTACTACAGTGATTGTCAGTAGGGATGAGCCAGACACCCCCGCATTCGGTTCTCACCAGAACCGTCGAACGGACCGAACGTTCGCGCAAACCTTTAGAACCCCATTAAAGTCTATGGGACTCAAACTTCAAATTCAAAAGTGCTCATTTTAAAGCCTAATATGCAAGTCATTGTCGTAAAACGTCTTTGAGAACCCGAGTCTTGCCCCAGGGAACATGTATCTATGGAAAAAAGTAAAAAAAACGGTTGTTTTTTCAGGAGCAGGACTCCTGAAAAAACAACCATTTTTAAAACTTTTTTTTCCATTGATACATGTTCCCTCGGGCAAGACCCGGGTTTTCAAAGATGTTTTCACAGGCAAACTATAGATACCCAGCAGGTACAATATTTAAAGGAATTTTTCTTTCTTTTTTTTTTTTTTTATTTAAGCATCATTAAAATCACTGCTCTAGGAGCAGTGATTTTAATGATGCTTAAAAAAAAATCCCTTTAAATATTGTACCTGCTGGGTGTCTATACCTGTGATAACGTCTTAAAATAGCACAATCACCTGCCTGCCAGTAAATTAGGAAGAACAGATCTAGCTAAGCTATACAGTGTATAAATATATGTACAACTCCTAGGGATGTATATATATATTCTCTACACACTAAACTGACTAGCCTGCCTGCTCTATCTATCTATCTAGTAATAAAGACACTGTCTCTCTCTCTCTCTACAGGACTGATCTCTTTAACAACACCGCAACACACTAGGCAGCCTTTTATAGTGTGGTGCATGTACTAAACCCCCTGAGCCATAATTGGCCAAAGCCACCCTGTTTTGTTTGAATTTCGGCGAACGTACGAACAGAGGATGTTCAAGTCGAACATACGTTCGAATCGAACGCGGAGCTCATCCCTAATTGTCAGCTTCCCTAGAGGCCCCTCAGGTATGTGATTTGTCTACTTACATAGTGCCAAGCTAAACCAATTTAGATATGGAATACAAACAATTCCTGGAGTTAAATAAATATGGAACTAAACTATTACCTCCCAGACACCTGTCAAATGTCCTCTGGACACTTTTTAGAGAGACGGGATGGGCGGATGCTAGTATAAAGGAGCCCATAAGCAAAGTAAGGACATAAATGGCAAACATCAAAGTTTAGACAAGTACTGAAATAATTTAACACTTTACATTACACAATAAAGAAAAAGTCAGAACAGACAGACAAAGACAAATGTAAATACGGAAGTGGTAACTCTATATTCCCAAAGCTCCCATTTCATAAACTGCATTACATTTTATAAAATGAAAACAAACATTGCTCATTTAAACAGGGTCCATTTGGATAAAGTTGTAACAGCAAACACAAATTCACTTGGCTAAGTAAAAATAATATTCTTTTGGTAAATCTGCTCCAAAGTAAACAACACTAATTACTATAAGTGAATAAACATACTTTTAAACGTCATTATTGGAAGGTTCTCAGCACTGTTCTATTTAATGACAATGTACAACCTACTAACTGCTGGTAGATCATCATAAATTGTTCATAACAATGTATGCCATAAAAGGTAATTATGTATTTACATTGCATTACATTACAATGTATTGCTTTATGATCCGTGTGGTACTATTTCCTTACTCATATTCTGTACTCATTTGAGTATTGTATGACTTTAATGAAATGGGGAAGTTTAATTTTTAATAGCACAAGTTTGTTTAAATAGCATTCCCTACAGGAAAACACTTCATTTAAATAATACGTATTGTCTCTTTGCAGATTAACATGGATGCAGAGTGTTTATATTATTCTGTATAGAGGAGATGGGCATAAATGGACTGAAACATTTCTCTTTCCATTAGATGTCCAAACAGTGCACAGTTTTTTGAATACAAGAGTATACATAATGTATATGCGGTCAGGGCCATGTAAACCGCTCCCCATATTGCTTTTATCTATCTGTGTTCACTTTTCTACATATGTATGCTGTTTTTATATTAATAAAAACCCACCTTTTTGACCTGTACCATTGGAAGCCCCCTTTTGTTTTTCTTTGCATGTTCTTTGGACGTGAGTTTTTTTTCTTGGTTCTTCCTCTGGTCATTGCCACCCCAGTTTGGGGCGATTATCATCAAGATTTTACTGAACATTTCTGGAGTACTTCCATATCTTTTGGGTCGTGTGGTCTGTCCACAAAGTGGGATATCCATGCCGGATTGACTTCTTGTTGTGAATAGATGGGTCCAAGGGTTCCATTGGTGACCATTTTCATCTATACTCCATTGAGAAGCCTTGTTGAGGTTCCCGAGATCCCTTGGACAGTCTGGTCCATCTGCCAATTTGGAATACTCATTTCTGATTGATCCGTTGTCGCTGACAATTGGGTCCAACAGTGCCGGTAAGCTTGTTTATTTATTTGATGGCGTGTTTCTTGTAATGGTTCATACAGCTTTTATGACATCTTCACTGTGAGAATCCCTATTAATTTATAACGGACATTGCCACCATACCAGCTTCACTGTGTGGACTCACTTTATTATTTTTGTCTTTTCGCTGTTTATTTTTCCCTGTTGGGTTTGGATTGTTAGTGATTTATATATATTTCTCCGTTGTGTCACCTTAGCACTACTTATTTTCTTCCACGTTTCTTTGAATTTTTGTCACATTCTACTGTAGCTGCTTTTCCTTCTCCTTTTTTTTGGGGGAGGATAGCGCAATAGTCACCTTCTTTCACAATCATATTACCTACCGGTTCCAGAAACCCAGACTTTTAGATTCAAAGGCATTGTTGTTGTTCAGTTGTTTAGTCATGACTGACTCTACATGACCTCATGGAGCATCGCATTCTGGGCTTTTCTGTCCTCTACTGCCTCCCAGAGCATAGTCCACTTTTAAATGTATTTTGTTGTTTTAACTAGATATATTTTAGTTATTTCCCTATGAAGTTTGTTTGCCTTAGCTTCTAACAATGTACTCACATGTTGTGCCTGCATTTTGTAAAGCCATTGCTGATCGATCCCGATTTTCCTTTGGATTCATTCACCTACATTGTCTCTATTAACAAAGGGATAGGCAGCTTCTTGTTTAAAGTCATGCAGCATCCAATCAATGTCTATCCACGTCCTCCATTTTGCATCACAAAAGTGTGAGTGCTCATGTGCTGAAAGACTGCATGGTGAGCTCTCTGTTATTGCTGTGCCTGTTTGTGTCTGATCTAATTACTAATTAATTCTTACCTAAAGAACCCTAGACTGAAAGACCCAAATATTGTGGCATATGTGGTTTCTTCACAGGAAGTGATAGTTCTCACACTACAGACAGAGGTTCACTAACACATGCAGTGCCATGCCACACGATCAGCCCAACTCAATCGGACCCTCCATTCATTTCTAAAGAGCGGCAGATGTAAACTGACTTGTGTCCATTTACACCAGCCTACCTCCAATCCAATCTGCTTAAAAAAAATAAAAAAAATAAAAGACCAGATCCATCTGGGCGGATCAGATCGGAGCGCACATAGAGTAGGGTGGGCTATATTTGTGTCTGCATTGCATATGCAGAGTGGACACAGACATGTCATCTGCCCGCTCCGTGCATTGTGGCCCACGAGAGGTTGCCAAGTCGCTTAAGTGGCCCTCACCCTTAAAAAGGTTGGACACCCCTGATTTAGGGCATTCATATTACCTATCTATCCGATGCAGTAGTAACCATTTCCAGCCCTTTGCTTTTAAGGCAATCATATTATCTATCAGACCTATTTCAGGTTCTTTTAAAGCAATCATAATACCTATAGGGTAACCCATTCAAAATCAAAAGATTTAGATTTATGTCAATCATACTACCTATTGAGAGCAATAATCAATTCCAAACTTTTAAATGTCACTGCTTATCAATTAGAAGTAGACATTATTTAGCGTTACTAAAACATAAACTGGATAATGATCCTAGCTTATAAAGTGGTTTATAAAGTGGCTTGCAAACTCAACTTCTTATAATCCAATGCTTTTTTTTCCCCATCCTTTCCCACATACAGTAGTTCCATTTTGCTGCATTTTCTTTAACTCTCTAAAAAGAAATATAATGGTTTTGGAACTGTATAAAATATTTTTGTTCTAATGATGCTGGTGGCAGCTTTTTTTCTCAAAGTTTTAACTATCAACTACACTTGTAGCTATATTCCTTACCCTGATAACCCTAACCTTAGATAGCACTAAGGCCCTAAAAATTGCAGTGATGGTAACCTTTCAGAAGTTTTAGTGTTCCTTCACTTCCTTAAGGCATTGCTACTTTTAGTTATGGCTGGGATAAAAAACTATGATTGACTTTTTAGGTAAAAACACAGAAAGTCAAGCTTGAGCAGGCTAATAGTGGTCTGAAAGTGATCAGTAAGGAAATAATAAAAGCTCCTAAAAATGTAAGTATTTCTGCAGATCTCTAGCTTTACTTTAAATTAGATCAAGGGTCATTTGGGTGATGACAATAGCTATAGTTTTACCTGGGTTCACACATATGAAAATTGGATGCTCATTCAATTCACATGACAGGCAAGTGTGACTGGCTCTCAATGTAGCTGTATCACACATGTCCGGGGCGGCCACATTCCAGGTTAAAAAAAGGTCTGGTGCATGTTCAGGTCTGGTTGAAGTGCGAATTCGGGCAATAATTCGAACCCGAATGGCTCCTGAACAGGTAAACAAACACGCACTGGATCCCAGGCTCGAACCCACGGCAGCATATGTGTTAACTGGCCTTTGTCTGCTTTAGGAAGGAAAAGGTAATAATTGGAGAAATCTACTAACACAGGAGAAAGCACATTTACAGCAATGTTACAGCAAAAAGAGACCACCATGAGCTTCAAAAATTAAAAGCAGCACCAGAAACAAAACATGCAGTCATCGTGGTAATGCCTAGCGAGGACCTTTGCAATAACATTAGGTTTACCAACACCAAGGACCTGTTCCATAAATCTATTACCCTACTACAATAAAACAACAAACCGCTGCATTTATATAGCATATAATAATTGTATGGCATGTAAATGCAAGGTTTCTGAAGTAGCTGTTAGATTACTTATTTGACACATTGAAATTATCCATTCATTGAATCAATGGCAGTTTTGATATGTGTAGTTTATTTAAATTAAAGAGATTGATAACATAGTTGTTATCCTCACATGTAATCCTGAGGGTGAGTTCCTAACAAAATGATTTAGCTATTACAAGTGAACACATCTAAGGCGGCGTACACACGAGGGGATATGTCCGCTGAAAACGGTCCGATGGACCGTTTCAGCAGACATCTCCGCTCGTGTGTATGGGCTAGCGGACAGATTTCTCCACCCGACAGATTTCAAAGCATGCTTTGAAATCTATCCGGTGGGGATCTGTCCGCCCGACATGTCTGCTGGTTAGTACACTTACCAGCAGACATGTCGGCCCCCACCGCCGCCGCGCCGCTGCCGAATGGATTCGGCGCATGCGCGGAAGTGTTTTACTTCCTGGTGCGGTGACGTTGCGGTGTCGCGGCGGCGTCAAAGTCACCGCCGCGTCACCGCTACGTCACCGCGCCTTCCGGCGGCGGGGAATTTGATCCGATGGTGTGTACACGCCATCGGATCAAACTCCCGATCGGACATATCCGATGGAAATGGTCCGCGGACCGTTTTCATCGGATATATCCGATCGTGTGTACGCCGCCTAAAACAATAACAGCATATTGTTAACAAATCAGGTGGATAAGGCGATTATGTAGATGTGTTCTCTTTCCGTGACAACTATGAATTCCATGGATGGAACAATTTCACAATGATTCATGTGATACAAAGAATAGGGTAGCTTATTGCTGTGCTTGACAATAATAGCAGGTACGTGTATATAGATTAACTATGTAATGTTTATTCTAGCATTAACATGATCTATATAATTAACTGCAATGAGTTAATAAAATCAAAATTGGGTATTAAAATTCTCAAAATAACCTTGAAATTCCCTACAAGACTTGATCTGTTTTTATATATACAGGCTTAGTCAGTTAAACATGAAAAATGGACTGTTGAAAAAATCTTGGACACTCCAATAACAAGGATGCCCTAAACAATACCTTATTTAAGCACATAACATACTGTATATATAAATGAACAGCGTGGTTTAAAGTGTAACTAACTAAAGGTAAACTCTATGATGACATTTATGATACAATCTGTCAGTTGCATTAGTACACTATAAACATGGTTTTATTACCAGACTGCATCTGATATGTCATATTTAATTTTGCACATAGTTACACTTTAGGTTACTATCTCTTTTTAAAAACAAATAAAAGCAGCAAGATACATATAATGATTATAGAGGGAAACTGTTTATATTTTTAGTGCTTTTATCCATTTCTCCTATTTCACCTATAAAATCACCTTTCTTAGGGAAAACAAGGTTTGCTAATAGCACATGCAGCCATAAAAGTGTGTTCTGTTTGGTTATTTTGGGTCGATATGATCATTGAGCAAGCCCAATAGTGATTAAAGTCAATCAAATATATGATTGATATCATAAATTAATAAATAAGACCATGCAAAGCAGCAACTTTCTTGTGAGACACACACAACACAACACATAAATCAAAGATAAACTGCACTTTAGAGAGTGTGATAAATAGTCCATATATATATAATATGCAAAACAAGTCCATATAGTGACGTGATATCCACAAACTCCCTTGGTATTGGAAACTTCACAAAAAAATAATGCTAATAGAAAAACCTCCATCTAATAAATTGCCCGCTTACCAGCCCTATCAAGGGAGGTCTCAAACACCTGGGGCTCTTAACCCAGACAGGGCCTTTGATCATCCAAGGGGATCATGCTGACATGCCTCCACCACCCAGTGGAAGTTAATCACAGAGGGGGTCAGGGGCTGGCCGGAAGTTCTCCAGCTTGAAATCCAGATCCACCACCTGGGAGAAGGTCAACTCGCTGAGCAAGGTGACCTTCACCCTGGAGGTAGATCCGGACTTTGAGCTGGAGAACTTCGGGGCTCTGTGAGAGCTGGGGAGCAGGATACGCTGTGCAATATAAACTGAAAAGTGGCATAAGCTCTTCAGCTCGCACAGAACCCGGAAGTCCTCCAGCTCAAAGTTCGGATCCACCTCCATGGAGAATGAAAGCCAAAAGTTTTCTTTTAATTTTCAATGGATAAGGGAACGGTGAGAACCCCTGTGATTTTTTTTTCCCTGGTAGCCAAATGTAGTATTTTCTGTTTTAAATCAACGAAAAACATTCATCCAGCACACTAAATAGCCGACATCAACCGTTTGGTTTTTTTCCCCCATCTGCACAGATTTTTTTTTTTTGTAAATACATCTCATAATATGTATGTTGACTGAATGTGTTGGGGTGTTCAAGAGCCTGTCCCTGGCTGCTTGTAACTAAAATCTAAAAGCTGTTATTTTGAAAATATATCAATTCTAAATAAAGCCTAGAAGCCATACAGACCAATAAAACTACCTTTGGTTTGTATGTTTTTGCATTACTCGGTTCAGTGAATGCTTGGCCCCTAGAAATGATGGCCCAACTTCCCACGTCTGCAATATCCATTCAACCTATTATGTTTGTAACAACCCACCTCATTGTACAGCTTTCTTTTTTCTTCCTTCTAATTGCTTCCCAACTGAGTTACCAGACTCTCAGTATTTCTGAATTAATGTTTTAGTAGTTTAAGGCCTTGTACACACGATGGGATATATCCGCTGTAAACGGTCCCCGGACCGTTTACAGCGCATATTTACACCGGGATGTTTTGATCCGATGGCTGTACACACCATCGGATCAAATTCCCCGCCGGCGGACAGCGCGGTGACGCGGCGGTGACGTTGATGCCGCCACGTCACCGCACCAGGAAGTAAACACTTCAGCACGCATGCGTTGGATCCATTCACAGGATACGACGCATGTGCGGGCAGATATGTCCACTGGTTTGCCGTACAAACCAGCGGACATATCTAATGGGCAGCTATCCGGCGGAAAAATTCCAAAGCATGCTTTGAAATTTTTCCGCCGGAGGAATCCGGCCAGAAGGGTCCGTTTGCCCCTACACACGAGCGGATTTTTCAGCTGAAATGGTCCGTCGGACCATGTTCAGCGGATTTATTCCCTTGTGTGTACAAGGCCTAAGAGGAACATTTAACTAGACTTGCCTGCTTCTGTAAACATAATATCAAATGTTTACTGCAGCAAAGTGATCAGGAAATATTCCTAAATAATTATTGTGGTTTTTATCTCCTTAATGATTTTCTGTTTACTTTTTACAAAATGTGATGTTATCTTTAACAGTGTGTGACAGTGCTGCACCTTGTTATGATATCAGAAGGGCTAGATGTTACCTAAAGGCCTATACTTATGCAGGTTGAGGGGCTCTGGAATGTTTATTCTAAGTGGAGAAAACAGAGCAAATCACCAAATGTGAACGGACCAAAGTATGAACAGGTACTGGACGAATTCCTGTTCTGCTCTCAAGAGAGGTAATCACGAGAGTTAATCTGACCCGGCTGAAGCCTGAGAGAGGTATTGTAAATATGTATGTAATTGTACGTAATTAGGCTGTTTGTGCAGTCTAGGATGGTTTGTTTGTTGGTCACAAGGCCGAATGAGAGGTGGTGGTGGGTTTTTACAAAGACAGGGATGAGGATTGCACAGTGAAGATAACCAGATGGCTGGAAAATTTCAAATTTTACTTGTGATGCCAACCCCCCCTGCAAGGTTACCCCCCTCCACAAGTATTTAAAGATTTTTTTTATTTCTTAAGTAACATTTACAGGTATCCTTCTCACCCTCACTCTGTGACTAGATGCTAAATGGAGAAGCAGAAGACTGATGAGAAGTAAGTCACTCTATTCTCTACTCTCAGTTTGCATCCTTTTTTTCACCACAGTGGCCCTGTTTGGCTCATTCTGCTGCTTCTCTCTCCCCTTCTCTGAGGTCTGCTGTGCAGATTCTGCAAGAGGTGGATACTGGGTCACATTCAGGTACTTGCACTGTTTATATTTACATTGTTTCGCTCAGTGTTTTTCAACTCCAGTCCTCAAGGCACACCAACAGGTCAAGTTTTCAGGATTTCCCTCAGATGAAATGGCTGTGGTGATTACTAAAGCAGTGAAACTGATCAAATCACCTGTGCAAAATAATGGAAAGCCTGAAAACATGACCTGTTGGTGTGCCTTGAGGACTGGAGTTGAAAAACACTGGTTTAGCTTATTCTTATATAAAGCGGATTCACCTTAAACTTCGTAGAGGGTTTTGTATTGTAAGAGCAGTAAGGATGTGAAATTCTCTTCCACAAGCAGTGGTTTCAGCGGGGAGCATAAATATATTCAAAAAAACTATTAGATGGGCACCTAAACACAAACCACAACAAACAGGAGTATAAAATGTACTATTAGTATACAAGCACACTCATAGGTTGGACTTGATGGACTTGTGTATTTTTGCAACCTCACCAACTATGTTAATATGTAAAAGTGAAGCAAGAGGCTGTTATCTATTGAACCTCTAATTTCACATTGTCTGCTTTTTATATTACTAGCAGCTAGCACAACAAAATTTGAGTAACAGATTGCATAGTGTAACTGTTTTACAACTGGCATTGTAGCTCCCACTCATTAAATAAATGCACTTTTAAGTAAATTACATAACTGTTAATGGAATATACTCATTCCAAGAAGAAACACAAACATGATCTCAGAACAATGCGATTAGTGGAATATGAAAAGAATGTGAAAGAATAACTGCGCTAATGTGTCAAGAAAAACTATTTGTGATAAAACAAATAACTGATATGTTAGGCTCAAAAGAGCAAATATGTAAAGATGCACCTTAGTGCATGACATTAAACAGTGAAAACATAGGGAAAAAAACAAGTTGCGCTAAACATGATGTGACGGATCTCAGACACCCCAGGTGGGCACATCCGCCAGACCTGTGTCTCCTGTCCTCCAAACGCACCCGCAGCCTGGCGATTCGCCATAACCAGCCCTTAACCCCTCAATCACGAGACAATCCACACATGTTGAGGGTTACACAACCAGAGCTTAACTGTTTATTAAAATCCAAACTATACAGTTTTACACACAGTTAGGGACACTCCCCTTTGCCTTGTCTATGAGGGGAGGGGGGACAAAGAACAATAAATGGGAACAGAACATTTGGACATTGAAACAGTGTAGAGATACCTAATGAGATTATGGTAAGCAGGCAGCCTGGCTTCTCAATACACACCCCCTGCGGAGAGACGTCTGCAGTCCACTCTCCATTGTCTATGTGTCCAGCAACAAGAGGGGTTGGGGGTGTAGGGCTGTAACATTACATTACATCACATTAATGCCAGCTTCAGGTCTCCAGTATCTTTCCGGGCCATAGTCTGTCGGTAGGAGGCACGCCCACAATCCTTTCCAAGACATACAGTGACAGTGGGTTCTGTCACATTTCTCCCCTTTTAAAAACAGACTAACCAGGTTCCTGACCCCCAACTAGTCTGGACCTGCGTTAGTCACAAACTTCCACCCCAAGCAAACAGGAAAAGTAAAAGTACGACTCTGGCGCTGGGGAGCAAAACCGCACATACGGTCTCCCGAGAATAAAAACAGCCGCAGAGTGGGAACAGCTGTCTGCACTCCTCTGATCCGGGGCGGGGTTGCAGATATTGGGGGAAGCTGAATAATCCTCTGCCCTGCTTCCAGCGCTTCAGCTGGTAGGGAATGTAGGCTGGTAGGGCTATGCATTTGGGGAGGCAAAGGTACTTGCTTTTCTCCTGGTGTAGTTACCAGCCGCTGAGAAGGTATCTTGCAGGGACTATCTCCTGGGTTCTTCATCTCTTGTTCTGATGCTGGGCAGAGACCATCAGCGCTCTGTCCTGTAGCCAGCGCTTCTGCCGGGGGGACATATGAAAAAGTTGGGTACAGCTGCTGGAGAGGGGGAAGGGTTTTCTCCCCTGCCGGTTCTGTGACCAGCCCTTGGGGTGACTTCTGACAGGGGCTGTCTCCCAAACTCTCCAAAAACATACTGAGGGCTGGGCAGGGACCATCAGAACTCTGCTCCATAGCCAACGCTTTTGCTGGGGGGAGAACCACTGGGGTAGTGTCCAATTGCTGGGGAGGGAGAATTGCTTCTTCTACTCCAGGTGGGGATATCTGCAGTTGGGGAAACAGCGCACGCAGATCATCTCTCAGACTCTCCGGAGCCAACTCTTTTTCTGATGCTGGACAGATGCCAGGGGCAGTCTGCTCTGTAGCCAGCGCTTCTGCTGGGGCCCCAGATGAGATACTCTGGACTTGCTGCTGATCACCATTTCCCAGCCTTCCAGCGCCTGTCTCAACTCCACTTTCTGAGACCTTGATGCTATTAGCTTGTCTCACTGCCTGGGGGACCTCCGGTGCGTTCTGGCATTCTAGCGCTCGCAGTGCCCTCTGTATCATTGCTGCTTCTTCCATTGCGGTTAGGACAGGGAAATGTAGGGTCATCCCTGGCCCCATTTGCTCCTCATCTTTGTGACTGTCTGCTATTTCTCCCGGACAGTCCCAGGTAACAGGAGCCATGCCAGGCTGCTGATCACCCTCAAACAGCCGCTTGTAGGCAATTTCGAGCTCAAATTCCTGCTCAACTAGGAACTCCAATTCCTCCAGGTCACATGCCTCTTCAGGGAGGTCCAGCACCTCATCTCGGAAGTCCAAGATGTTTTCCCGCCGCCACTCCTCATCGCTCCCAAAGTCTGGGTCTCCGTACATTTTTTGATGGAGCAGCCCCACGCCGCCATAGCCAACGCCTTCTGTTGGGCTGCCATCTGCTGTACTTGGCCAAAGTTGAGCCGCGAACCACCGGAGGGTTCTGTAGCTGTCGTCTAGCTTCATCTCCTCCTGGACCAATCTTCTGAGCTCCGTCTTCCAATCATCTCGCGGTCGTTCCCTCAGGAACACCTCTCGCGCACAGTACTGTGTCTAGTACATCTCTGAGGAGGATGGAAGGATCTTCCCCTGCTGGCGCCGCTCGTAGCTTAGCGCCTCATGCCAGAGTTGCCGGCGGATCACATCCCCCCAGCCGAGCATGGTGCGCTCTGTCACTGGTCCCCGATGTTTCTTCTGCATGCCTTGCAGCCTCCTCCCGAACTCCGCTCTCATGCTGGCTGGTCCCCGTATCGCTCCTCGGCAGCTGCCCAGATCTTGAATCCTGGTGGTGGTTTGGACGTCCTGGACTGTAGGAGACATCCCACCGCTGCCACCACTGTGACGGATCTCAGACACCCCAGGTGGGCACATCCGCCAGACCTGTGTCTCCTGTCCTCCAAACGCACCCGCAGCCTGGCGATTCGCCATAACCAGCCCTTAACCCCTCAATCACGAGACAATCCACACATGTTGAGGGTTACACAACCAGAGCTTAACTGTTTATTAAAATCCAAACTATACAGTTTTACACACAGTTAGGGACACTCCCCTTTGCCTTGTCTATGAGGGGAGGGGGGACAAAGAACAATAAATGGGAACAGAACATTTGGACATTGAAACAGTGTAGAGATACCTAATGAGATTATGGTAAGCAGGCAGCCTGGCTTCTCAATACACACCCCCTGCGGAGAGACGTCTGCAGTCCACTCTCCATTGTCTATGTGTCCAGCAACAAGAGGGGGGGGGGTTGGGGGTGTAGGGCTGTAACATTACATTACATCACATTAATGCCAGCTTCAGGTCTCCAGTATCTTTCCGGGCCATAGTCTGTGGGTAGGAGGCATGCCCACAATCCTTTCCAAGACATACAGTGACAGCGGGTTCTGTCACACATGATATGACATAAATGTCTGTGACGAAATCACATGTGAACTTATGACTTAACATATATTCATATGACATTCAAAGAAATCTGGAAAAAATGTCCTTAAAGATGAATGTAGTAGCACCAGGACGTGTGGCTCCTGGATCCAGACAGGCAGGGCTTTCCACCCCCAGCCAGCCATCAGCTTTGCTCCAGGACCTGCGATTCTGCCTTTCCCCCAGCTCCTTCCATCCTCCGCAAGGCATCAAAAGGTTTTTTCCCATTTGGAATGAGGTGGTGATCGACATCAAACTGCGTCCATCCAGCCTGCAGCTCCTTCAGTTTTAAAATCTACATGCTACCTGGGGGGTCTCCTTTGATTAAGGAACCGCTGGGAATCTGGTAAGCAGATTCACTTACTCTGAGGGTGGAGGATCTCTTTTATTGGTTTGTCACTTTGAATCGGTGTTTTTAAATTGTGGACTTTTTCTTTTCACTGGTGAAAGACTTTGCTACTACATTCATCTTTAAGGACATTTTTTCCAGATTTCTTTGAATGTCATATGAATATATGTTAAGTCATAAGTTCACATGTGATTTTGTCACAGACATTTATGTTGATCTATCATGTTTAGCGCAACTTGTTTTTTCCGAATGCGATTAGTGGAAAAGCCCCACTGTTAATAGATGACCATTTACAATTTTTTTTTCAAAATACCATCAATTGATGACATAGCATGATCTGAAATATCAGGAGGTTTCAAGAAATCCCCCATTACAGAGAAGTGAATTTCTACCTTTTATTTGGCAAACCAACCTGTTTTTTTTTTTTTTCAGTATACATTTCACAGTGATGCCTCCTATAAAACTGCAGTGTTCTCCAGCAGTCTCCAGTATGGCTTTCCGCCAAGTTACACAACAAACAAATTGATGAAAAGAGAGGAACCTGCACACAGCTATGTATATAGCAGATCTTTTAGCATATTGCTTGCCAGGGAGATTGCCAGGAATGGGAAACCATGGAGGTCATAGGGGGGTCTTTAGCACTTTTGGGGGGTTTGGCATTTTTAAATGGGGGGTTCTTTGGCAAATTAGATGTTATATTGCAGAGCATGACATGTGATTAGTTTATAGAACACAGTTCGTAATTAGCATTATACATCTGTTTTCTAACCACTACAGTTAATATTTACCTAACATTTTTTCATTTTCTGAAAGCATATGCATTTTGGATCTTTGTTTATGTATTTTGCTTGTGCTGAAAAATACATAAAGTCCTGTTTCTGTGTGATAAAACATATTTCCATTTTCTGGCAGCTACCATGATCTATGTTTAAAGTAAATCCTTCAAAAACTCAGGAAAATTAAACAGTTTTGGCAATCAGCAGAGCCAAAAATATAGATAACTGAAGTTTTAGGCACATTTTAATGTCTCCTGTAAATGTCCTACATTAACCTTTCCACCCCAAACATTCCTACTAACATTTTAATGTAATGGGTGGCCTTACTTGAAAAAAGGTGGAGGAGGCATTTCCATCCACCAATCACTAAGTTAAGTCCTCTTAAATTAGTAATAAACTGAAAAATGTTGCATTATGATAACTGCCTAAGGTTGAAGGTGAACTCCAGCCTTACCCTCAGTCTTGCACAGTTGTATGTGCTGCTGAATTAGCTTACTCTAATTTCACTGCTCACTGCAGCGAGCAGTTATTTCCTGGCTGGAGAAAATCAAGCATCATTTAGTCCCTTCCTCCCCAGCTTTACTGTCCCTGTCCCACCTCATTCATTCATTGGATGTTAGTTCTACATAGATCAATAATAGAGGTTCAACATCACATGTGCATTACCTAGCGCAGACTGCATTGAAATGCATCCTGCCTAACAAAGTACACTCCTCCAGACTCTCCTCCACCCATTAAGGCATTTTGATATTTGCATAACCCACTCCAAGGACCAGACTAATGCTTGCATTAGGGCTCAGGGTTTTTAAGAGGACTAGAGAAGTAGGATGCTGTAATGCTTGTTGACCCCACCCACCAGTAGTGATCTGCTTGAATTGCATAGAGAAGCAGGGAGATTTAAATATGCAATGAAAAAGTTAAAGTTTTTATTAATATTTTATTAGCATTTTTGTAAAAGGGAGGGGGCAATAAAGGTGGAATATTAGCAAATAAAACTTTACATTTAATATATATAAAAAAACAGTTTTCAATATATATATTGTGATTTATTTCACATGCTTTTATTTATATATCTCTCCACATTTAAATGCAGATCAGTCTATCCAGGAGAGGGACTAGGGATTCAATTACAGACCATAGTCAAATGTATGGAAATTACTTGACAATCAGACTATCCAACTACATCTTTCCTCCTCAATACCCACATAATCATGTCTGCTTGTAACCCATAATCATGTATGTTCATGTGGATAGAAGAAAATCCACTTGCTGAATATTAGGCTATGAAAGGAAATTCTCGAGTCTGGATGGAATAGTTTTCCTCTGCCAGAGCTTTACTATTTACTATTACTATAATATTACTGTAACCAGGAGCTAGATGCACATTTGGTACAGCAACATTGTGCTATTCAAGTGTGTGCTATTCAACACACATTCCCAAGTGTTTAGGTTTATGCACACAAGTGATTAGGGCAGGCATGTCCAAAGGTTTTGAACAACCCGCCTGGATATCTAAACATACATATTTTTTGTGGCCCTCGACGATCTCCCAGATCGATGGGGCCACAAAAGATATATTGTATTTATCAGCGTATAAGACGCACTTTTTCCCTTAAAATCAGGGGGAAAATCGTGGGTGCGTGCTATACGCCGATCTGTACTGTGTGTGAGGGGAGTGAGTGCCGCCGAAATAGCCCGAGCCAAGTGTACTGTGTACTCGGCTAGGCTCAGCTACGCTCGCAGTCCCGCCCAGTCCCGTCATTGGACGTGTGTTATGTCCATCATAGGTGCCGGGCCAAGGGGCGGGACTGCGAGAGGAGCCGAGTACAGCCGAGTGCACAGGACATCCGGCTCTAAGTATTTCTGCGGGCAGGCGGCAACATTTAAAAACGATAACACTTAATTTTTGGACACAGCTGCAGATGGACACTTGGGATAGGCTGCAATGGTGAGTGCATTCCTGCCAATGGTGGGGCTGCATTCCTGGCAATGACGGGCTGCAATCCTGGCAATTAACATTCATTCCTGGCAATGGTGGGTGAGTGCATTCCTGGCAATGGTGGGTGAGTGCATTCCTGGCAATGGTGGGTGAGTGCATTCATGCTAATGGTGGGTGAGTGCAATCCTGGCAATGGTGGGTGCTGCATTCCTGGCAATTGGGGGTCTGCAGATGGGTACTGACCCATATTTTTCTTCACAGTTCTTTATTTAAAATTATTTTTTTCCTAAAACTTCCCTCTTAGGCCGCGTACACACAATCAAACCGGTCCGATGAAACTGGTCTGGAGACCAGTTTCATCGGACCAATTCGATGGTGTGTACGGCCTATCGGACCGCTGTCCGTCAGACCAAAATTTTAAAACTTGCTTTAAAATCTGTCTGACGGACACCTGTCCGTCGGACAGATTTGATGGTTAGTACGCAAAAGCATCGGACCAAAAACCCGCGCATGCTCAGAATCAAGTCGACGCATGCTTGGAAGCATTGAACTTTGTTTTTTCAGCACGTCGTTGTGTTCTACGTCACCGCGTTCAGACACATCAGACCATCAGACCACTTAAGCCTGGTCCGATGAAAACTGTCCGTCGGACCAGTTTCATCGGACCGGTCTGATCGTGTGTACGTGGCGTTAAAGTTAAGGTGCGTGTTATACGCCAATACATACGGTATATCCAAATAACAGGCCTGAGCTCATCTATTTACTCACACAGCCACAAAGGCAAGAGAATTCTTGTTGGGCCGTGTATTAGTTGCTCAAACGAACACACTTAGACCAAATTGTAATGGTTCAAAGAATGTCAGGCAAAATGGTCGGCCCTCACGCATGTTCACTTAATCAAATCTGGCCCTCTTTGAAAAAAGTTTGGACACCCCTGGATTAGGGCCTTACACTTCCCAGGTCAAAGTATTTCTGTGGCAGGTACAGCCAGGTTTTTCTGATAAGCCATGAATAGGAAACCCATGCAAATCAAAGACATGAAGACACTGTCCAAGCTGTTCACAAGTAATAACAAATGGTGCGATTACCTGTGGTTAAGGACACATACCTCCCTAATGGCAGGTAATTGCTCATTCTGCGATTACATGCAGACTATGAACAGCCATGGACACCGTCAGTCTGTCTTTGATTTGTACATGCTTCTTGTGCATGGCTGATCAGAAACACCTGGCCATACCTACTACAGAAATACATTAATCTGGCCAATGTACAGCCCAAATCAGCTGTGTGCACAAAGTTCAAAGAAATATAACAGGCCAATATGGTTAAAAATATATTAAGCAACTCTTGAAATGTCTTGGTTTAAGAACACCTTGTACAATCTGGTAAAGGTTCTTTTCTGCCAGTGACCTTGTGGAAACATGAAAATAAACCTACAGCTGACATTCTGTGCCAACTTAAGTCACTTTTCTGCAGCAAAATACATAAGCACCTTACAGAAAGAATAAATCACAATCTCCTCTTTCTGAAAAAAAGAGCAATTTATAAAAAAAATATTCTATTACTTAACTTTAGAGATGGCAAAATCATTAATTAGCAACATTATTTTTTCCTAAACTACATTGTTTATAAACCCCTTAGGTTCCACAGTGAGTATAATAGCAATGCTTTACTGCATATACGGACTGATTTTACTGTTGTGGGTTTTGTAACACTTTAATTATTTTTTCATGTAGGGATTTTATATGACATTTACCGTATTTATCGGCATATACTGCGCACTTTTTTCCCCTTAAAATCAGGGGAAAATCATGGGTGCGCGATATATACGCCGATCCCCGCTTTGTTTGAACGCCGCCGACGACATATACCGAGCGCAGTACACTCAGGTACACTCGGCCAGGCTCGGCTTCGCTCGCGGTCATGCCCTGTACTGCTTCCTAGCCTTTATGCAAGAGTACTCGAATGTGCCCGAGTGTCCTGCGCTCGGTATATGTCGGCGGCGGTGTTCAAACACAGCGTGGGAAGTGGGGATCGGCTCAAAAACAGTGTGGGAGAAGGGGGAAGGACACCACCAAGGCTGCAGACGGACGCCAGACCGGACAAGGCCGCCGATGGACTCCGGGCAAGACACCGACGAGAGGCATTCAAACTGTAAGTATTTTCTTTTTTTTCCTGAAATTTCCCTTCTAGGTTGGGGGTGCGCGCTATACGCCGGTGCACGCTATAGGAAGATAAATACGGTACATTATTACCATCAGGCCATATAAAGATGAAAATAATCAGATTTTTATTATTATTTAGGTACTTATATAGCGCCGTCAATTTACGCAGCACTTTACATATACATCAGTCCCTACCCTCAAGGAGCTTACAATCTCAGGTCCCTAACTCACATTCATATACTAGGGCCAATTTAGGCAGAAGCCAATTAACCTACCAGCTGTCTTTGAAGTGTGGGAGGAAACCAGAGTACCCGGAGGAAACCCACGCAGGCACAGGGAGAACATGCAAACTCCAGGCAGGTAGTGTTGTGGTTCGAATTCGAACCAGCAACCCTTTTTACTGCTAGGCGAGAGTGCTTCTCACTACACCACTGTGCTGCCCATATATGTATTCTTGCTTCAAAAATGATGATGATGATGATGAATATAAGAATATTTATTAGTACATTTTAATTGTAAGAAAACATTATATACCAATATTTACTTCCATCTTTTGGCATACGATTAAATTAAAATATTTTAATAGTTCGGAGGGAATTATTAAATCTTTAGATTTCCTTAAATAATATGTATTATTCAGTTTCTAACTCACGCTGTTCCCGTGCTCTTGTGAGCTTTTAGTTCTAGGTTATAAAAATAGGCTTCTATTCTTACATGGATGAGTACTTGATGTCAATAAATTTGTGTGCACCTAGTCTTTTATTTTAATAGCTGTAAACTGCTTGTGCACACAGGGGTGCATTTTCTTTTCTTTTAGTAAATGAAAGGTAACCACATTGTAGTCAAAATAGACAATAGCACAAAGAACAATCTTACACCCTAAGTAAACCAGACCCCATTTGCTCCCCTTACATATTATTTTGGTACTGATTCTTTTTACATACTGTACTGTATACTTCAGTTTACTAATCTATAGAATAACTTTACTTTGGTAAAGAGCAAAGTAACTCAAATAGTAACATGAAAACATGTTTTGTGACCTCTAATGCTTAATAAATTTGCCTTTAAATATCAGTTGCTAGTCCTTGGTCCTTGATGACATTACAGGATTCTCTATGATTAAGAAGTCCACTAGTAAGGCACATACCAATAATTACATAAATAATGAACTGAAGGGAATGTGTGATTATTAATGGATTAAACAGAGCTGGGCAAATATTGTTCATTAATGACAACGCAGTGAATAGGCAACACTGTATGTAAACTTAGCAATGAAGATTAAATCCATGTTAATTACACTACATTAAGATGCAGGAGTGTCCTATAGCAATATTTATGCAGAGGTCGTACTGCTTAGAGGAGCCAGACTGATGGTTAAGACCTTTTCACAGGGTTTATGGATGTCATTCCAATTAGCACTATGGCTACAAGGAATATTTAAAGAGCCACTGCATCTTTTGAGACTACACTGTTTGCAAAGAAGGTATACACACAGATAAAATATCTGTAGAGTCTAACAATTACCGTACCTTATTTTAGTAAGTTAGTATAAGTTTATTTTAAACATGTTTTTTTTTTTTTTGCTTTCTTTTGTCTGTTAAATATATCATTGAACGTGGTCTGTTTGTTTGAAAAGTACAACAAAAAGTCCTATTTATCCTGCCAGAAATCCAGTGAGGTCATACTTTCCTGTGCATTCTGAAGACCCTATTCCCCCATATATACAGTACATGCAAATTTAAGGACTGTTAAGCTTCAATATATATTGTATAAAATATGTGTTCTTGAGATCTGATACTATATTATTTGCTAGCACATACATATAAACCTAGTCACTTTGTTGGTGGCAGAAACTGGCTTGCTCATCAAGGCAGTTCAAAGTACAAGGCTCTGCAAAGTGTAATAACCAGTAGTAGCCATTTGTATTTTAGGACTACTGTATTGATGAGAGGTAATGAATGATCTGTTCTGAATCGTTACTGTTTTCTGCATATCATCTTTGCTTTTTCCATTGCCCCACTGCATAGGCCTGAAAGCCTCATTTTGGTTTAGCTCATACAAAGAAATGTTTACGTTGTTCATAGTTACCAAATAATGGGAATATTTTAAGCTACAATTTCAGCTAGCAAGACAATTTCAATTCAGCAGCAGAACCAGAACAGATCCTAACCACAAGCACTTTATTGTTTAGCTGTGCTCTCTAGTTGCGTGGCAAGCTGATTCTCTGTCTGACAAAGGCTTGAGCAAGATTTAAAGTGATGTTTGCATTTGTTACAGCAGCAAGGCTTTCATTGCCTAGACATTTTACAGTAGACATGGGAACTGATTTACTAAGGTGTTATGTGAGTGATCACTTCAGTTCTCAAATTGTGTATAGAGAAATTATGAAAAAATTGAGCTCTCCTCTCATATGTATGGATGATAAAAGCAAATACAGGCTTAAGTCTTTTCTTTGTACCTCACTTTACAGATGCAATTTGTCAGTAGAAAAATCAGGTGACAGAAAGCACTGAGATCTCTGTATGGTGCCTAATGTGTGAACTCATCCTTTGCCTGTATTAGGTAAGATAACATGCACACTGTACAGCAGGCACCATAATCAACCTGCTCTTATCTTCTTCACACTAATCAATCCTCATAGCCCTTAAAAAAACTGTGCTTCCGGGGTATGAGGTGCATAGAGACATGCCTGCTTCCCACAGCTTGGTGCCGAAGTAGCAAATCAATGAAGAAATATGATTAGCCTTATGTAAGTATCAAATTTAGAAAATATCTGGGGCCCAATGACAGACCAGGATTGATAAGGGGTGCAGTGTAGGTAAGACAAGACACCTGGATAAAGTACAGGTTCACTGGAACAAAGGCAAAAATTGGAGTTTCCAATCAAAAAATATGTCAGAGCAGCATCCGCAAGCTTGATTCTTCTTCAGGGTCACATCTGTATCACTAATTTCTTAAGAACCACTCATTAGTTAGACAGAACTTAGTCTAGTATAGCCAGATGAATAAAAGATGGCTTCTAACTCATTGCAATAGGTTCCTGCATATTGTTTTTTGATTATATGTAATACAAATATAAAGAAAATGCATATGAACTGGTACTTGAGTACTGTAAAATCTTTATAACTTTTACACAAGAACATGGTATGTAGTGAACATACATACATACATACATACATGCTGCGTAACAAAACTTTTCATGGTCAATGGTTTATAGCAAATTCTACTGTGTCTCCTACCTATGCTGGATAATAACAGTAGAATGGTGTACCATGTTAGCTATTGACATACAGTAAGTGTTTTGGATTTAGGGTGATACCATCTTTTTAACTAACCATCTATCTGGCCAGAGCATAAAAGGACAACAAGCCCAGAGGTTATAGCTACCCACTTAAGGATATACAAACATGTATAGGATTGTTATCGTGTACTTGACTCTTCTCCACCTTGATCATTTCTTTCTCTAGCATGAGAGATTGAATGTAGGGTGATACCACTTTTTGGCTAACTAAATAGATTGTAGTGCAAGATTTGGAAACACTCTGGCCTTTTCCTAAAGGAGAGGTCAGTGTGATTTAAAAGCTTGCACTACAATCTGTTTAGTTAACCAAAAAGTGGTATTACCCTACATTCAAACTCCCATACTAGAGAAAGAAATTGTCAAGGTCTAGTAGAGTCTAATAAACCATAACAATCCTATACATGTGTTTATATCCTAATGTGGGTAGATATAACCTGTGGGCTTGTTGTCCTTTTATGCTATGACCGGGTTTTATGTAGCAGTGAGCATCAATGATTATGCACGTTTTGCATTTTAATGTATACGGATTTAATGCAGAGAGATGCTCCTGATAAATAAATTTGTTATGGGTTTAGATATGCTTACACTGATTAGTTCTACAAATGCATGCAGCAATATATTACATTCCTTAAAGTCAACATATGATTTTCTAAAGACTTGGTTAAATCCCAAGAATACAAATTGCACTGACCTTTATTAAACTAATTACAGGGTATATAGATGAAATGATTGCTGTTTTCGTCTGTACATTCTGCATTTAATCCAGTGATGACTAGGGATAAGGTTCAGGTATGCCACTACCATGGGATCGAGACAAATCATGCAGGCTCAAGATTCATGATCCCCGTACATTTAAATAAGTTATTACTACCAATAATATAGACTATTTGTGTCATGCTTTGCATTATTTATTTTTTTGATTTGTTTAAAGTGTAAGGAAACTTTCCACAAATTCTTTACCTTTTTCTCCCTCCCCTCCTAAGTAGGTCTAGATCCTCCCCCTACACCCACTTTGAGGCCCACAACATTGCATTCATCATTCCACCAGCTTCATGATCAAATCGCTGCACCTGCATCATTTTGCCCTATAGAACGTCTATAGGGCTGGAACACAGATCAGCTCCTAATTGTGAAAACTGTGCAGGTGTAAATGTTGGATTAAGAATCTGGTCACAGATCTGAGATCTAAGTAGGAATAGTTGTGTGGAGAAGGAGGAGGAGGAGGGGAGGGGGTCTTTCCCTTTTTAGGAGTGTGGGGGCAAAGGTTTTCAACAAAGTTCTTGTACACTTTAGAAGAATCAAAAATATCCAAAAAATGCAGCAGGACAGAAAAAAATTGTTTATATTATTATACTGCAATCTTTAAAATATAAAACGCTCTTACGGCTACCTGAACACCTTCATCAATTCACTTTAAAACCATCAATACTGAAAAAAAAAAAAAGTTTATTAAACCAAAGTCCTGTTCTAGGAAGATGCAGAGCAGTAAACAAGTGAGTAAAAACAAAAAACTGTAACCCATATAAGGGAATATCTAAAAATGCAAATACACATTGTATTAAGAGTCAAAGGGCCAGATTCAGCAACACTTGCGCTGGAGTATTTCGATATGCGCCGCGTAACTGTGAAGATGCGCCGTCGTTTCTATGTGCCCGTACCCACCAAACTAGATGCGCCCAATAACGGGCCATTTGCGACCGGCGGAACGTTCCGACGCCAGAGTATCGTCAGCGCTTAATTTCGCTTGGCGCATCAGTCGCGCCTATTGATTTCCCCTGCAAATATGCAAATGAGGGATTTTTCCCAATTCACGAACGGATTAGCACCATACGCTGGCTACATGCGCCGCGCGTATCTCGTCCGTCCGGCGCAAAGTTATTTCTACAAAAGGCTGCTTTATCTTTACTCCAGACGGTCACAGGTCAGCAGGAGAGCAGCTACAGCAGCGTTACCGACGATAAGAGCTAGCTGAGCACCCCCACTTGCAGGACAACACCTCTGTCCATGCTTGTCTGTCAAATTTTACAGCCATGGAGGAAGACATCATAGGTCTCCATAGCCGAGATGACGGCTGACAGCTCCTGGCCTTTAGAGTTCAGCTTTCTCCTGTGTGTTTGCGGGGAACGGGAGCAGCCATCTCAGAACAAAAGTAACATCACTGCGGGGAGGGGGAGCAGGATATACTTTAGTGCCGGAATGGCGCTTCTACGGGCGCATTTAAACGCCCAATGGAAGGCATTGCGCTGACGTTTCCCGTGAAGTGGTGCCGACGGAAGTTGTGAGCATGCGCACAAAGGGGGCGAGTGGAGCCTCACTCACTGCGCATGCTCCGTGGTTGATGCGCTGAACGTAAGCCTCTGCGCTGGACTCCGCCCATCATTTACATATGATCACACCCACTTCCACTTGCGTCGGGTTACGCCAGCGCATTATCGTTACTCTGGCGCAAGTTTACGCGCAACTGCTATGTGAATAACAGTACTTGCGCTGAAAGGGTCGTCAGAGTAACGTAAATGAGAAGCGTTACTCTGGAGCAAAGATGCTCTCATCTACCTGAATCTGGCCCAAAGTATTTAAATTTAAGGTGATCTGGCCACTGTTAGTGTCACCCTCGTACAATGGAAAAAGTCTGATCTTTCCCCAAAAACTTTGATGTTGATAAAAGAAGGAAGCATTGGCCAACACCTTTACTCAGCTTTTCCATGAGTTGATGTACTTGTCATACTCAGGAAACAAATCAAATGCGCCATAATAACAGTTATAGAAAAAAAAATCTATCTAGACACATTCAGAGTCCAAAAACGTTCTTCGGTTGCACACATACGGTCATCTGGAATCCATGTTTCAACAAGTGGATGAACATACTTGTGTACAGTGCCCTAAACCCAGATGTTTATTTTGCTTACAAAAACACTAACAGCTGGTGGAATCAGAAGAGTGTGGTCAAAACATAATGCAAATCACTTTCAATGTCAATGGCAAACAAACACAATATTTTAAGCCTGTAGCTGTACTGAGTCAATTCCTAGAATACTTAAGTTAACTGCAGTTCAGAGGCAAGAAAAGACACTGGTACTGTTGGTGCCAAAAGACAATGTAATTAAACATCTTGCTAAGTACTTTGTTTGCACAAATGACAAGACTATAGTCTAATTACAGGTAAAAGGATCTTCTATATCACCTAACTACATATCAACTGATATTGCCATAATATAACCTTGAATAATGCATTAAATCATATAAATCTGCTAGGGCAACCCAGACAAGCTCACAAGCAACATTACATTACTTTGCAAGTTGGCTTTATTATATGAATCAAAATTAGAGGGCAAATAAAACAAATCTAAAAGTTTACAGACCACTGACATTTTTTTGACAGTTGATTATTGCAGCAGAGTTATTAACAGAACTGACAGAAGCCATCAAAAAGCTAACAAAGCAATATTTTCTACCAGGTCAGCCTTTTTAGAATGAAAACACTACAATCTGCAATTGTGCTCTAATCAGCTACTAACAGAATAAGAAAGAAAGCGAAAGAAAGAAACATATCTGAGGATAGAAAATATATATTTCTCTTGTTAAAGCACTGCAGGTGCCCACGTCTAATACATAAAACAAGCTTTTGCCAGAAAGCAGAATAAAATCACTTTTGCACAAACAATAGCAGGACAAGCCTTTAATACAGGACGTCAGCAGGGAGGATTTAATTTTCTCATTAACCCCTCCAGCAAAGAATGGGAGCGCTTGCTGTACCAGGCTGGGTAGCATAGATATTTTAACGATAGATAAATACAGTGCACAGAAATGCATGGGAATCAAGTCTCATTGAGCAGCATTATGTCTTTCCAAACAATGCGCTGGTAACACCACCACTCCCAGATGTACTGATCACAGACAAAAAAAAACACACACACACACACAGCATAGAAGGATAAAAAATGAAAATTGTATTTGACTATCAGCCACAACAGTTAACCAGTTAATCACATCCAGGTAGGAATCCATGCTATCCCTTCTTTACAGACACTACATTTCCATATTCCTAGCTACGCTATGTAAATTAACCCCTTTCTAACTGGAGGGCTGTGAGTAGGACCTGCTGACAGCTGTGACTATCACTCCATCATCATCACAAACCCTACAGTGAAAGCATTAAAATGCAATCTGCAGTGACAAGGGTCCAACCTCCTCCCCCCTCCCCCCTCCCCACCTCTTCAGCACCACACTTCAAAACATTAGGACCTTAAATGAACCCCCATACACCAAAACACACACACCCTTATGCCTTACCTCCAGTGCCTCAAAAGTCACAAAGCTGGTCATTGCAAATCCATCAATGATGTCTTCTTCAGCCGAAGAGGACTCTTTCCTTTTTCTCCTGGGGGGCTTTGGTCTGGACAAGGAAGAAACAGTCGGGTTCCCATTGTCTTCTCTTTCAGATCCAGAAGAAGAAATCAAAGAACCAGTCCTGGCAACACCTAATCCTCCTTTGGACCTCACCACCCTATCCCTTTGAGATTTGGATCTCCTCTTCTTGCGAAACCCATTGCACCGTGGGCCATCCATTGCACCCACACTAGCAGCAGCAGCACAGGCAGCAAGCAGCAGCAGCACAGGCAGCAGCAGAGACACCAGCAACCACCCCTCTCCCCTTCCCCACCTCCTCCCCTCCTGATTTAAAAGAAATAATAAAATAAAACCCACCACGGTCTGCAAAAAAGGCTAAAATGAAAAAAAGAAGGAAGAAGAAACCCAAGAATTAATCATGAAGAATGGGCAAAGCACATTGCTCCTTTCCTTGTGCTTAGTGGAGATGAACACACACCAAAAAACCCTGTGAAATGTGCAGATAATCCTGAGTGTGATTTCACCACACACACCACACACACATACAAAAAATATATATAATGCAACAAGAAATTCCTATAAGGCTGCCAGGAAAAGTAATGGCTGATCACACATCTCCTTTGTAGAAAAAAATCACCAAGCAGGCAATAAATCTTAAGAGAAGAATGCTTTCATAATGATTGAAGGTTAAATCCCCCTTCCTTTAAAAAATCATGGATGTTTCCACCTGATTTATTTCCTGCAAACATTTAACTCTTTGTTACAGTAGATGTTTCTTCTTCTTTTTCCACAACTCCATCGCTTAGCCCTCGGATAATCTCCCACTCCTTCTTTTTAGTAAGGAAGTTCCAATGCAGAGGATGACCCCCCTTTCTCTTCTTCTTCTTCTCCTTCTTCTTCCCTCCTCAGTGACAGATGCATCCAGACTAGGCAGACAGAGGAGGGGCAGGAGACTGGGTGGGAGAAGAGAAGAAGTGCAGGGGATAAGAGAAAGCAGAAACACACACACACAATGCAAGCAGGGAGAAAGTGACAGCTGAGGCTGGATGGGATGTGCTGCTCTCTGCTGTGCCCAATCCAGCTTCCTCCAGAGCCTGCTCCACAGGAGGTCAGGGCGATTCTTAGTCTCTTCTCTCTCTCAGGCTGGAACACTTGTGTGGAGAAGAGAGGAGGGGGCTCAATGAACAGCCCAGCCTTCCCTTCCAGTCCCCTTCGCTCTGTGCTAAGCGTCATACAGAACTTTTAGCCATTTTAACCCAGCCATCGCTGCCCTTGTCCCTAGCAGCATCCATTTGGTCCCTGCCTTGCATACACAAAAGCGTTTATCAGTAAAAGATAAGTTGTAGACACGTGCAAAGGAAAGGAGGAGCAATCTCATCATCATCCTACCTATGTCTGTTTGAGCTGAGTGACAGCTCTTGTGTCTGCTTTTGCTGCTGCAGCTTCTTTTCTTTTTCCAGCAGACCAAGCATCAGGTACCTGGCACCTTGCTAACTGGGGCAGCTTCATCATCCCAGCTGCTAGTTCAGACTATGGCACTGTGCAATGTCATGGGACAAATGTGCTGCTTGCTATTATAAAAAGGATCAATGGATGGCAACATGTTTTAATTATTTATAAGTTCACATTAGAAGACCTTTTTTTTTTATTGTATTTTTCATTGGAAATTTTTATACATACAAAGACAGGTATGAAACACATTCAAAGGTTTAGATAAAACATATATCATAAAAAGTATCAATACAGTTACAATGCCACCAATATAACAAAAGTCAAGATGTTCGCTATATAGGTCAAGGGAAATAAGAACAGGCAAGAGGAACAAAAAATAGGACAAAAGAACAATATGCAAACAAACAAACAAAAACCCAGTGGGCATTTCAAAACAGCAGATTTTAAATCATGGATAAGCAAAGTGTTACTCATTGAGTCAGGTGTCGATGAGACCCCTAGGGTGCCCAACCAGAGAGCGAAGGCACCCCTAGTAAAAGGAAAGGTGTGTTGGGGGAGGGGGGAAAAAGGGCACCATATAATCGTCAAGGGTTTGAGCTAACAAGCCACTGAATAAAAACATTGGGAAACGAGGTCAAGGAACTGTCACATCATCAGGAGTTAAGGAACTAATACCAGGGTTAAGGTCTGAATGGTCCCATAAATCCCAGATCTTTGAAAATTGGAGAAGAGTGACGTGTACTATTGCAGTGAGGCGTTCCATTCTACAGATCTGTTCCAATGTTTAGAAGACCTTTTTATTTCCTAACGCTCACCACACATGTTACAATCTGACTGTACAATCTCCCTTAGATTTACCAAGAAGCATGGATAAAATCCTGGTCCTAACACCACTGAGTTTTGCCACCAGGAAGTGGTCACTGTACTAGTCCAATCATAAGCAGCCAAGGCATTCCTCCTGGGAAAAGCCTCATCCACCTATGATTGGTTTTGTGTGGTGATAGATTCCTAGTGGGATTGCTCGGGTGGTCTTGGACTGGGATCTTAACATGTCTGAGCTCATCCCTACCAAGAAGTGTAAAGAGCAAGGAACTGCCTGATTGAATAAAAACTGAATGGATAGTTTATATCCTCATACTACAGAGTTTTGTCAGTCTTAAAGCATAAATGTAATAATTAATACAGCTTAGCAATTCTTAGATTGGTGGCTGTATTTATTTTCACCTGATGAACTGACCAATTATGCCTTGCACACACGATCGGAATTTCTGATGGAAGAAGTTAGACGGAATTTTTTCATCAGATATTCCGACCGGGTGTGTGCCCCATCTGAATTTTTCAATCGGAAATTCCGACGGACTTAGAAAGAGAACATGTTTTCCAATGAAAAAAGTTTCTATCGAAAATTCTGTTCGTCTGTATGGAACTCAGACGGAGAAAAAAACAAGCATGCTCAGAATCAAGTCGATGCATGCTTGGAAGCATTGAATTTCATTTTTCTCGGCTCGTCGTAGTGTTGTAAGTCACACGTTTTGGACAGTCGGAATTTGGTGTGACAGTGTGTATGCAAGACAGCTTGAATGGAATTCCATTAGAAAAATCAGTCGGAGTTTATCCAGACGGAAATTCCGATCGCGTGTACGGGCATAAGCCTCTGATCTCCTTCTTTTAACAAGCTGAGACAATCCGTTTAACAGTGACAGGGGTGACTCCATTTTAGTTTAGTAAATAGTAGCAGTAGTTAGTAGCGTTACTGCACTTTTAATTTGTTAGTCAAGCTCAGAATCTGAGTAGTGCATCATTACCTTGACCTACAGATTGACAATGCTGTTGTCCAAAGTGTCCTCATAAATTCTCCATTGAGATACCCTAGAACAGGAAGTGTGCTACTGGCCAGATCCTCAGGTGGAAATAAATGAAAAGAAAAAAAACCTTCAAAAAAAGAAAACTAATGCAGCCACCACATTTAAGGATTGGGAAGTTGCTATATATATAGTATATATATATATTTTTTTGTCTTCAATAGTGCTTTAGGTCAATTGTACGCAATTGTTATTATATGGTCAGATTGTAACATGCATGGTGAGCCCATTTAGATCTACAGTATGTGTGTGTGCGTAGAAGTGCCTTTTTTGCAACATTAAACAGATGCATTACTATGCATTAATGTAAATTTTTATTTATGCATTGGCACGTTTTGATACACGTCGACATGTCTTTTTAGTGTGTTTTTGGCTCTAGAATTTGAGATGGATAGGGTTAACAGTCATTGATGAAGGCCCATTAGTATCTGTTGCCAACACATGTTAGCACATGTGTGCAATGACACTTGGTTTTGCATCAAACAGTAATAGACCTACTTTGACCGACAGATAGAAAATGTCCAGTAGTTCACTTTGGCTGTCCCCATTGTTGCTCATGCAAAACCACTGGCTAACTCTGTCAAGCTCCTATTAATAATTAGACTGCAGGAGATACAGTGGTGTAAAATTGTTACCTGTTAGTCAATTTGTTATTTCATTGAGGTATAGCACCACTCTTCTGGAAACTGTGTATCCACGGGTTAGTCTTTATAGTGTGTTTGCCATGTATGTGGTAATATCCATAACAGAGTGGTTTGGGGCCAGTGAGGTGGTGGTCTCTTGGAGAGAAGCTACACATTGAATAGGGTTTCCCAGCTGTCACAGTACATATTTCAGGGAGAAAGTGCTTCAATTTTCTCAAGATTAGACATGCAGGCTCTCTCTTCTATTTGGAAAATCTACTTAAAGTGGTTTCAAAGCCCCCTACTAATATACTTATACTACTAATATATACATCCGAGTTATAGTATATCTCAATCCATTGTCGTGTCCATCTGCAGTGGTGCTTGCCTATGTTCCACTCCCCAGAGAACACAGAATCTGCAGCAATAGCCATTGGCTCCTGTGGCTGTAAATGAAATCCTGTGAGGAGGGAACGGGGACAAGATCAAGCCACACTGTGTATGTCGATGGAGGCACACAGCTCAGCTCAGAAGTGAGCCTGCATACCTACCCCCACAGCAAGCAGCTTGCTTTGGGGCTGACACAAGAGGAGGAACAGACAGCTTCAGCAGAAAACCCCAAAAGAGGAGCCTAGCGGATGCTCTGTGTCAATACCATTGCACAGGGCAGATAAGTGTAGCATGTTTGTTATTTTACTGCTTTTACTATTTCACTGCTGAAAAATGAAAAACACCTAATAGAGACAGATGAACAAAGCTTTGTTGACCATACTTCTCTTGTGGACCACAAGTGTATACTTACTTTTGTTCTTCTGTGACCCAGAGTCAGTTAATAGCGGGTTATTGCCGCTATTAACTCACATGGCAAATCCCAACAATATTATTGGGTCCATCCAGCTGCCTGATTGACAGCTAGTTCTGTTCAGAGCACAGCTGAGAACTGGAGCTAGCTGCACCTTCCCCTGCCCAGTGCTTCAGTGAGCCTACTCCCACCAGACTAAAAACTAAGCGATCAGTGGTCATGTGATTAGTAAGTTCATGGGTTTAGAGCCGATGTGGGACTGTTGCAGCAGTGTGTCCTTGCTCCAATTTTTACATGCTTTTTGACCCTGAAGCTTCCTTTGACAGCCTTTGTGCTGAATATGATATCCCTTTCCAGTACCTTTTCTGATACATTCAGGTTTGACATGCCAGATTGGTCAGTGTCAGCCTCATTTGACCTGTACTTATCTGGAATCGCTGCTTAAGGAGAATCAGCTCCTGAAGCCAACCTCTTCCCTGGACCAACTCCATTTGGAAATTACTGTATGTACGTTGTCCACCCTACAGCAAAAATGGCAAGCAGACATTCCTGATATAGACCATGAGGACTGAGGAATGAGGACTAGGAGGAGCTCTGGGACATACACTTGTGTCTGTCAAGGATTGGCTCATGTAAATATCATGCTTTTAACATGCCACACAAGCTCCATAAGTCCATCCAATGATCCAGTAATCCAATGATCCATTCAGCATGTTGGCATTGGGATCATCTGCATTATGATTTTTGTGCATGTTTTTTAACATAATCCACTATTTCCTACTGGACTGGTATTGTTTGTGACATCATTGCAGTTCCCAAGCCTTGCTTTACCCCATTACCCAAGATTTGCTTGCTTGGCCTCGTTGTGGATTTACTAATTTTCAAACACACATCCCATTCAGGCCAATGTGGGGTGCTTCTTCTTAATGCACACTTATGCCTTGGCATACTCTTTAATGCATCTTCATTTGCTTTCTAGTCTCGGACCATCTTTTCTGTTACTCCATAATGTCTTGCAGCAGCACAGTTATTATGTTCTTTGGCAAAGTTTATGACTTTCATCTTGAAACTTGCTTCATATTTTCTTCTTTTTGCTGGTGAAGCCACAATGGGGTCTTGTCTCTAGAGTGGTGCACCCAGTGCTTTCATCCTGTATTACACAATCCATACGCTACCTGATGTACTGTTAATTTTGTATAATTTTCATAATTATTTTTCTTTTCATATTTTGTGCTTGTTTTGTTTTGTATCACTTGCCAGGCAACTCAGCCCTGTGAGGGCTGAGCCGCATGGTCCCTGTATTTTTCACATATACCAATAAAACTGATTGTTTTAAAAATATTAATAATAATATTTTGTTGTGTTTAAATTTATATTATTTTTGTTATAAAAATCAGGTGATACAATCTACAAACTGCTGAAATAAAATCAATTACATTAAGTGTTAAATAGACTGGAAAGTCAAAACACTGTAGTAAAAGAATACAAGTAATAAGAAACTGCAGATAATACAGTTTACATTGCGTGACCCAAAAATCTAGGTGGCTATATAGAAAGTAAAAATCAGTGAAAGGCATTCAATCTTTACGAAATGTTCATGTTAGAAATCAATTGTTTTCTCTGCATAATATAGTATACACATGATCTTTAACTCTGTCATCTCAAAGAACTTTTTGTATTGCCCAGAAATCTGTGCCCAGCAGACTACTTTGTGGAGTTGTCAATAAGAATCATATCATCTTTCTTCCTAGTATCCCATATATATTTTTCCGCATTCTGAGTTTTAATGCAAGCTTAGTTCTTCCAACATAATTTTTTATACTGGGACATTTTATTCAGTAATATGTCCAGTTTCTTTTCTTTTTTTATTAAGATGTATTTTTGTGTAAAACAGCTCCATAGAATGAAATTGGGAACATCAGTCATGTTCAGGGGCCAAACAGCTGTTGCTGAAATGAGGCGGGAATTCTCTGTATAAGTATAAAGTGTTTTACATTATCTTCTAAGGCCCCTTTCACATGTGCGGACCGTATGTCCGCATTTTCATCGATCCGTTGCGGATGAAAACGGGACATACATTGGTCCCTATGTGATTGCGGGTGTCAGCGGATGAACGTTTTGCAGACGCAGGAAAAACCCTATTTTTTCTTCCGTCAGCAGAGCGGATCAGATGAACACGAACACATGGTCCGTGTTCCTCCGCTCCCCCATAGGGGAGAGCGGAGAAAAAACAGGGCGGTCTCTGCACAGTGTGCGGAGACCACCCTGTCAGCCGACAGCTCAGCAGGGATTTACGGAGGATCCCCGCTGAGCAGACGGACACACACAGGGCGGATCAATACTGATCCGCCCTGTGTGAAAGGGCCCTAACACGGAAACAGTTAACTGGATCTACTAAAGAGGAGAATGCTAGGAATTCCTGCATGTCGGATTTTGAACAAGGCAAGTATATTCTCTATGAAATGCGTAAGACTGCTGAGAAACCCTATCTAATTGACTTGCATGAGATGCAGCTTTACCCAAGACATTGCTACCTTGGCCACAAGCATCCAGGGTCTTTGAACAAGGATCCTCCATTACCCTATTGCAAACATTACAAGACAAATGGCAAAGGTAATCCAAGAACTACCCAGGCGATAAGCAGTTTTCAGGTAACTGATGATATTCTTGGATGGGATCGGGATGTAGATTAGGGGGAAATAGAGGATTCAAAATCCTTCCAGTCTGCTGTGTAATGCAGTAGTTAGTGTTAACAGCCACACTAGCCAAAGCAGGAGCTACTTCTACAGCGTGTCAGTTCAGAGTAAGAGAGGCTGCTTCTCTAGGCTCCAGTCGCATGACCCAGCCAAGCACATCTTCCCTTTCTCTGAATTGCCATGGTCTGGTAAATGTGGAGAGAGGGGAGAGAACTGTACTGATGGGGTAAAGCTGTTTCGAGGTAAAAAAGCTGTACAGAGGGAGAGAATCTGTACCAGAGGGGATTTTAGCTTGGGGATGGAGATAACTTTTGTTGTAGTCTGTCTACTGACCTGTGCTTTATAGTCTGACCCCTTTGCTCTATGTTATGTTACACTTCTAACCCCTGCACTCTGTGTGCTAAGCACACCTAAACCTTGTACATTATACAATCCTGACCCCTGCTGTTTGTAAGGTGTGTACTCCTGACCTTTGTTGTTTGTGCATTATGCACTCTTGACCCTTGTACTTTGTATGTTATACACTCCTGATCCCTGATTTCCATGTTTTACGCAATCCTGACCCCTGCTCTCTGTGTCTTAGACACTTCTGACTCCTGCGAGCTGTATGTTACTTGCTCCTGACCATTGCACTTTTTGTGTGACACACCCCTGACCCTTTACTCTGTGTGGTATGTGTAGTGAATGTAAATAATAATATTATTATTATACATAATTTATATAGCGCCAACAGTTTATGCATCGCTTTACAATGTAGAGGGCGGACAGAACAATTACAGTACAGTTCAATACAGAAGGTACAGGAGGGCCCTGCTCGTAGAGCTTACATTCTAAAGGAAGGGGGTGGTGGTACAAAAGGTAATAGATGTGGGGAATGATTTGATGGGGAATAATATAATGTTAAGTGCTTTAGGTATATACTGTTCTTTCTCTCATTTTCTTTTCTTTCAAATAATGCAGAACAAACAGTACGCTGCAGACAAACAGCAACTCAAAGAACAAATAGTCAGTAACAAGTGAATGCTGCAGCTCCAAATTACATGGAACTGCTCAAAATTAAAAAAAAATGCCCTATCGATATAAAAGAAAAAAGAAAAACAGCAACAAAAGATCTATAAACCTCATAATATCACCCCTGAAACAAAAGGAAACATTGCTAAACTTTTTACTGCCACTGACATATGGCACATGTTTTTTTCTAAATCAGATAATTTTTATTGAAAACAAACACAAAAAAACACACATACATTTTCCAATGCTACAAAAAACACGGGCAATATATTGTCGGTGACACATAAATAGCGATACAGCATAGTCATACGCTCCAGTATAGCAATTGTTCCATCAACTACGTCTAAAGACAGTATATACAATGGTCAGGGCAGGACTTAGGGTGGTGGGGATCATAGTTGTCGAGCGGGGGGAGATGCACATTAATGTTGTTGCGTGGGGGGGGCGAATTGATTGAAGTTGTTGAGCGGGGGGGGTGCGCATTAAAGTTGTTGAGCGGGGGGGCGAATTGATTGAAGTTGTTGAGCGGGGGGGGCGAATTGATTGAAATTGTTGAGCGGGGGGTGCGCATTAAAGTTGTTGAGCGGTTGGGGTGGCGAATTGGAGTTGTTGAGCGGGAGGGCATTAAAGTTGTTGAGCGGGGGAGTGCGCTCTAAAGTTGTTCCGGTTCCGTTCCTCCTGGGGGAGGTTTTGAAGTTGTTGAGCGGAGGGGGGAGTGCCTCTCACCTGTGCCGACAGCCAGGGCCACAGACTGTCATTAGCCCGACTGTCGGCTTTCTTCTCTTCAGCAGCTACAGTCCTCCACACACCACTCCGGTTCCTCCTGCTTCCGTGCTGCCTTTCGCGGGACTGCGGGAAGAAGAGGAAAGTCCCGCAGAATCCGTGCGTGTTGGGAGGTATGCGCAGGGCTGCCATCAGGAATTTTGGGGCCCCTTACACAGCTTAAGGCATGGGCCCCCTGGAGCAGAGAACCGGGGGGGGGGGTGCTGCCGCCTGAAATTGAGAAGCGGGGGAGCTGCCGCAAATTGAGAAGCAGGGGGGGGCCTTTGCAAAAAAAGAAGAAATAAAGAAAAAAAAAAAATATATATATATATAAAAAGGGGGTAGCCATCTGGGGCCCTGGGGATCTCTGGGCCCTTTAATAAAAATAAACCTCTGGGCCCTTTAATAAAAAATAAAATAAAAAAATAAACATTTATAAGAAATATAAAGAAAATGTAAATTTTGTTATAAAAAAAAGTAGGGGTTGCTGTCCGTATCTCTATGTGAATCTACCCCAGAGTCTGCGGGACCTGCGGGCGTGGTCACAGAGAGCCGCATGGCTTCTTAAAGGCAAATGGTTAAGGGGAAACCCACAACAAAATTAAAAAAAAATGGTGTCAGGGTCCCCCCAAAATCTATACAAGACACTTATCCGAGCATGCAACCTGACAGGCCACAGTAAAAAGGGGGGTGCAAGAGAGCTCCTCCCTCCTGAACATTACCAGGTCACATGCCCTCAACATCTTGAAGGCATGTGGGGTGTACCCTCCCCATGTTAAGGGCATGTGGGCTGGTATGATTCAGGAGGGGGGAGCTTCTCTTACTGTGACCTGCCATGTCGCATGCTCGGATAAGGATCCTGGACAGGAGGGAACCCACATAATTTTTTTCAATGATTTTTTTGTGTATATTTTCAGGGTCTAGCAATACACTACAGCCACAAGCAATTTTAAATAAAAAATGTTCCTTTAGAAATGTAATTTTGCTGCGGTACTGTTATAAACATTGGAAAGATGTGCTACTTTACAAGCAGACTAAGGGGATTCCCCAGGCATGACATTTAAAATAATATTTAATTTTTATCGTCTCACTTTAAGCATTATTAAAATCACTGCAGTTTTTAAAACTTTTTTTTGCATTGATACATGTCCCCTGGGGCAGGACCCAGGTCCCCTTTTTTAAGGCAATAACTTGCATATAAGGCTTTAAAATTAGCACTTTTGATTTTTCATGTTCATGGCCCATACACTTTAATAATGTTCACACACATTTTTTGCCTGTTCGCATTTTCTGGTGCCGACCGAACTGGGGGTTGGGGGGGTGTTCAACTCATCCATAATGACTAGTATGGGGGCTTTTAAAGCACAGCCTATGGAAAATTCAGTTTTTCAAAGATTTTGCCATTTCAAAAATTGACATGTTGGCCTCTTATGACCTAAACAAAAGCCCCTTATTGCCTATTCTAATCTTGTTGACCATAGTTTAAAAATCATGTAGTGCATTATTTTATGTATTTATTATTATAGTTTAAAATATCCTTTGTGACTCTGCAGATAAGTTCTCCAGGAACATAATAATAATAATAATGCAAGTCTTATATAGCGCTGTCTTACCCTAACTTGCCAGGCAAGCTATGAAGCCAGGCGAGCTTCTTGCCAGGCAAGCTTCTGAAGCCACAGCCGAAGCTGTAGCTCATCGGGTCTCGAGGCGCTTATATAGTAACATAGTCACTATTACCCAAATCAATGGTACTCATTTTACCGACCTCGGAAGGATTGAAGGCTGAGTGGACCCCGCCGGGATCGAACCTGTGACCCTGAGGGCTCAGGTGATCACAGATTGCTGCAACAGAGCATTAGCCTGCTGAGCCATCTTACCATCTTACCAACATACATCTATAACTCAAAGGAGTAACTTTAAGCACACTAATACATGTGTATGGGTGTATTATAATGCTAAATTACATGAGCAATGTATAGAAACTGCACCATGGGGTGCACATGGTCTTATAAAATGTCTTCATATTCGTTGGTCAATAAGCAACTCAACAATCATTGGACTTAATGAACCCTACTCCTAATACAGATCCCCCAGTAATGATGACTTAAATGGCTGTGGAATAAAGGCATCCTTTAGCTTCTTCCAATCATAAATCTGTCCAGATATAGGGTACTGGATAAAAGAAAACTAGTATTTTCTTCTTCAGCCAGTGCTCAGGGTTTGTGATGCTTACACCTTATTATGTATCTTTGCGGGTTGACCATTGATACAAGCTGTTTCTAAATGGCAACCAAAAATTGCAGCTTTGGGAATTGTACAATATATCATTTTTAACAGTGGGCCACAGAAATGTCAGTTTTGCTATATTTTTATTTTTTAAGAGAAGCTTTGAGCAAGCAGCTACATTAACATTTGAAATACCGTTTTTTGCGTGTTACCTGTTTAATGATTTGTTCTGCCAGTGTAATGATTTACACAGCCCTGCTGCGCTGCACTGCACACCTGAAAAGATGATTCCACTACTTAGTTTAGCTTGTTTAGCTTTACAGTTTCTTGTGTTACTTACCAGATCGTCATTATACAAAGGTTACATGCTGGAAGAACAGCAATGACACAGGAAAATGTAAACCAAACAAAAATATAAAAAAATGACTGTGAATCCCAAAACTGCTGAGCAGAATTACAAATCCTTTAACAGTCAATAAAGCTTGCATACTTCATATGTAGTTGAACTGTATCTGTTTGCCTTCACTTCCAGTTGCATTTTAAAGGCTCTACTTTTGTGACATTCAGTGACTACCTTTGGAAAAAAAAATCTCTCTACCCCATCAATGATTTGAAAAAATATATAAAACTATTATTCCTAGCATATGCAGTTTGTTCATATTTGCCATAATTTGTTAGTTTTAAGATGTTTCTCTTGATACATTTTTATAATATTGCATGTTTTGATTGATGAGCTTACAGTTAGAGCAATGTTTGGCTTTTGGATACCCCTGCAGACACACACTTAAATATACAGTATGTATTAAATCAAAAGTTCTCACCCAGTGGTATATGTACTTCATGGAATACCTTACCACGGTATTCACCATAACAAGTAAAGTTTATCTAGCAATAATAATTATCCTTACAAAGTTATTTAAAGCTGAATATAAAGGTACATATATTCTGCCTTTCAGTGTTCTTCTTGTTCACCCTCATTGTTATGATAATAAAATGTTTAAAGTGATTGTAAAGTCTTGTTTTATTTTTCTATAAAAATAACAAACATGTTATACTTACCTGCTCAGAACAGTTCAGGTGCTCCTCTTCTTGGGTCCCTCTTTGGTGCTCCTGTCCCCTCCCTCCTGCCGAGTGCCCCCACAGCAAGCAACTTTCTATGGGGACATCTGAGCCGAGCTGCAGTTATGTGTGACCATTCAGGCACGGTATCGCCCCCGTCATCTCGCTTTCCTGATTGGCTAACTGACTTTGACAGCAGTGGGAGCGAATGGCACCACTGCTATGTCACAGCCAACCAGGAGAGAGAGTCACGGACAGTCGAGGCACTTGTGGACATTGCTGGACAGGGATGAGGCTCAGGTAAGTGTTAGGTGGTGCTGGTGTGGCTGCTGCACACAGAAGGCTTTTAATCTTAATGCATTGAATGTATTAAGATAAAACACCTTTTGACTTTACAACCCCTTTATATATAACCCTGATGGCTGGAGGGGCCAGCAGGGTGGTGTACGTAGCTTCTTGAAAAACATCACTGCACCCTTCCTCAGTGCTCCTCTCAAAGGCCCCCAGATGCAAGCATGGAAACCAGGCAGGAGAATGGTTAAGGTACAAGCAGAGGTCAGCAACACTGGAGCAGAAGAGCAAGAGAAAAAGCAGAATCCAGAGACATACCAAGGTCAGGGCAGGAAGCATTTAAGCATGGTCAGAGCAAGCCGGGTTAATCACAGAAGTCAAACAACGGTACAGATGCAGGACCACAGGGAGAGCTGTAGGTCCACATAAATAGTCTATTTGGTGTCAAAGTTAGCAGCAAATATGTATATGTGTGCACATATGCTCAGCCGAACGAGCACCTGCAGGGTTGCACCTGCGCATTTGTATGCACCTTGAGCTCACATATGTACAGTACTATGGCCAGTGCTTTCCTAACACATATTTTCAAGGGCATGTTCACACCATGTCCATTGAGCTTCATTAATCTGCATTGATCAACATAGACACAACTTAAGGAAAACAGTTGTATTCTATGTGCCCTGTTCAAAACATATAGATATATTTAAACACTTTGAATGGCGTGCTGTGCCTGCTGGGAGTTGTAGTCTGTGGCGGGTCTACTCATAGGATTATGATTAAGTGAATGTTTTATTCTCTGCCAGGTCTGCACTGATGTTTATGATGTCAATATGAAGTCATTGTGATGGATTTTTATCTTCAAAAAAGTACTTATACGTGCTTCACAACTGAGAGTGTGGTCAACCTTTTCTTGTTCCATTGGCTTCTCATCCAGATCGTAGACTGGACTTGCGCCGGAAGATTTGAGAGAAAGATTGTTCTCACCTTTAGCGGATTAGCTTTGTTCCCTTACCTGATATCTGAGACATACTTCACTAGTGGAGCTTCCCTTCTTTTTTGCACTTATGAGCTCATCTTTTGGCTACTGTGGAGGCTGGGACCATTCTGTTGCATCCATTACCCTGCTGGGTTACACTGCTTGTTTGCCAAACACGAGAGTGTGAGGCATTCTGTTCTGTTGGGTTCAATTCTTATGGGGAGAGGTATAAGGAACACATAAGGTGTGGTGTGACTATCCCTTTATGAAGGCCATCTTCTGTGTATTATGGCACACTCATCTATATATGAACTGTTTTATGGACTAAGCTTAAAGCGGAGGTTCACCCTCAAAATTAACTTTTTTGCTAACCTATCTGCAGCCTTAATAAAGGCTTGTAGTGTTGTCATTTTTTTTTTAATGTATACACTTACCTGTCTTCAGCCGCACTTCCGGGTCTTCTTCCTTGCGGGGAGTGGGCGTGTCGCTCCTTTTCCCCGACGGGGAGCTCTGCGCAATGTCTCCTGGGAGTGAGTGATGATCCTCCCAGGAGACGATTGACGTGCGGGTAAAGCGCGTCATCGCCTTCCGAAAATATCCGACGGGCACTCGGCTCTTTACTGGGCTATACGACGCCTGCGCCTGCCGTGTAGAGCTGACTGCGCAGGCGCCGTAAAGTGCCGAGTCCCCATCGGATATTTTCGGAAGGCGATGACGCGCTTTACCCGCACGTCAATCATTTATGCGACGCCTACTCGAGAACCCGGATGTCAGGTGAAAACAAGAAAAAAACGTAAGTGCAGCCCGAAAAAAAATAATAATCCAGCAAATCCAGCATACTGTTGATGTCAGCAGTATGCTGGATATAACAGTATATAGAGATTTAAGGGTGAACCTCCGCTTTAATTTTGTGTCCCTTTTTATTGTCAGTTGGGTGTATTTATTATTCATCACATGTTTTTTTGTGCATTCTATTTATTATACAGTTAACGCTGCTGTTCACCTATATTTGAATGGTTTAGTTTACTTTAGGTGATCATTTATATGTTGTGGAGTATTGTATAAAAATGAAGCATGTCTGCATTTTTTGCACCGCACTGTTGTGCATGAAGTTTGCTTGTTAACTGTCAATCCAGTTTTAAAAAAGAAACAAAGGAAAAAATGTAAACACTGGAATGCATAATACACATCAGTGGGCATGCATCAGGTACAGCATAATACATGGTCACTGGTGTCAATGAACCCACACGATCAGTTCGTCTGATGAAAACGGACCGATGGATTTTTCCATCAGATATCAGATGAAGCTGACTTTTATCAGTCTTGCCTACACATCATCGGTTAAAAATCTGATTGTGTCCAACGTGGTGATGTAAAACACAACAACGTGCTGAGAAAAATGAAGTTTAATTTTTCCTAGCATGTGTCGATTTGATTCTGAGCATGCGTGAATTTTTGACCGATGGATTTCCCCACAGGATTTCCCCATAAGAAAATATTAAAACAGGTTCTATTTTTTTTTCACCAATGGGAAAAAAAACAATGGGGCCCCCACATGATCGGTTCGTCCGATGAAAACGGTCTATCGGTCTGTTTTCATCAGATGAACCGATCGTGTGTACAGGGCATAAAAGTCAAAGCTCACTTTTTTAGGTGGGAGTGAGTGAGTGAGTGAGTAACTTGTATAGCGCAACAATTACGAACTTAATCGCCTCAAGGCGCTTTGTATCCTGTGTCGTCCTGATCCTTCAGAAGAGATGGGTCTTTAGTTTTTTCCTGAAAGCCCGATGGTTTTCTTCCAAGCAGATGGTCGTAGGTAGAGCATTCCAGAGCCGGGGTCCTTGGACTGCAAATCTACGTTCTCCCTTAGATTTGTATTGTGATTTGGGGATTTGAAGGTTTTGATTGGTTGACCGGAGCACGCGGTTGGTGACGTAAGGTTTTATTTTCTCGCTTAAGTATTGAGGAGCCTTTCCTTGTGTACATTTGTGAGTGAGGCAGAGGGTCTTGAAAGTCACCCGGTCCTGTACAGGGAGCCAGTGGAGGGACCTCAAGGCTGGGGAGATTGGTTCCCACGTTTTTTTACCTGTTACCAGTCTGGCTGCCGTGTTCTGGACAACTTGTAGACGTGAGATCTGGTATTTTGGTAGTCCCAGGCAGAGAGAGTCGTGAGTTGATGATTGTTCCTACCACTACTGCTGTGTCCTCTTCCCGGATGAAGGGGATGAGTCTACGTAGCATGCGGAGCAGATGATGGGAGCCGCTGACGACTGATCCTATTTGTGCATCCATCATCATGTCTGAGTCAAAGATGACTCCAAAGCTTTTGACTTTTTTGCTTGGCGCGATGGTTTGTCCGAGGATGGTGGGTGGTGTCCATGTGGTCCTAGAGTTTAATTTCCGATTTGCGTGCAGGATGAGTAGTTCTGTTTTGGATCCATTGAATTTGAGGGAGCTTTCTGTCATCCAATTGTCAAACAGTGTGAATCATTTTCTTACTTCATCATATCGGTCTTTTTTGTTGGTGTTTCGAAGGTAAAGCTGTGTGTCGTCAGCATAGGAGTGGTAGCGCAGGTCCTGTTTGCTGATGATTTCAAGGAGCGGGTGAATGTAGATGTTGAAGAGTAAAGGTGAGAGGGGTGATCCTTGAGGGACTCCACATGTGACGGTCCGTGTTTCTGATGTAAAGCCTCCAAGTTTCGCGGTCTGAGTGCGATTTTCTAGGAAAAATGCGAACCACGGTAGGGCTGAGTTAGCGACTCCTGCTACTTCCTTGAGTCGCGTGAGCAATGTGTTGTGGTCTACTGTGTCAAAGGTTGCACTGAGGTCCAGCAGCACTAGGAGACAAGATTCTCCATCATCTGCGGCGTCATCCCATATCTTGAGGAGAGTCGTTTCTGTGCCATGGCCTGGGCGAAAACCTGATTGTAGTGGATCTAGGAGTTTGTGGTCGTCCAGATGAGGCTGTAGCTGTTGTACTACTGCTTTCTCCATGATCTTGGAGATGGTGTCCAGGCTTGTTACCAGTCTGCGATGGTTTGTATCTTTAGGGTCGAGGTTGGGCTTCTTTAAGAGTGGTTTAATTATGCCTTGCTTGAGGATGGTCGGGACGATACCTTCCCTGAACGATTGGTTTATGATGTGCGTTATGGTAGGTGCCAAGATGTCGGTGCATTCTTTCAAGAGTTTTGTGGGAATGGTATCATTGGGAGATGTGTTGTCTCGGAGGCTTCTGATGATGTTTTTAGTGGTGTCGATTGTAATAGGGACCAGCTCAAAGTTCGTCGATCGTGGACTATTGGTCCAGTTGATTGCATCTTCTTGTTTTCTCTGAATGGTGTTGGTGGTTTTTTTCTGTTGAATTTTTGCCTGAATCTTTTCAATTTTGTCAATAAAAAAGTCAGATAGTTCCTTACAGAATTCTTGTGTCTCACTTGCAGGGGGCTCCAAGCAGGAGGGGAGTGAATCCAAGTATCACACAGTTTGGTGTTGTGCATATTGCTTAGGCGCTCAGGCCTCGTACACACGATCGGACATATCCGATGAAAACGGTCCGCGGACCATTTCCATCGGATATGTCCGATCGGGAGTTTGATCCGATGGCGTGTACACACCATCGGATCAAATTCCCCGCCGCCGGACGGCACGGTGACGCGGCGGTGATGTTGACGCCGCCACGTCACCGCCACGTCACTGCACCAGGAAGTTAAACACTTCCGCGCATGCGCCGAATCCATTCGGCGGCGGCGCGGCGGCGGTGGGGGACGACATGTCTGCTGGTAAGTGTACTAACCAGCAGACATGTCGGGCGGACAGATTCCACCGGATGGATTTCAAAGCATGCTTTGAAATCTGTCGGGTGGAGAAATATGTCCGCTAGCCCATACACACGAGCGGAGATGTCTGCTGAAACGGTCCATCGGACCGTTTTCAGCGGACATATCCGCTCGTGTGTACGAGGCCTCAGTGTTTGTAACAACAAAGCAAAGTAAGGACTGACTTACAAAGTGATGTTCATAGCTCAGCAATTGATGATCTCAGAACTTTAACTAAGTAGCATCAAAGCTATTTTAACCTCTTACTGACAATGTAACACATATGTGTGGCAGCATGAAAATCAGGCTTTAATGCCCAGCTGCTTGTCACAAACTATGGTGAACGGGAGTGAACCACAACTGCGGTTAAGGAAGAAATTCAATGCACCTCGCTATGTTATGTGAGATTTCAGTACTGGACCCCAGGTGTCAATCCAATCAGAGAACAGGAGTTTGGGGGTTCACTACATCATCTCTCTCACATACAGTGCCTCCCGCCGAGAATGTGTTTTTAGCGCGACAGCATCGCGCTGACTCTCGGCGACAGGGTGCCAACATCTCGCACTGGAATAGTAAAAGCACATTCCAGCGAGCGCGTCATAGAAGCGACGGGGATCCGACGTGGATTCACGCCAATTCTACATGTGGGCGGCGTTTGTTATGAATCCTGAAGGGGAAGTTTCCGCCGCATTTAAAAAAAAATCCGGCATGGGTTCCCCCCTCAGGAGCATAACGGGCCCTTAGGCCCTTAGGTCTGTTATGGGTTGTAAGGAAACCCCCTACGCCAAAAAAAACGACGTGGGGGTCCCCCCACAATCCATAACAGACCCGTATCCTAAGCACGCCAGCCGGCCGGTCAGGAGGGGAGTGGGGGCGAACGGGCGCCCCCCCACTCCTGAGCCGTACCGGGCAGCATGACCTCAACATGGGGGGGTCAGGTGCTCTGGGGCAGGGGGCGCACTGCACCCCCCCCCACCCCAGAGCACCCTATCCCCATGTTGATGAGGACAGGGCCCCTTCCCGACAACCCTGGCTGTTGGTTGTCGGGGTATGCGGGTGGGAGGCTTATCGGAATCTGGAAGCCCCTTTTAATAAGGGGGCCCCCAGATACCAGCCCCCCACCCTAAGTGAATGAGTATGGGGTACATCGTACCCCTACCCATTCACCTACAAGAAAATTGTAAACACAAATACAGGAATGTGTTGAGCTACTAAGGGCGGAGGTATTACAACATGCTAGCATAGAAAGATTACAATTGATGTGAATGACCACAAGTGCATTAACCACTTGATCACCGGGCCTATTTTGGCACTTTTCTCCTTCATGTAAAAATCAAATTTTTTTTGCTAGAAAATTAATCAGAACCCCAAACATTATACTGTATATATTTTCTTAGCAGACACCCTATGGAATAAAATGGGGGTCATTGCAACTTTTTTTCTCGCACGGTATTTGCGCTATAATTTTTCAAACGCCTTTTTTAGGGAAAAAAACTGTTTCATGATTAAAAAAATAACATAACAGTAAAGTTAGCCCAATTTTTTTGTATAATGTGTAAGACGATGTTACGCCGAGTAAATAGATACCTAACATGTCACGCTTAAATATTGTGCCCACTCATGGAATGGCGCCAAACTTCGGTACTTAAAAATCTCCATAGGCGACGCTTTCATTTTTTTTTTTTTACAGGTTACCATTTTTGAGTTACAGAGGAGGTCTAGTGCTAGAATTGTTGTACACGCTCTAACACACGTGACGATACCTCACATGTAGGGTTTGAGCAATGTTTACATATGTGGGCGGGACTTGCATGCGTGTTTGCTTCTGCACGCGAGCTACTGGGACAGGGGCGGTTTACTTCATTTTTTTATTTTTACACTTTTTTTTACATTTTTTTATCACTTTTATTCCTATTACAAGGAATCTGTAATCCAGATTGTGCTGCTCGTTTAGCTGAGGGGATGGATGGTACCAGTAGTTTAATTGTAGCCTAGCCGGCTATGGCCGACAATAATAGAACAGTGTGCAGTATGCACGCTGTTCTGTTTATAGGTGCGAGGCAAGTGTAGTGCATGAAGCACTGATTCAACTTGCACTTCCGAGTTCCACGCTGGAACGCACGCGGCGCCGAGCGATGACGTCATCACACAGTCGCCGTATGCTCTCCAGCGTGGAACACAATACGGCGAGGAACGCCGTTACACTGCTACACATATATATTTATGGTGATCTCAGGTTCTGCGCTGAAAGTATGTTAACTGCACATTCCCAAAACACTGATTGAGCTGCTTTTGACAAATTTCGGTCATGGCTTCTGATTGGGAGCCAGTGGGATGGACTCTCAATCATATGACTGCAGTGAGAGTCAATGACAATGACAACATGATAGAGAAGCTGGACAACCTCCCGGCATTAAAACCACCTAAAGGGCTGCTGAGAGTCTAATTAAAGGGTTTAATGTGTATTCTAAACCCAAAGGCCAAAATGTAACAAACTTATGGCAGATATACGTAGATAGAAGATTTGACATGACGCTGACAATAGCAATCTGTGTCTATCGAACCTGCGGTCGAATGTGTCCAATCCTAACTCTATTAGTCTAAGATTGTTCTACATAGAGAGGAAAGATTTCAACATAGAGAGAAAAGATTAGACATTATAGAGACAGTGTTGGGGTAGACCATTTGACATGAACGACAAAGATTCGACGAAGCAGCGAAAAACATACAAATGTCGAATCTGTCATTCGACAAGCAGCTAAACTGTACGACGCCGCAATCGTACATTTCTGGTCAAATGCTCGGTCCATAGGCTATAGAAGAATTTGAATGTTGGTTGACTAGTAATAATAATTTATAAGTATACTTATTACAAGTGTCATACAACATTAGAATTCTTCAATAGCTTGTAGGCGGAACATTTGGCCGGAAATGTACGATTGCGGCGTCATATAGTTTAGCTGCTCCGTCGAATCTTCTTAGAACATTCGACAGACACCATAAGCCTTCAATGACAGATTCGACCTTAAAGCGGATGGTTCACCAGAAAAAAATATTAAAAGCCAGCAGCAACAAATACTGCAGCTGCTGACTTTTAATATTAGGACACTTACCTGTCCTGGAGTCCAGCGGCGTCCGCAGCAGAGGATGAGCGATCGCTCGTCACCCTGCTGCTCCCCCCTCCATCCACGGTGAGGGAACCAGGAAGTGAAGCGCTGCGGCTTCACTGCCCGGTTCCCTACGGCGCATGCGCAAGTCGCGCTGCGCCCGGCGATTGGCTCCCGCTGTGTGCTGGGAGCCGAGAGTTCCCAGCACACAACGGGGGGGCGACGGGATGTCGCCAAAAAACCCGTCTTTTGCCCGAGACTGCGGGCCGGAAGTGGTTGCAGATACCTGTCTTCAGACAGGTATCTGCACCCCCCTCCCCCCTGAAAGGTGTCAATTGTGACACCGGAGGGGGGAGGGTTCCGATCAGCGGATCTTCACTTTAGGGTGGAGATCCGCTTTAATTAATTCAGATTTTTGGACGAATGCATTTTTTAATGAAACAGAATAAATAAAAACACATTTTGGGAGTAACTATATAAATTCCAAAACAAAAATTTTCAGTGTGCACATGTCTAATAATTCCACATATACAAATGGCATGTGTGAGAAATATCTAATTAAACTGATAACTTTGCGTAACAAATAAAAATTATGTTTTTGTCAAATTCCAAAAACTTGTGGCAAAAAATAAAATCTTCCATACACTCAAAATACTTTTCAGCAAATACCTTGGGGTGTCTACTTTTCAAAAAAGGGTAATTTAGGGGGTTTGTACTGCCCTGACATTTTATCACCTCAATAAATATGATAGGCAGCCAGAAAGTAAAAGCTGCATTAAATTCCAGTATATACTGTATACCATAGTTTGTAGATGCTATAAATACCACACAAACCAATACATTTACACAAATTTGGATATATTTTTTCCAACAATGACATGTAACAGAATACATGTTGGCCTAAATTGATGACGAAATGTGATTTTATTGGATATTTTTTATAACAGACAGTAGAATTGTTTTTTTTTTCAAAAATGTTGGTGTTTATTTATTTATTGTGCAAAAAAATAAAAACCCAGTGGAGATAAAATGCCCCCCGCAAAAAAACGCTATATTTGTGTGAAAAAATTGTGAACAATGCCTTGCAAAAGTATTTACCCCCTTGGCGTTTTTCATGTTTTGTTGCCTCACAACCTGAAATTAACTTGGATTGCTTAAGGATTTGCATCATTTAATTTACAGAACATGCCCACAACTTTGAAGATTTTTTTTATTGTCAAACAAACAAAAAATAGGACAAAATAACAGAAAAAGTCAATGTGCATAACTATTCACCCCCCTAAAGTCAATACTTTGTAGAGCCACCTTTTGCGGCTCCCACAGCTCCAGGTCACTTTTGAGAAGTCTCCACATCTTATCATTGGGATTTTTTCCCATTCCTCCATGCAAAACATCTCCAGCTCATTCAAGCTGGATGGTTTGCATTTGTGAACAGCAATCTTTAAGTCTGACCACAGATTTTTCTATTGGATTGAGGTCTGGGCTTTGACTAGGCCATTCCAACACATTTACATGTTTCCTCTTAAATCACTCAAGTGTTGCTTTAGTGCAGGCATGTCCAAAGTCCGGCCCGCGATGCGATTTGGAACGGCCCGCCTGGTTTTCTGGACATATATATCTTTTGTGGCCCCAAACGATCTCCCAGCACTGGGGTCACAAAAGATATATTTCAGACATCGCTAAATTAGTGTTCTCTCCCCTCTGCCGCCTCTCGCCTGCCCGCCGCTAACATCATTGATTACTTGGGAGGCGGCAGGTCTCTTGTTTACATAATTGCATCACTCCCCCCTTCCTCCCCCTCCCTACACACCTTATTCACAGCTTCACACAAGCCTGTCAGCGCTGCAGGTCCGGGCAAAGTTTGTGACTTTCTAAGTTACAAAGCAGGTGATTGGTTGCCAGAGACAATGGGGCAGTCCCAGCAACGAATCACCGAACATTAACTTGAAAAGTCCCGCCCTTTGTCTGGACCTGCCATGCGTGATTCCTGGCTGTGAGTGTGAATAAGGTAGGACAGTGTGGAGAGGGGGAGGAAGGGGGGAATGCTGCGTTAATGAAAGGGACAGGCTGACTCCGCAAAGGACTGTGATGGAGGGAGGCTGTAATGGGGGGATGTCTGAGATGGAGTGGGGTCTGATAGGGGGATCTGTAATGTAGTGGGGTCTGATGGGGGGAGATCTGTGGTAGAAGGAGAATCTGTGGTGGAGTGGGGTCTGATGGGGGGATCTGTAATGTAGTGGGGTCTGATAGGGGGAGATCTGTGGTAGAAGGAGAATCTGTGGTGAAGGGGGGTCTGATGGGAGGGATCTGTGGTAAAGCAGGGTCTGTAATGGGGTGGATCTTTGATGGAGTGGGGTCTTATGGGGGGGGTCTGTGGTGGAGTAGGGTCTGTAATGGGGGTGGATCTGTGATGGAGTGGGGTCTGATAGGGGGGGATCTGTGGTGGAGTGGGGTCTGATGGGGGGATCTGTGGTGGAGTGGGGTCTGTAATGGGGTGGATCTGTGATGAAGTGGGGTCTGCTGGGGGATCTGTGATTGGGGGGGGGGGGGTCTGTGGTGGAGTGGGGATCTGTAATGGGGGGGATCTGTGATGGAGTTGGGTGTGATGGGGGGGATGTGTGGTGGAGGGGGGTCTGATGTGGGGGACCTGTGGTGGAATGGGGATCTATGTTTGTGATGGGGGTGAAGGGGCCTGTAATGGAGGGATCTGGGGTGGGGGGGGGGTCTGTGATGGAGGGGGTCTTTAAAGGGACACGCTGCGATGGCTGCCGTGCAAACAGGAATTTCTCCTGTATGTAATCTTTTGGCGCTCGTCCCGTCCCCTCCAAGGCTGCAGATGGATAGGCATCAATCAGGCTGCACTGATGGCAATGGTGGATGCATTCCTGGCAATGAGGTTGCTGCACTGATGGAAATCGGGGTTCTGCATTCATGGCACTTGTGGGGCTGCAGATGAGCACTGACCCTTATTTTGCTTCACAGACCTTTATTTAAAATGTACGTTTTTTTTCCCCTGAAACTTCCCCCTTAAAGTGAAGGAGCGTGTTATACGTCAATATATATCCAAATAATACACCCAAACTCATCTCTTTACTCACACAGAGCCACAAAGGCAGGAGAATTCTTGTTGGGTAGTGTATTCGTGATCGAACGAACACACTTAGCCCGATTTTTAATGGTTCAAAGAATGTCAGGTAAAATGGTCGGCCCCCGAGCATGTTCACTTCATCAAATCTGTCCCTCTTTGAAAAAAGTTTGGACACCCCTGCTTTAGTGTTTGGGGTCATTGTCCTGCTGGATGGTGAACCTCCGTCCTAGCCTAAAATCACACACAGAGTGATACAGGTTTGCTCAAGAATATCCCTGTATTTAGCACCATCCATCTTTATCTCAACTCTGACCAGTTTCCCAGTCCTGGCTGCTGAAAAACATTTCCACAGCATGATGCTGCCACCACCATGTTGCACTCTGGGGATGATGTTCTTTGGGTGATGTGATGGGTTGGGTTTGCACTAGACACAGCGTTTTCTTTGATGGCCAAAAAGTTACATTTTAGTTTCATCAGACCAGAGCACCTTCCTCCATACATTTTGGGAGTCTCCCACATGCCTTTTCACAAACGCAAAACGTGCCATTTTTAAAAATGGCATTCTTCTGGCCACTCTGCCATAAAGCCCAACTTTATTGCACTTCTGGCCTATTGTCATCTTATGTACAGATACTCCAGTCTCTGCTGTGGAACTCTGCAGCTCCTCCCGGGTTACCTTAGGTCTCTGTACTGCCTTTCTGATTATTGTCCTCCTTGCTGGTCCATGAGTTTTGGTGTGTGGCCGTCTCTTGGCAGGTTTGCTGTTTCCATGTTCTTTCCATTTGGTTATGATAGATTTGATGGTGCTCCTAGGGATCATCAAAGATTTGGATATTTTTTAGAACCTCACTCTGGCTTTTACTTCTCACCAACATTGTCACTTACTTTGGAGAGTTCCTTGATCTCCATGGCAGTTTTTGGTTTGTGGTGCTTCTTGCTTAGGTGTTGCAGCCTCTGGGGCTCTTCAAAAAGGTGTGTATATGTAATACTGGATCATTTGACACTTAGATTGCACACAGGTGGACATTATTTGACTAATTACCGGTATGTGACTTCTGAAGGTAATTGGTTTCATCAGATCTTTTTATGGGCTTCATAACAAAGGGGGTGAATATATACGCAAATTCCAATTATCAGTTTTTTATTTCTGAAAAATAGTTTTATGTATATATTGTTCTAATTTTACTTTACCAACCTAGACTTTTGTGTTCTGATTCATCACATATAATTCAGATTAACAAAAACATTGAACTAAAGGCTGTAATGTAACAAAATAGGTAAAAAAGCCAAGAGGGTGAATACTGTTTCAAGGCACTGTAAATAAAATTGGGTACAGTGTTGCATGACTAAGCAATTGCTTAGTCATGCAAGTAGCACAGTACTGAATAGGGATGAGCCGAATACCCCCTAGTTCGGTTCGTAGCAGAATATGCGAACAGGCAAACATTTGTTTGGACATGCGAACACCGTTAAAGTCTATGGGACACAAACATGAAAAATCAAAAGTGCTAATTTTAATGGATAATATGCAAGTTATTGCCATAAAAAGTGTTTGGGGACCTGGGTCCTACTCCATATATATATTCTTTATGCACTGTAAAGTCATGTATAGTAAAGTCATGTAAGTAATGTATGTAAAGTCATGTATGTAAAAGAATTATATATATATAGTCATGTATGTAAAGAAGTCATGTATGTAAAGAAGCATTCTTTTCTAATAGTGCATTTCCACTTTATTAAAAAAAGCAGATTTAAAACCATATTCCCACATTTAATTGCACAAACCATTACAGTCAGATGTTTGGAAGGACTTCCATCCTCTCAAGGCTGTGAGTCCAGTATTGTCTCAGCATACATATCAGATCATGTTGCATCCAATAAATTGAATGGTTGAAAACATTTATGAGAGCTTTTTTTTCAATGAAAGAGAAGCATTTTAAAGCAGATGGCCCAATTAAAACAAAATATTAAAAGCCAGCAGCTACAAATACTGCAGCTGTTGACTTTTAATATTAGGACACTTACCTGTCCTGGAGTCCGTCTGCAGCAGAGAGACGAGCGTTCGCTCATCTCTGCTGCTCCCCCCTTCATCCACCGTGAGGGAACCAGGAACTGAAGCACTCCGGCTTCACTGCCCGGTTCCCTACAGCGCATGCACGAGTCGCGCTGCGCCGATTGCCTCCCGCTGTGTGCTGGGAGCCGAGAGTTCCCAGCACACAACGGGGGGGGGGGGGGGCGACGGGAAGCTAGAAAAACCAGTCTTTTGCCCGACTCTGCTGTGGCCGGAAGTGGGTGCAAATACCTGTCTTTAGACAGGTATCTGCACCCCCCTCCCCCTGAAAGGTGTCAAATGTGACACCGGAGGGGGGGAGGGTTCCGATCAGCGCGACTCCACTTTAAGGTGGAGATCCGCTTTAAGCAGAATGATTACACAACTTGTATAAGTCCTGAATTTTGTAGCACTGTTCCAAATAATAGTTATTTATTTTGCCAAAACCTGGTAACAATATTTTACATAAATTAGCCATTTGTCTACCAGGGTGTGTTTTTATTTTTCGCACACATGTTAAAATCTGTATTTTTTGGTTGGAATTTACTTTAATACCTGAAACAGTTATATGTTTTCTGAAAGGCCCTATAAAATGGTGGCAATTGCATTTTTTATATTGCACAATAGGTATGCAATTGTTTGTCAAACACATAATTTCTAGAGAAGATATAATAAAACTAATTCTAGATTGTTCTGTTTAATCTAGAATGGGTCTATTTTTATAATTGTTAGGGAATTCTAGTTTTGCGCAGAATACCTATAACAAGTGTATGCAGAAAAAAACAAAAACTAAATGAGCACTCTCTAGAACAGGGAAGTCTCAGGCCGCGTACACACGATCAGATCTATCTGCTGAAAACAGTCTGACAGACCGTTTCAGCAGATAGATTCGATCGTGTGTACGGGCGGACAGATTTTGCCAGCAGACAGATTTTAAAGCATGCTTTAAAATCTGTCTGCTGGGAATCCGTCCATCCGACATGTCTGCTGGTTAGTACGCTAACCAGCAGACATATCTGCCCGCACATGCGTCGAATGGATTCGACGCATGGGCGGAAGTGTCTTACTTCCTGGTGCGGTGACGTGGTGGCGTCAACGTCATCGCCACGTCACCGCACTGTCTGCCGGGGATTTTGGTTTGATCGTGTGTACAGCGATCAAACCAAAACAGCTCAGCAGACAAATCTGTTCAAATCGGTCTGCCAGACCGATTTGAACAGATGTATTTAGTCGTGTGTACACAGCCTCAGTGTCTTGGCTAGATAATGTCACATGGAGGGGTGGGATGGATGTTTTTTTCTAATATGCCAAACCTCCTCCACAAGAACAGTGGATTAGTCACAAGGTAAGCTTCATTTATCATTGTGTAATCACAAAAAAAAAAACTGAATCAAGTAGCTGTTGGCTAAAATTATAGGTACAACTAAAACCACTTTAACCTTTAGAGCCCAAAGTGGTGGAAATTATAGAAAAGCATTCAAGTAGATTTACCCGGGTTTTGGATGAACTAGGTGGATGAAGTGCATTGCCTTCATTATTGCAAGGTGTACGAGAAGATAAAGGAAAGAGATTCTGCACCTTGTCAGATTTGCTGAGTAATAACTTGTCACCAGGCCAGGAGCAGAGAGGAAATCTCACAACAGGGACATCTGTTCGGGTGTCACTTTAAAGAGATATCTTCTTACTTGTAATTCTAGGACATAAAGTGAGGAAACATCTTCCCAGTGGAGATTTAGACAGCAATACAAACTATTCAGATATTGTAACCCTTCCTTTTTTTTTCAAATCTTTTTTCCAATCTAGAAAAAATACAGTAGTACAAGTACAAATTCTAATTGATTGCTTTGGTTTATTGTTTTTAGGAATTAGTACTTAAAAATAAGAAACTTTCATTTACTAAGTCCCCCTTCACACTTAGGCCCCATACACACGATCGGACATATCCGATGAAAACGGTCCGCGGACCATTTCCATCGGATATGTCCGATCGGGAGTTTGATCCGATGGTGATGTACACACCATCGGATCAAATTCCCCGCCGCCGGACGGCGCGGTGACGTGGCGGTGACGCGGCGCTGACGTTGACGCCGCCGATTCACCGCCACGTCACCGCACCAGGAAGTAAAACACTTCCGCGCATGCGCCGAATCCATTCGGCAGCGGCGCGGCGGCGGTGGGGGACGACATGTCTGCTGGTAAGTGTACTAACCAGCAGACATGTCGGGCGGACAGATCCCCACCGGATAGATTTCAAAGCTTGCTTTGAAATCTGTCGGGTGGACAAATCTGTCCGCTAGCCCATACACACGAGCGGAGATGTCTGCTGAAACGGTCCATCGGACCGTTTTCAGCGGACATATCCCCTCGTGTGTACGCGGCCTTATACGACTTGTAGCATGATTTTGGATGGCAAAATCGTATGATAAGTCATTCTTCATGATTTTCAATGACTACAACTCAGACTTCAAAGTAGTTCCTGCATTACTTTTTTTCTGAAGTCGGATCAAAGCCGGATTCCATATTAACAGATCCGACTTTGGCATGCGACTTGTACATGACTTGTGCATGTAGGAGAACTCCACTGCAATTTTTTTTTGAACAAAAAAACAGCATGGTTCCCCCTTCATGAGCATTTTAAGGGGAACCCCCAAGCCGAAAAAACAGTGTGGGGGCCCCCAAAATCCATACCAGACCCTTATCCGAGCACCAGCCCAGCCGGTCAGGAAAGGGGGTGGGGATGAGCGAGTGCTCCCCCGAGCAGTACCAGGCCGCATGCCCTCAACATGGGGGGGTGGGTGCTTTGGGGCAGGGGGGGCCTGCACCCCCATCCCAAAGCACCTTGCCCCCATGTTGATGAGGACAAGGGCCCCTTTCCAACAACCCTGGCAGTTGGTTGTCGGGGTCTGCGGATGGGGGGCTTATTGGAATCTGGGAACCCCCTTTAATAAGGGGGTCCCAGATCCCGGTCCCCCACCCTATGTGAATGAGTATGGGAGTACATCGTTCCCCTACCCATTTACCTGGAGGAAAAGGGTAAAAAAATAAATAAACACAATACACACGTTTTTATAATCAATTATTAGTCAGCTCCGGGGGTCTTCCTCCGACTTCTCCGCTCTCCGGGGGTCTTCTTCTGACTTCAGGGGTCTTCTCTGCTCTCTTCTTCTGCTCTCCGCGCTCCCAGTTCTTCTCCCACTCTCCGGTGCCTTCTTCGGGGCTTGCCGCCGATATCTTCTTTGAAGCTCTTTTACTAGCGGCGGCCAGCCCAGTCTTCCTCATCGCCTTCTGCCTTCTTCCCTCTTCTTTTCTTCTTTTCTTCCGATATTAACTCAACACTCCCTCCCGCTGTAATGTGTGGTGTGCTGTGCTCTGCGATTTATATAAGCCTCTTATGACGTAACAGTCCCAGCATGCTTTGGGTGGTGACAACATAGTGGGCGGGGGAATTATGTCGTCACCACCCGGAGCATGCTGGGACTGTGACGTCATAAGAGGCCTATATAAATCGCAGCGCACCGCACACCCGGCATTATAGTGGGAGGGAGCGTTGAGTCAACATCGGAAGAAAAGAGGAAAAAAAGAGGGAAGAAGGCAGAAGGCGATGAGGAAGACCGGGCTGACAGCTGCTAGTAAAAGAGCTTCAATGAAGATAGCGGTGGCCAGCCCCGAAGAAGGCAACGGAGAGTGGGAGAATACACTGGTATGCTGGTGACATATTTTCTGCTTTGTTCTTCTTTCTCAGCTTGTAACACACCAAATTTAAACAATGGCAGCCTCCATGTTTCTCTTAGTATCTGTGCTTATTATTGCAGCTGACCATACAATGAGTTCTCACTGAGCTGTCAATCTCATTACTCCAGGGCTCCCTGAGGAATAACAAAAAAAAAGAACAAATGAAAACTGGATGAAAATAATTATTTTAGGCATTGTGATTGATCAGTTTTCCTCTTTTTTTTTTTGCTTCTGGTAAAATAGTGGAAAAAAAGTAAGGGTAAATCATGTCATTGGGGACACTTTAATGTAATTTGCAATGTTTAAAACATCCACCAGGATTTTATTGCTAAAACATCCTTAAGTTGCAGATGCTTTTACAATATAAAGCACAAATAGCAACCTTTTTGTATTTAAAAAAAGTATCTTGGGTCGCTTGAGCAATCAGAAAAAAAACACCATATATCCTGCCAGACCATACCCATTCATAAATACCTTAGCTGGAGTCTTTAGTAATACACATGTTTGCCTCTCTGCCCTGGTAGAATCCATAACTTCAGGGTATTTCATAACTTCTGAAATATTAATAACACAGGCAGAAAAAGGGCATATTAATTTGTAGCTGTAATGAGTTCAAGCACCGCTATATTAGAGAGTGTTGGAGCTAAAGGAACATATTACCCACCCTCGGTAAAGTAGACATCCAAAACCATATTTATAGCCATTCAAAAGGTAATTGCACGTTGAACAATAATATACAAGTTAGCAGACTGTAAAATGTAGGTATTCAGATAGATTAATAATTATAGAAAACTGGATCTGTGGCATGATCGTAAATACAGTGACATCCCATGGCCACTACTCAGCCACTTCACTGGCCAGATAATTTCACATATTATATATACATAATTGTGAAAGCACCAGTGACTGTTAGATATTTTAAACTTGACATGTGGCCTTGTTTTTCAGAACTTTTTTTGTTGTTGCTATCTGTGTCCCCATTAAAAGATGTTTGCCTTTGTGTCCTGTCTAGGTGATGGATGGCAGACACAACAAGAGGAGAAGAGAAGTCTCTTCTATGGGGACACAGACATTTTTTAAAGCTGAAGTGTACACACATAATTTGTCTTCCCTGCTGACCCTCCCCCAGATTAACATGTTGATTTATACCTTATTTTAGTCCCAGTGCATCATCACCAGTGCATCAATGCAAGCAAATATTGGCAAATATTAAAATACCTTTATGGATGGATGTCAGTCTGGAGGAGTGAACATTCTTAGGCTAGCTGTAAAGCCCATATGTGATGCTTTTAAGAAAAAAAAAATCAATGAAAGGAGCCAGTCAGGGACAGTTAAGCTAGAAAGGAAAGTACTAGAAGATGATTGGTGTCCTCCAGCCTGAAAATTTTATTTAAAAAGTATTAAAAAAATGTTGTACCAAAGACCTTTTCATTTTTGTTTAAGTCCTTGACATTCCAAGTAAGACATTTTAGAGATCCCATAGCACCAAATTACAACTTAATTCTGGGCAGGTTGAGATAAGCCACAGTGCATTATATACTGTACTAGTAAAAAAAAAAAAAAAATGCTAGATGGTGTATTAGCATCTGGCCAGAAAAAAAGCAATAAAAAGGAGTTATAAGTGGCACATGACCAACTTAGAAGTAACCGACCCGCCTCTACACAATCTCCAGGTCATGTGAGCATTTAACCTCAAACCTTCCAGGAAAATTAACATCACAACAGTTGTACAAGAACATAAAAAAGGGCATTAAACAGGATAATGCAAAGCAAATTGTGGGTCAAATGTAGTAAACTAGAGTTTTAATTGGCTGAAGAATTAGGTGAGAGGGCAGCTACTAAACCAATACACAAACCAGAAAAAAAATACATTTGACTTTTTTGTGGCGCTTTCTATTTGCAAAGTGCAACAGCCAAATATAATTGAGGTGATGGAGAAGTTCAAATTAATATCAAATATGGAAAAATTTGTTATAGGGAAGCAGGATTCATTCTAGAAGCAATATCCAGACACCATCTGCTCATGTGCTCAGGCGCAGTCCAGACAAATGAGAAAAAGTCAAACAAGGGGCTTGCAGTAGCTAAGTCACTCAACCCATTGATGTACGTAGGTGTCATCTGGTAGGTATAATGTCTACACGGCTTCACCTCTTTGGAGATTGCATTTTTCCACCCAGTTTAAGACACCTTTAAATTGTCTGAATTAAAGAGTGTAATCCTTGTTGGTTATCTGCAACAGTCTGGGGTACAGCATTGCATAATTTATATTTAAGGTGCAAAGAGGCCATTTGCACTCAATGAAATTGACTTTCTGTTTTGTTGTAGTTGAGGCAGAAGTGGAGGAATAAGTCACAGTCTCTGAGGTTTAGCAGTTGAATCACTGAAAATCCTAAATGCCAAAAGTAAAAAATAAATAAAAATAATGACCATTTTCTAGGCTAATAGGCGGTGGTATCAAAGAAATGGCATTGGGTTGGGCACTGCCCAGGGAAACTTGTACCAAAGCAAAAAAAAATCTGTTTGGCGGGGAACAGCCATCTTAATAATTCCTAAAGCTCAAAAAAATGCAAAAATCCTTTAAATAAAATGACGAGGAATACCTCTAACCTGTCTCTGAAGTAAGGCATCCATATAATGTAAACAATATAATACAGCAATACAGCAAAAAAAAAAAAACATTACAAAGGAAAAAAATAATGTTTAAAATGCAGTTGTGACCCTGCTCATGCTCCAGGGGACTGTGCAGTCATTGTGATGGGACAAGTTGGGTCTGGGTCAGAGAGCAATATCAGCAGTCAGGAGAAGATCTGAATGGCAGTATTTTCAAGTCCTGAGTGGAATGGAGAGCCGGAGAGTAGAAGAGGGAAGACGGGATGAGGCCAGCCCTGAATGAGAAACTGTCAGTGCTGACAACCAGATGGGGACCTACACTGTGCTGTCACAGGAATGAGTGAGAGGGAGGAGAGCACTGTCTGGGATCCAGGGACACTGTAGTGAGGTAAGACACTGGTCTGTGCAGAGAACAGAAACACACCACCCAACACCACCTGATGACACTCTCATACAAATACTCAAAATAATCCCCTAAGACCTCCTAATGGGCGCTCAAGAGGCTGCAGACTCTGTGGGGGGAGCCTGGGGTGGGGTTTAAATCTCTCATTATTACCATGGAGGAGGGGTAAGAATGTGTTATTACCAGGATGGTGGGGGGATCATCTCTGGTGAGGATTCCTGTATGTGGATGCTGCAACCTGCTAAGTGTGAGATCAAACACCCATGGAAGTGATCATGCAGCAGATAGGTTGTTTATGACAAGAAGAAGTCAGTGGGGACTTTTATGCAAGAGAGAACATTGTGGACCCTGATGTAAAGTGGTACACTGCTGATTGTGATGTAAGAGGCGCTTTGAGGACCAGAGACTACCTTACATCAGAGTTCCCCTTTACAGCACAGTCTGCAGTGTTCCCCTTACATCAGAGTTCGCCTTTAAATCAAGGTCCACAGTGTCCCCCTTACATCAGAGTTCCCCTTTACATCAGGGTCCGCAGAGGTTCCCCTTGCACTGCAGATTCTGTTGTAAAGCAGATTCAAGGGGAACTCAGGGGACTCTCGTGTAAAGTTGGGCTCTGGTGACTAGAGACCACCTTATGTCAGAGTTCCTCTTTACATCACAGTCCACAATGTTCAGCTTTACATAATTCTCTGCCTGTAGGCTCCTGAGATATAAATCCAGCTTAGCTTTCATCCTAGATAAGGGTCTGGTTTAGATAATAGAGGACCTTCACATCTTCACATAAAAAAAAAGCATGAGGTTCTGCTTAAAAAGACAAAGCAAACCCCTATCCAGGTGGACCTTATGAAAAAAAAAAAAACAAGAACAAAAGCTCGAGGCCCCCCACAAAATGCATATCATATTATCCAAGCATGTAGCCTTGGAAAGCCTTGGAAATCCAGGAAAAGGGAGGTTAGCATGTCACTATGCCTCCTAAACCATTCCATGCCATTTATCCTCAACATGGGGGGGGGGGCCTGGCAGAGCTACTTTTCCTCATGTTGGTTCCCTTCCCTTTAACCTTGCATCATTGGTTGTGGCAGTGTGCAGGTGGGATACTTATCAAAATCTGGTCATCTTTAAGTCCCCGATGTGAATGAGTAAGGGATACATAGTGCCCCCACTCATTTACACCAAAAAGTAGACAGTAAATAAAGACACTACAAGTCCTTAAAAATAACCCCAAAAATGTCTCACAATGTACATTTATTGTTAAACGCATCATCCAGTAATGCAGGTCCACATCAATCACAATAGATGATGCCCGATCCCCTCTAAAAGAAAAAAAATCTCACCAATCGGCAGACATGCCCAATGCCATGGCTTACTTGCAACCAATGACATCTCCCCGCAGGACCCCGCTGCTAAAAATACACAAAGGTGCAGGGTGCCCTGGGTGATGTCATTGACTATAAATATGGCCATGCGGCCATATTTGGTCAATTACTTCTCCTGGAAGACCTGGCCTCTATATTAACATGGCTGTGGACCAGACCTTGAGCTCATCCCTACGTTTAAGGCTTTTTACATAGATGTTTTACCAAATGACAAATTGTCTTTATATAGAATTTTTTATTGAGGAAAAATCAACAATACAGGTACAGGCTTTTGTCAAGTCAAACACATTCCAAACAGCTTTATGACAGGTTGCAATGACAAACCTAGCACCTTTGGTGCAAATAAACACAGCGTTTCATTCAGGGCAATATTTCTAGGGAACAGGTAGGGGGTTATGGCATTCAGAAAAATAGAGATGAAAGGAGAGAGATGGGGTAAGGGGGAGGTGGGACATTGGGTAAGATTTGTAACAGTCAGAGGATTTAAAATGGGTCCAGCATGCCCAGGTTAGTGTGAATTTCTGTAAGCGTTCCTGAGAGATGCTAATCAGTTCCTCTAGTTCTGCAATTCTGGCTATTCTCGATAGCCATTCTCTAATTGTGGGAGCGCCCGAAGAGCGCCAGTGACTTGGTAAGCAAAGCTTTGCCGCATTAACCATACGCATGGCTAATGATTTGTGGTAATTGCGTTTGGGAATGGTTGAGTGGTGTATGAGGTACTGAGCCGGGCTGTAATCCAGATCATAAGTGGTGACATTTTTCCTTGTCAAATATATCTTTATTGGAATATGAAATAGGCGGTATACAAAAAATATAAGGAATATTAAACAAAAGAAAAACAAAGAGAGTACAAATATGCAATTGTAGAAATAAAGAAACTTAGCAGTGTTGAGAGGAGTTCTAACATGAAATAACATTCCTCTTGTGAAAATCGTTAGGGCGCACTTTACGGTTTTGCCATATAAGATTGGTACAGTGTAATAATGAACGGATCAAAGGAGATGTTTCCTTTTATGTTCAGTTCGTACCTTAATGTCTAGTAGATTATACGATAAAGTTAACTGAGGCATCTATATAAAATATCTGCCCATGAGTTACTAACAGTTCATACCAACTTACAAGAAAAAGAAAAACTCCTTAATAGAGTAAAAATTGTAACATCAAGAATAAAAAGAAAAAAAAAAGAAAAGAGAAATAAAGCATGAAGGGAGGGGATTGGGGGAGGGGTGTCTGCAGGACCGGACCGGGAAATCCCACCAACCGCCAAGGTGGTTCAATTGCCGTTTCGATGGGTGGGCTACCATGGCAACAATACATCTTTATTAAAAGCATTCAGTGTTGTGTATGTAATCCAGGGCGTCCAAATTTGTTCAAACCTGGTGATCATGTCATTTTCTATTGCCGTCATTTTGGCATATAACATCGCGTTACTCATTCTGTTGATTGTTTCGTTCACTGGAATGCTCAAGGTTTTCCATGCCTTCGCTATGGTCTGCTTTGCTGCCGTAAGAAGCTGCTTAATCAGGTTAAATTGTATATGCGACAAGATACTGGGTTTTAGGTTGAGCAATGCCAGTTTGGGGTCTAATGGTATTTTTTTATTAGTTAAAGTATGTGCTATTTGAAAAATTTCGGACCAAAATGATTGGGCTTTTGGACATGACCACCAAGTGTGAAAGTATGTTCCGCTCTCTGTACAGCCTCTGAAACACAGGTCTGAATGATTTTGTGAAAATTTAGCTATTTTTGCCGGCACCAAGTACCATCTTGAAAGCACTTTATAGTTTGTCTCAGAGGCTGATACATTAATTGAAGCAGTTTTGGTATTGAGCCAAATTTGATTCAATTCTGCGGGGCTCAATTCTGCACCAAGGTCCTCCTCCCATTTACTAATATATGGTAGTTTCCAAGTGTCAGATTGTGTTTGCAGCTGGGCGTATAGGGTGGAAATCACACTTCTGGCGTGTGGATTGTCCTTACATATGTTTTCAAAACCGGAGTATATGATGGGTGAAATTGGTGTATTTACTGGTGGGAGAAAGAAATTTTTTATTTGCAGGTATCTAAAAAGTTCACCATGTGGTATACCATGTGAATCACAGAGTGACGGGAAGGGGACAATGGAGTTGGAGTTAAAAAACTGGAACTTTTGAGTACAGTCTCTCTTTACCCATTCTTTGAATGTGTTAGGGAAGACCCAGGCGGGGTAGAAATCTGGGTTTTTAATAAAAGACAGCAGAGGGCAATGTGGAGATTGTAGGTTTTTCTTTAACTTGATCTTGTCCCAGAGGGTAAGTGAGTGTTTGGTGATAGGGTTGCTAATATTTTTACGAGATTTGGGGGGATCCACAGTAAGTTGGATATCGAGATGGGATCACAATCTAAAGCTTCAATTGAAACCCAAAGGGGAATTTCACATTTAGCGTGATATTTTTTCAGAGTCGCCAATTGGGCCGCTTGGTAATATTTTGTGAAGTTGGGGTACCCAATCCCGCCGTTGGTTTTGGGGAGTTCCAAGACTTGTGGTTTGATTCTGGGTCGGGAGGGACCCCAAATAAAGGAAGAGATCCGTTTTTGGATTATTCTCATGTAGTATGCCGGAATTGGTATAGGGAGTACTCTAAAAAGGTATAGGAGCTTCGGCAATATTGTCATTTTTACTGCGTTTAATTTCCCAAACCACGACAGGGGAAGTTGCGTCCAAGATTTCAGTAGACTTGATATATGTTTTAACAGTATGGGGTAATTATACGAGAATAGGTCTGCTATTTCTGCTGTTAGGTGGATTCCTAAATAGGGGATGCTTTTCCCGGGCCAGTTAAAGGGGAGTCCAGATTTGGTAGCTGTTAATTCTGTGTCCGATAATGAAATGTTTAGGGCAAGACATTTTTTAGGATTAATTGCTAAACCTGATATAGTTGCGAAATGATTCAGAATTGGGATGAGGTTAGGGCCGGACACTTGGGGGGAGGATAAGAAAAGTAAAATGTCATCCGCGTAGAGGCATAATTTATGTTTAAACCCACCCAATTCTATGCCTAATATCTTAGGGTCCAATCTAATTCTTTGGGCTAGGGGTTCTATCAGGAGGGCGAACAGCAAAGGAGATAGGGGACAGCCTTGTCTTGTTCCTCTCTGGACTGCAAACGTATCAGATTTGTAACCTGCGTATTTGACGTAAGCTTTTGGATTGTTGTACAGTGCCATAACCCAATTTCTAAAATTTGGACCGAAGCCCCAATTCTGTAAGGTATATTCCATGTAGGACCACGAGACGGAATCAAAGGCCTGTTTGATGTCCAGAGATATGAAGCAGGCTGGGATTTTCCTCTCCTTGGCTGAATGAGCAAGCAAGCATGCCCTCCGAATATTATCCCCTGCCTGTCTAGTGGGCATGAAACCCACCTGGTCCCGGTGAATCAATGATCCTATAATCTTGTTTAGGCGGCTGGCTAGAATTTTACCTAAGAGTTTAATATCCGTGTTCAACATGGATATAGGGCGGAAATTTTCGCTAAGGGTGGAGTCAGAGTGTGGTTTTGGGATCATGCAGATCGTGGCTGTTAGTGATTCCTGCCTGAAGGAGTTTGATTTTAAGAGGTCGTTGTATGCATCTGCTAAAGTGGGGGAGATTATGCTAGTGAAGGTTTTGTAGTATCTGGCTGAAAACCCGTCGGGACCTGGTCTTTTATTTAACTTAAGTTCTTTTATAGCTCCCTTGACGTCATCGTGTGTTATTGGTTTCTCTAATTCTGTTCTTTGGGCTCCTGTCACTTGCGGGAGTTGTAATTGTGAAAAAAAGGAGTCAGTTTCCGATTTATTAAAGGTATTTGATTCCGAAAGTAATTTTTTGAGGTGGGCGCTAAATTTCTGCACTATTTTGATGGGGTTGCTGGTGAGGTTTTGTTTCGCAATTTTCAGTTTTACTGGGTTATGGGACTTGTTTATCGAGTTTAAAGCTCTTGCCAAGAGTGTTCCCGGTTTGTTGGAGTTCTTATAGTAGGAGTGTTTGGACCTGGTTAGAGTTTTTATAGCAGAGTTCGTAAGGAAAAGGTCATATTCCAGGCGGGTCTCGTCTAAGCGTGCTTTGGTGCTGGGGGAGTGATTCTGCTGAAAGGCTAGGAATGCTAAGTTGTAATCTGTTTCCAATTTTCTCCCTAACTGCAAGCGTTCTCTTTTATGAATTCCCAGTTGTCTTTGAAGAAAACCTCTAAGCACAGGCTTGTGGGCTTCCCAGAGTGTGAGGGGAGATGTTTCTGGTGAGTGTTGAATTCTAAATATTCTTTTAAATTTTGCTCAATTGCGGAACAGTGGACGGGATGTTTAAGAAGAACTTCTGGGAGATACCAGGTAGGGTCATGATTCTTAGGAATTGTGGATGAGAAAGTTGTGAAGACTGCATTGTGATCTGACCAGGGAATGGGAATGATGCTAGAATCAAGTACTTCTGGCAACATTCCAATGGTAGTAAAAATATGGTCAATACGGCTAGAAGATCTATGAGGGTTTGAGTAGTATGTATATATACGTTTCGTTGGTTGGATTCTCTCCAAGTGTCCACCAATTTATGTTTAGATAATAGGTTGGGGAGGGACCCCTTAGTATTCTGTTTTGGGGGGGCGTAAGGGGTTCTATCCAAGAAAGGGAGGATAACCTGGTTAGAATCACCGCACATGAAGAGAGCTCCCATCTTGTGCGTGTTAACGATTTGGAGGAGATGTGACATGAACGGTAATGGGTTCTGATTAGGTGCATAGTATGACACTACCGTCGCTACCGTGTCCATTATGTGCCCTGTTAGGATTAGGTAGCGTCCCTCTGGGTCTTTTATTTCTGACTTCAAGGTAAAGGGTGTTGATCTGTGGAATGCAATAAGGGTGCCTCTCTTTTTGGTAGAGGCGGATGCTGTGTATACTTGTGGGTAGGATGCATTATAGTATTTAGGAGTGGATTGAGGGGTAAAGTGGGTTTCTTGCAAAAAAACTATATGTGCTTTCTTAGCCTGAAAGTGTCTAAATGCCTTGGAACGTTTCTGAGGAACATTGAGGCCCTGTACGTTGAGCGATAACAAGTTTAACGGAGCCATGGCAGCCAAACCATCATGAAAATCTTACCTTGGCTGTTCGCGGTGCGATGTTCCGGTCCAGCCCATGCAGACAGGAAGGGAGAAGAAAGGGGGGGGGTGTCAAAAATATTATCCTTGAAAAAAAGATAGAAAACATTACAAGACATAGAATTCTTAAACAACTTTATATTAACTGAGTGTCCAAGTCTGGCCCGTGAAGGGGAGAACAAGTTCCCTTCAGGGGAAAGAATGCCCACGTCTAGGCCCGGCATAATATTGCCGGGTCCAGAGGAGGGTCTAAGGTGGCGCATGTTGTTTCCGTGCATCGGAGACCCGCATACTGAAAAAAAAGAAACAAAAAGGCAAAAGATAAAACTTTCAGGCTCCCCTCAGGGTGCCTGAAGTTGCGTTGCTGAAGAGTGTCAGCTTGATGAGGGTAGGGTGTTTGATTAGCAGTGCCCTAGGGAGAGCATTTCTAAATAAATAGAGCATAGCTTAGATGGGGGCCTGAGGTGTGCAGGCGGGGTTGCTTTGCTTCCAATCTATGGGCAGGAATAAGTGGTACTAGGGAGAGCATCTATGTGAAAGTGCTGCAAGGGGATGTGTCAAGACAGCGGGTTTCTGCCCCATTCCATATAAAGTGGGTAGATGCTAAGTAATTGGAGTTGGGAGTTCTAGAACGTGAAAAAAAAAAAAAAAAAGGAGGGGGGGAGCTGCTATAGGTTAGATAGAAAAGTGAGGTCAAATTTGGTGGGGTGTTGCGGCCTCCTGTGCAGAGGTAGAGTCAGATTGGGGTGCCAGATTAATCGGATTATTGGGTAAAGGGAGAAGTGCATTGTTAGAATGCTCTTGTATGGAAAGTTCAGTCCATAGTATCTGTTTCTTGTTCCTGGGGCTGGTCCATGAATCTGCCACGTTTACTTGATTGTTGCACGCCGTTATTTTGTTCCTTGTATGGTGAATCATTGCGTGGAGAGGAGGATGCTGTTCTCCTGCGTGTTGTACTTGTTGAAGTTGGCCTGTCGATTAACTTGAAGTCTAAAAGAGCTTGGTGAAGCTGGTCTGGTGTTCTGCATACAATTTTTGTCCCCTGATAGGTGAATCGCAGTGAGAAGGGGAAACCCCACTGATATTTTATATTGCGGTTTTGTAGCTCCATTAGGAGAGGCTTCATAGCCCTCCTTTTAGTTATAGTCAGTTGCGATATATCTGCAAAGATCTGGTATTTGTGGCCCTGAAATGAAAGACATTCTTTTCCTCTGGCGGCTTCCAGTATTTGTTCTTTTGTCTTGTAGAAGTGAAATTTTGCTATTATGTCCCTAGGGGGACCGTCAGCTTTTTTAGAGGTGAGTGCCCTATGTACTCTGTCCATTTCTAGCCTTTCTACCGGTATCCCAGGGAGAAGCTCCTGGCACAATGCCAGAGTAGTGGCTTGCAGGTCTGTGACTGACTCAGGGATACCTCTAAACCTTAGGTTAGACCTCCTGGCCCTGTTCTCGAAGTCCTCCAATCTGCTTTGCAGTATTAAATTTTCTTCTTTGAGAGTGTCTATTTCTGACAGGCATTCCTGGGTGTATATTTCTATTTCTTCTACTCTAGTTTCCAGGGCTTCCGTGCGGCTACCCAGCTCCCTGATTTCCTTGGTAAGGTTGGCTGTAATCTGGTCTGAGGTGATTTGCAGGGCTTTATGGAGCATTCTTTCAAATTGTTTTAAAATACCTGAGGGGATTGTGGCGTCCTGTGATGTAGATAGTTTTCCTACATTTCTGTCTTCCTCCTCACTGTCTGAGTCCAAGTCTCTGAGGGATGCCATAAATGTAGCAGTTTTAGCAGCTTTGGCTGTGCTTTGGTGTGCCTTCACTGAGGTGTGGCTCTCTGAGGGGACAGGTGCTTTCTTTGCAGCGTTCTTAGCCAGCTGAGCACCGCTGACAGGATTTGTTTTGTTCCTGTTTCTTGCTCTTCCCAGCACCATTTTTCAAATAAAAAGTGTCCCTCACCTCTGTGGAAGTTGTACCGAATCCCTGTTAGTTTTCGCCTTGATTTTCGGTACTATATCGGCGGGAATTCTCCTTCACGGAGTGGAGCTCTAGCCCGGCATGTCTGTCCTGCTAGGCTTCACGCATGCGCCCCTCCAAGTGGTGACATTTTTAATGATGGAGTGTACCTCCGCCCAAAAAGGTTGGATGAACCTACACTCCCACCAAATGTGGATCATTGATCCCACATCAGATTCACATCTTCAGCATGTGTTGGGGATAGCAGGCGAGAATTTGTGTAAACGTGAAGGGGTCCTGTACCATTTAGTTATGATTTTGTATCCATTTTCTTAGATCGCGACGTTTAGTGATCCCTTATGAGCAATTGTGTAAATATTTTCCCATTCCTTATCACTGAGAGCTAGTTTCAAGTCCCTTTCCCAGGATTCATGTAGGTGTTTAGAGGCTAGGCGGGAAGAGTCGTCCTGAAGGTAGGCGCAGATGGAGGAAATGAGATGTCTTTGTGGGGTAGGGTGGAGGCATAGGGATTCAAAGGGGGTCAGTTGCCTCGACCAGGTCGTGTTTGTGGCTTTGGCTGGCTCTCATTTGCCTGTAAGGCCAGAATGGGAGTGACTGTGTGTGTGATTCGGTAACTAGATCGTCAGAAGATCTAGGATCCCCTCTCCGTAATAGGTGTTTTGCAAGAATATCTGCGTGTGGCCATTCCTTTAGGAGGAAAGTAGTGTCTCCCGGGGAGAAACCTGGATGAGAGGAAAGCTTATGATGGGACACAGCTCTATTGAAAGCTGCTAGGGAGGGGTATATTAATTGGTGTGTTTTAAATGATTGGGGCCACAGATGAGTAGGGAGCCATGGGAGTACGTGCGTAGGCGTGTGGACGAGGTGTCTTTCCAGAGAGACCCAGGTCTTCTTCAGGTAGTGTATCTTCCAGTCTACAACCCTGGTCAGGTGGAAAGCAAGGTAGTGTTTCTGGAGGTCCGGTAGGCCTATTCCGCCTCGGTCTTTAGCAAGAATGAGGCGTGAGTACTTTATGCGGGGAGGTTCATTTCTCCATAGGAAGCTTGTGTAGGCTTTCCTGTATGCAGCAAAGAAAGGGGGGGGGGGGGAATTGACTGCATTAGATATAGCAGGCGGGGAAGAACTACCATCTTGATCAAGGCCGCACGGCCAAACCAGGAAATGTTCAGGTTGGCCCAGTCTTTCAGGTCGCATTGAACTTTTGAAAGGGCTTTTAAAAAGTTCAAATTGTAAAGCTCTGCCATGTTCCTAGTAATCTGAATGCCTAGGTAGGTTACAGCTACCTCTCTCCACTGAAATGGAAATGACTCCTGCCAATGTGCCACCTCCTGGGGGGGCAGTGAAATGTTCCAGGCGTGTGACTTTGAGTAGTTAATCTTTAGATTAGAAATTTCTCCAAACTGGCCTATATCTTTTAGCAAATTGGGCAGGAATATTCTGGGGGCATGTCGTCTGCAAAGGCGGCCACTTTGAATTCCCTTCCTGCAATGGTGACTCCTTTAATGTCAGGATTGCTACGCAGCCTGTTTAAGAGGGGTTCCAATGTCAAAACAAAAATCAAAGGGAAAGGGGGCATACCTGGTGTGTTCCATTGCTGTTGGAGAAGGCGTTTGACAGGAGGACGTTAGTCCTCACTCTGGCCGACGGGTTGGAGTAGAGGGCATTAATGTATGTAGCCATTAGGGGCATAAGGCCAATTCCTTTTAGAACTTCTCGCATGTAGTCCTATGCTACCCTGTCAAACGCCTTTTCAGCGTCAAGGGATAAGAAAAAGCCTTTAGAGTCTGACGTTTTTAGCCAATGTTGTATGTTTAGGGCGCGTATGGAATTATCCCTAGCCTCCCTGCCCAGCACAAACCCTACTTGATCCAAGGTTACCAGTCCAGGAATAAGGGGAAGTAACCTATTGGCCAGAATTTTCACGTAAAGTTTATTATCTACATTGAGTAGGGAAATGTGCCTGTAATTTGAAGCTAATAAAGGGTCTTTACCCTCCTTGGGTAGAACTGTGATATGGGCCTCTAAGAGTCTGCCCATGTGGGAATGAGGATCAGCCAGGGAGTTAAACTTTTTAAGCATTTCGTGACTTAGAGTATCTTGGAAAGACTTGTAATATATGAGTGGCAGACCGTCGGGGCCCGGGCTCTTCCCTACCTTCATTTGTTTTATAGCTAGGTTCCATTCCTCTTTAGATAGGGGGCTTCCAGGGCCTCAGCTTGTTGGGTGGAGATGGGTTTGGGGCAGTACTCTGTCAGGAATTCCCATATTTGGGAGGCCCGTATGGAGGCAACACTGCCTTCTGGGCTAGTTTGGGGTAGATTGTAAAGGTTAGAGTAGAAACTCTCAAAGTGACCTGCTATTTCCTTGTACCTTGTTTGTCGTGAATTTGGTGAGTCTAGCAGCCTGGACTGTGCGAGCTAGCATCCTGCTGCTTTTATTGCCGTGTTCATAGAACACTTTTTGTTGGAGAATATATCGTCTTCTTGTGCGTTTCCCCAATTCATCTAGAAGTGCCGATCTGGCATGCAACAAGTCTTGCAACACTGTTTGTGAGGTTGATTGTTTGTGTAGCTGCTTCTAGCCTATTAATGGTCCTAATAAGTTTCCTGATAAGCTCCTGATGTTGTTTTTGGCGGGAGTTGCTAAATCAACGAGTTTGACCCCTTAAGACACATTTATGCGCCTCCCATAGTGTGACGGGTGTGATTTCCGGGCTAGAGTTTTACTGGAAGGAGATTTGAATGTGTGATTTGATCTGAGCAACCGTTACGGGGTCTTTCAGTAGGGTAGGGTTCAGGCACCATGTTTTATTTGAGCTATTCAATTCAGGGAAAGATAGCGTCACAGTGACAGGGTGGTGGTCAGAAAGGAACATTGGTTCTATAGTGGCTTGGGATAAAAATGACAAGTCTGATTGGAAAAGAAAGAAATAGTAAATTCTTGAATATTTTTGGTGTGGGGAGGAGAAGAAAGTATAATCTTTGACGTTAGGGAACAAGGTGCGCCAGGTGTCATGGACTGTCAGGTTCTGGAGTTATAGTTTAATCTGGTGCAGAGCCCGGTAAGGGAGTGCGGCAGAGCCAGTAGAGGAGTCTAGAGTGGGATTCATCTAAATATTGAAGTCTCCGCCTAGAAGTAGCAACCCTTCCTGAAAGGCGGAGAGAAGGTCGCTCACTTTCCTGAAAAATGTAACTTGGTGTTCGTTAGGGCTATAGATGTTAGCTAGGGTAATGGGTTTGGATGAAAACGTGCCTTTGAGGAAGACATACCTGCCATCTGGATCAATCAGTGCGTCAGCTAGTTGAAAATCGCTGTGTTTAGAGATGAGGATAGAAACCCCTTTGGTCTTGGAGTCCGGGTTTGTAGAGTGCAGTGCTTGTTTGTAGATATGATTTGCTAGTCTAGGAATGGCATCTGACCTAAAGTGGGTCTCCTGAAGCATCATGAAATGCGCCTTGTGACAGAACCTGAGATCTCTTTTCTGGAATGTAGAGCCCTTTACATTTAGCGAAAGGCATTTGAGGGATAAATGTTTTAATGTGTCCATGTGGTCGGTTACAGAGTCCCAAGCACCCAGTTCAAGATGTTACAATCCAAGTAAGTTATGTGCAACTTTAAGGGGTCTAGGGGTCAAACTTAGGGTGACCTAGTGGGGCAGAGGAGTGGCCCCCAAAGGAGAGGAGAATAGCGATCAGAGAAGGGGTATTAGGGAATAAGGGGGGAGGTCGGAGAGTAGTGGTAAGAGGCTAGGGGAGAATAGGGGTGAAAGGGGCAGCTGGTAGGTTAGGAGCAAGTCCGGGGGTTTATACGTTGGAGTATAAAGAGTATCAACAGAGGCACAAAATGGGGGGGGGAGGATATCGAACTTAGGCCACTGTGGAGTGGTCCACTCATCCATAACGGTGGAACAAAAAAAGATTTGCTTTCTTTATGCCATGTGATGAAATAAAAACTGTATAAAGCTTTGTAAATGTAAAATGCTTTTCTAGTATGACATATGATCCTGAAGTACATGGAATCTTTCTTGGAAAACTTTAGTAAAAATAGTCAGAGAACACGGGGTCATGTTCTGAAGCTGAAGTCAGACAGGGTTAATGGAGATGGAAAGATGTGATTTAGAACATTGATGGCACAGTGTTACCTGTAAAACAACTGTGGATGGAAATGTAGTTATTGCTTGAGTGATGCAAGAAGGATCGAGATAGGTTCTTTTTATATCAGCTCATTTGTGGTGGCCATGACCATAGTAGGGCATTTCCTATTTTATGACAAGGGGTGACAAAATATTATGCAAAGTTATAAACTGAGCTTTAAAGAGATACCACCAATCTTAAAATATATTATAAACTATGACAACATCAGAAATAATCTGCTAGCAGTAACATATCTAGAAGGGGGGCAGCAGTCTTCAGCAGGTACTGCCATTTAGAGGGTATCTGCGCTTCTGGTCATGATTAAGTTATACACATGTCTACAGTCTGACTCTGTTTGTATGGCACTGATTGCGTACTGGTGGGCATGTTTCTGGTGGTGTCAGTATGATACTGTTTGTATATCTGTAGACTAGTGATAAGTCCAAAGTACTGCCCCGTGTTCAGTTCACAAGATGTATGTCAAACTGCTCTAAAAATTTGAAAAAAATTTTTTTTTTCCACAAAGAATTTTATTGAAGCAAAAGAAATACACCAATAAGGGTACAGACATTCCTAAAGACATAGGCCCAGATTCACAGAGCGATTACGCCTGCACAACAGGAGATGCGCGTGCGTAAGTCTAAATGTGCGCGTGCGTTTCGTTGCGTGGCATCCCCAGAACGAGATACGCCAAAAATCGACTTTTTTTTGTCCCGCGTAATTTCGTTAGACTGGCGCATCCTTCCGTGCAAAAGTGCGATAGACACACCATTGATTTGCTAGTCAAATATGCTAATGAGGGAGTTGCGGGGATCCACAAAAAAACGTTGTTGCTGCGCAGGCTACGCTGTGTGCGCAACAGCAAAATGTTCTGTCTAAAATTAGAGCACATAAAAGGTGGTCTAAAATTTGAAAAAACGTCTACATCTCACAGAAAGCAACACCGTTAGTGAGGAGCAGACCACACACACGTGTTGCACTACAATTTGACTGCCAACATGCCAGGGGCATCGTCGCTCATAGCTGCACTACTGACTTTAGATGAGCAAAGAAGGAGGAGGGCACGGAGGATGGCACGGGAGAGGATATACCGCACACGCATAGACCTGTTTGGCATGAGTGATTCTGAGGTGTTTCGCATCTTCAGATTCACCCCTCATGCCATCCTGGAATTAACCACAACCCTGCAGGAGGACATCACCAGCCCAACACACCGCTCACATGCAGTGCAGCCACTGGTCAAGGTACTGGCAACACTCCATGTCCTTGCCAGTGGCTCTTTTCAGCGTACAAGTGGAGGTGGTGGCTGGGATGTCACAATCCTCCATGAGCAGATGTGTGCACCAGGTTGTCCCTGCAATCCTCAGACGCATGGCCAACCAAATCATTAAACCCACCACTGAGGAGCTGCGACTGAAGGCAATGACAGATTTCTACAGAATTGCCAGGTTCCCACGCACCATCGGGGCCATTGATTGCACACATGTGGCACTACAGCCCCCCCTGGAGACAGAGCACATGTACCGCAATCGGAAGCATTGGCACTCCATCAACGTACAGGTGATAGTTGATGCCCAAGGCCTCATATGGCACGTCCGTGCCAAACACCCAGGGTCCAGCCATGACAGCTACATATACAATCAATGCCACATCCGAATGGAATTTGATCAGAACGTGTATGGGAACACCTGGCTGGTTGGTGAGTGACATGGGAGTCAGGCATGACTATCCCCTCCCGTGATGCACACCTCACAAGTGGCACATGTATGACTAACATGCTCCTGTCTTTTCCCTTACAGGTGACTCTGCATATCCACTGGGACCCCATCTCATGACTCCTATCCGAAACCCCCAAACACCAGGAGAGGAAAGATACAATCAAGCACACATCAAAACCCGAGCAGTGGTGGAGCGCACCTTTAGCCTCCTGAAGTCACGTTTCCGATGCCTGGATAAGTCTGGGGGTACACTGTTGTATTCCCCAAACTTTGTGTGCCATATCATCGGTGCATGTTGCATGCTGCACAATTTCGCAGTGAGGAAGGGCCTGCAGGTTGAGCTACGTGATGACCTGACCCCCCCAACCAGACAATCAACCCCTAACCGAGGATACCCCGTCTTCTGAGGGAAGAGCAGTCAGGAGGCAGCTCATATTGGGCATCTTTGCACGTTAAACACACACATTAATCATGGCACAATGAGAATGCATGCATGCACACCACTGTGGTCCCTAGCACACACACCCCACATCCTCATCAAATTGGATTGGCACCAGTCCACCATGCAGGACTGGTGAGCAGTAACGCCACGTCAAGGCTCCAATTATGTCACTGAACATTCATACACCAATCACACGGACCTGAGGATCACTTCTCCCTGGTCCTGGGGAACCCTTCTCCACCAAAATTGAGGATGACACCCCTTTTCCAGCAGGAATGTCACCCCCACATTCAAACAGCATGCACAACCCAAAATTTAAAAAAAATGTCAGCAAAAAAAAAAAAAATGCAAAAAATGTCAGCAAAAAAAAAAAAAAATGCAAAAAATGTCAGCAAAAAAAATAAAAAAGGGGGAAAAATAAATTATTGCCCTCTGCGTGAGCCACGCCTGGGGCGCCCCCGGCCACGGCCCCGGCCCCTCAGGGGAGACTCATGGGGGAGGGGCAAACCCGGGGAAGGAGGAGCAGCCCCCGATCTCTGCCCACCTGGCGGCCTGCCCTCCAAGGCCACGGCAATTCTGTCCAGGGCAGCACCAAGTGTTGCCGTGTTGGCCTGGATAGCCTGGGTAAGGGCCCTCACATCCTGCCCAACGCCTGCTGATGTAGTCTGCAGTTTGTTTAGGCAGGTTGTGAAAGCCCGGGAGTGGGAGTCCAGGTTACCCAGCGTATCCTTGATGGAGGACAGGCTCTCCTCCATCCGCCCCAAAGTCTGGCTGACCTGTCCCATATGGCGGGTCTGGAGGGCCTGGTCCCTTCTCAGAGTGGCGGGCAGGAGATTGGGCGCCCCCCTGGTGCTCTGGGATGAAATCCTGCCTCCAGCTGATGGTTGTGGCCGGGGAGAAGGGGAGGCCCTTGTGAGGGGAGCCATGTTGGGGGAGGAGGGGGGGGGCTCCCCCTTAGGGAGGGCAGGCTTCTGCCAGCCAGAGGGGAAGAGTGCGCAAAAACCAATCGTCCAGTGCCTGACTCCTCCTCCTCATGATTATCCTCCTCCTCATGATTCCCCTCCTCCTCATGATTCCCCTCCTCCTCATGATTCCCCTCCTCCTCATGATTCCCCTCCTCCTCTTGAACCTCCTCTGCGGACTCCGGCCTTGTTGGGGGGGCCTCATTAGGCTGCTGTCCTGGGGTTGGTGCGGTCAGCCAAGATGGCCCTGCACCCTCCTGCACATCTGTGGATGACACAAAACATTCACTGGTTGGAGGATCCACACACTTGCCACATATTCCCTTTCTCCCCTCCCCCACACATGCTACACACCTGATAGAAAAAAAAACCTTACCTGGCACCACGGGGACCGGACTTGTGTCAAAGCCTGGCAGGCCCTCCACTTCATGCCGGTGAAAGGTCAGGGCCACCGCACGCTCCGTCACTGTCAGACTAATACGGCATGGTGGGCCCCCTCCTGTGCCCCTGGCATGGGCATGCATTGCGGCCAGTTTCTTTTTGACCAGACGCCGGAGGTCGTTGATTTTTTTGTCAATCCCAGACCTGGTCCGTGTCTCCCCCTCCCCCGATGAATTGACCTGCTCAGTGATCCTATCCAAAATCTCCCTCCTCCTGGCCGGGGTGGTGTTGGCACTCTGCGGGCCGTGGAGGTAACGCCCATACTCGCTAATGGCCCGGGCAAGAATTCTTTTTTCCCCCACAGTAAAATTCAGCTTTCTTTTTCTCTCAGTCATACTTCCAAAAACAATCAGTCCCAGTCAACAAAATTCACTCACACAAACAAGCACAAACAATCAAGCAAGAACACACACAGAGAGAAAACTACTCAGCAAGAAACTGTCACAAAACAATATAAACAAAAAAAACAGCAAGAAAAAAAACCAACAGAAATATATCAATCAAACAAACAGTCTCTCAAACACTTATCAAAAAACACTTTCACAAATATACCAACAAGCACTTGATCACACAGAACACTAATCTGACAACTACAAGACACACTGCAACGAACAACAGGAACAAAAGCACTTGGTTAAATGGGAAGGGACACAAAGGGATGTACTTTTGCAATGAAAGTGCGTTTGTGTGTGTCTATTTATGCTGTCTGCGTAGTTCACAACGTTGCCCTAGTCCATTTCCAATTTCACTGATTGCGCCGCTCCCGAGTTGTGAGCATGCGCACAGCGGAGCTGACATGGTCTCCTTCACGCGCGCATGCGCGAGCCGGCCGGCCCTTCATTTGCATGGGGTCACGGCTCATTTCAATGTAACACGCCCACGTCCCTCCCAATTTGTATTACTCCTCCTTACGCCTCAGAAAAAACTTTACATTGCGCAATTTCCTGTGCAAAAGCTACGAGAATAGGGTGATTACGCGGCAAAATTGCGCAAGTCTAACGTAAAGGCGTTGCGCTACGCCGGTCCAATAATGCGCAGATGTACCTGAATCTGGGCCATACACATTACAGGCAAAAAGTTAAATTAGCATGTTGCGATGCCAAGCTTACAACCAACATTGCAAAGTACTATTATATTTCACTCTAGGATGGACGTCTAGGGAAAGGATAAGGGACCAGTGAATAACAGGGCTAACACGAAAAGTAGAGAGATCAAAAGAGGGAGAAGGAAGTTAAGAAAAGAGAAAGAAGAAGAAAGAAGAAAAAAAAATAAGGGGGGGAAGGGGGGAGTCCATTGGGTTCCACTCCCCCAGCACAGCGCCACGCCGGTCTATAGTTAAAAAAAAAAGGGGGGGACCCATCAGGGGGGGAGCCACAATTGGTTCATAAAGCCCAAAACGTATCTGTTTCATGGGGGGATATAGGCTTTTTAACACTCAGAGGACTTAAAATCAGTCCAGCAGGCCCAAGTTAGTGAGAACTTCTATAGGCGTTCCTGTGATGCATGAATCAATTCCTCCAGTTCGGCTATTTTGTTTATCCTAGCCAGCCATTCTCTAATGGTGGGAGCATTCGCTGAGCGCCAATGATAAGGTACACAGAGCCTTGCTGCGTTTACCATATGCATGGCTAGGGATTTGTAGTAGTCGTGTTTGGGGAGGGATGAGTGATGGAGGAGGTACTGGGCCGGGCAATAGTCCAGCTCATATGTAGTGACCTTTTTAATGATAGAGTGTACCCCCGCCCAAAAAGGCTGGATGGAGCCACACTCCCACCATATGTGAATCATCGAACCCACTCCTGCTTTGCATCTCCAGCACGTATTGGGAATGGATGGGGAGAATTTGTGTAGGCGTGTCGGAGTTCTATACCACTTGGTTATAATTTTGTATCCATTTTCTTGGATCGCTGCATTCAGGGAGCCCTTATGAGCGGTTGTGTAAATGTTCTCACAGTCCTCACCAGAAAGAGTTATTCCCAAGTCCCCTTCCCAGGAATTGTGTACATTTTCGGTAGCTAGGGGAGACCCGTCATCCTGTAAGTAGGAATAAATGGAGGAGATCATATGTCTTTGTGGGCCAGGGCGTAAGCACAGGGATTCGAAGGGGGTGAGATGTCTAGACCATGTTTCATTCAAAGCTTTAGCAGAAAGATAATGTCTCATCTGTCTATAGGGCCAAAATGGCAGTATCTGCATAAGCGAGTTGGCCACTAAATCTTCATAAGACCGAAGAGTCCCCCTCAGAAATAGATGGTGAGCAAGGATATCTGAATGTGGCCATTCATCCCGTAGAAAAGAGGGTTCTCCTGGGGGGAAGTCAGGGTTCCCCCTCAATGTCGTCATTGGACCCAGGTGCGATGAAAACTTTTGGTGGGATATCGCCCTGTTAAAGGCTGCTAGAGAGGGGTAAATTAAAGGGTGGGTTTGGATCACTTGGGGCCACAGGTTGGTAGGAAGCCAAGGCAGTATGTGTGTAGGAGTGTGTACAAAGTGCCTCTCCAGGAGGACCCATTGAAAGCCTAAAGGGTAACAGTAAAAATACATAAATCCTTTCAATAACATGCCTTATGTGGTACTACAGAGCATTATGATTCTCTGCGGGACTATCAGCAACACCATGTGCTGCCATGTGTAATAATTCAAGATTTTCCTAGCATGTGACGGAAAATATTAATTATATGAAGACAGGAGGCTCATATCTTGCATTAATCTTTCCTTTTTAATGCTCATAGCAGAATATTTTACAATAACATTAAAACAAACTAAAAAACTTTTCCATGGAATGATGGAAGAGAAACTACATTTCCCATCAGCCCCAACGTCCGTGTAACTCCCACCCCCTTTGTGGCCTGAACCTATAAGTAGGGCTGTCCTTATGTGTATCCTCCTCTTTCTGGAAGCGAATGTCCAATACAGACTAATCTCGAGGAAAAAACAACGCCATGACTCTTCGGCCAGCCGGCCAACCGACGTCGACGTCAGTCCAGGAAGAAACTGGTGATAACCATGTCGTTAAGAAGAAGCTCCAACCGGGAGATCCTAACCAAGATTTCGTCCCAACAGGGACCCAGGAATCACTTCAACAAGTGCCCACAGGAACCTGGAGTGAAGTTCAATACCCTGAAAAGAGAGAACAAAGATATATCCATAATAGGGTGGGTAGGGAGGGAAGATACTCGCCTCCTGTCTTCATATAATTAATATTTTCCGTCACATGCTAGGAAAATCTCGAATTATATCTCAGACAGGAGGCTCATATCTTGCAAGTTCAAAGCTATACATACAGAAATACATCATGTAATACAAGCAAACACATCATGTAATACCAACCCAACTTGAGCATGACTGCCTAATATCCAGTAAACAGCCCTATGGAGGAAGGACGGATAAGGAAACATGATCTTCCGGTCTGAAGTAAAAGTGACGAAAAACCGTTTCTGAAGACCAATCGGCCGCTAATAACAGATCTGATAATGAGCCCCCTGACACAACCACCTTAGTGGCCATAGCACCCCTGGTCGAGTGTGCGCCAAAGAGGGTTACATCTATACCCGACATCTCCATCACCAACCTTACCCATCTGGCCAAGGTGGCTGAAGACACCGGACGGTGTGGCTGTACATATGAGATTAACAACTGAGGAAAATCTGGAGAGCGTAGGGTCGAAGTAAAGGATTCGTATGTCTGCAGACAACGGACCACACAGAGGGGCGGATGCGCTTGAAAGAAAGGGTAAAAAACCGAGTGTAGATTGGTTTTTGTCCTGCGGACTAATTTGACCCCGTCAGGTGAAAATTGTCGTCTAGAGATATCTAAAGCTCTCACATCAGATATTCGTTTAACAGAAATTAAACATAGTAGAGTAGTGAGTTTTAGGGACAAATTCTTCAGGGTTAACCGGTCATTGTCTTCCCAGGAGGAAAACAATTGGAGAACTCTGGATACATCCCACGTCGATTGGTATCGTGGGCGGGGTGGAGGGTTGTATTTAACGCCGCGTAATAAGCGTCACACAAGAGGATGTTTGCCTATAGGTACAGCGTTCACTGGGCAATGGTATGCTGAGATGGCCGACCTATATACGTTGAGGGAGCTGTATGACTTTCCTAGATCGTAAGATTCCGCAAGGAAATTTACCACTGAGGAGACAGGGGCATGAATGGGATCAACCTGCCGTTGATCACACCAACGGACCCATAACCCCCAGGCAGATCGATATGCCGATCTAGTCCCTGGGGCCCAGCCCAAGGCGAGGAGGTCTCTAGCCGATTGTGAAAAGTCTGAATCTGAATCTGGCAGCCCGAAACCAACCAAACAAGAAGCGGCAGTCTGCCTTCCAGCAACAACGGGTGTAGACCTTTGGTCGGGTTCGTCAATAGATGAGTTGAGTGGGGAAGCATTCTGGGGTAGTCGATTGACATGCCCAGAACTAGCGGAAACCACGGTTGTGTCGGCCACCAGGGGGTGATCAACGCCACTGTCGCACACTGATTCATTATATGAAGGAGAAGTCTGGTGATCAACGTGAAGGGGGGAAACGCATAATGTATCCCCTTTGGCCACAATTGAAGGAAAGCGTCCACTGCTGTTGCTTCGGGATCCGGCCTCCAACTGTAAAATCGGAGAAGTTGCCGGTTGAGTCTTGAAGCGAAAAGATCCGTGTGAAACGGATCCCAGAGTTCCTGTATCAACAGGAAAACCGATCTGTCCAAAGTCCAGTCGCTGGCATCGGACAAGTAACGGGAGTTATGTATTCCGCCACAGGTAAAATGTCTCGGAGAAGACAGAAATTCCAGAAGTCGGGCGCGATGTCTGCTAGTATTTTGGATTTGGTGCCCCCTAGGAGGTTGATGTATTGAACTGCCGCCACATTGTCCATGCGTAAAAGAACGCAACATTTGGACCTCTGGGAGAGGAAACTCCTGACGGTGAAGAATGCCGCCAAGAGTTCCAACGCATTGATGTGAAGGGATAATTCCTCCACGGACCATGTCCCTCCTGTGGAGGCCTGCCCACAACGAGCTCCCCAGCCCTGTCGGCTCGCATCGGATTCTAGGATGACATCTGGGCGAGAATTGAAGATAGTCTTGCCGTTCCATTCTATGGCATGTTGGAGCCACCATCGCAGTTCCTCCTCTGATTCTGAACAGAGGAGGACTTTGTCAGAATAACGGAGACCCTGCCTCAGGTTCAAGGCTGTGAGACGTTGCAATGCCCGGTAATGTAGGGGGGCTGGAAAAATTGCCTGGATGGAGGCTGACAATAGTCCGACTATGCGTGCCAGGGTTCTCAGTGATACCCGACCTTTGCGCAAAACTGCCCTGATTTCTTTCCGAATCAGAGACAGTTTGGACTGGGGTAAGCGTAGGACCGCTTGTCTGGTGTCTACAGTGAAACCCAAAAATTCCATCTCCTGAGTTGGGAGCAGTACAGACTTCTTGTGGTTGATGAGGAAACCCAGTTCCTCCAATAGCGACACCGACCAATTTTTGTGTAGTTCTGCTTGTGATTTTGAATGGGCCATGATTAAGAGGTCGTCTAGGTATATGATGAGACGTACTCCTCTGCATTGTAGAGCAGCCACCACTGGCTTCATTATTTTGGTGAAGCACCAAGGGGCCGAGGAAAGGCCGAACGGTAGGCAGGTAAACTGCCACATATGATCCCTCCATTGGAACCTTAGAAATTTCTGGGAAGAATGGTGTATTGGAATCGTCAGATATGCATCTTTCAGGTCTATTTTGACCAGCCAATCTCCCTGGGAGAGTAGGTCTCTTAATAAATGAATCCCCTCCATTTTGAAGTGACGATAAGTCACGAATTGGTTCAGCTCTCTTAAATTTATAATCGGGCGATAGCCACCGTCTTTCTTCTTTACTAAAAATAGGTTGCTGACAAACCCGGGGGAAAGAGGATCTACTTCTATTACAGCTAGTTTTGACACCAAATCCTGTACTTCCCTGTCTATGAGACGAACATCTTGTTCTGAAAAATGAATCGTATGCGGTTGAATCGACATGATTGGGTGAGACTCGAAATCTATTTGATAGCCTGCTACTGTCATTAGTATCCAAACATCTGCCGTAATCGTGTGCCAGACGTGGATAAAATGTCTCAGTCTGCCCCCTACCGGTATATGAGAAACATAATTTGTTGATAAACTTACCAGTGGATGGACGTGACTTGGGGAAGCCTCTCCATGGACGTCCTCTGGGAGGAAAATATGGTGCTGGTTGTGTCACTGGCCGGTCCTACCAAAAACCTTGGACCCAGAGCCTGATTTCTTCAATGAGGTTTGGGCTTTGTCTAAGCTGTTAAACAGGCCAACAAACTGATTAATATTTTTCATTAGGTCATCTCCGAAAAGTAGGCCCTCTGCTGAGGGACCCGGTTCCGACTCTGCTAAATGAGAGAGTTGTGGGTCTAGTTTCATTAGGATCGACCTGCGACGTTCAACGGCACAGGCCGTGTTGGCTGAACCCAACAGACAAATGGCACGTTCTGCCCACCCTCGAAGTTGAACTAGATCTACTGATCCCTCAGTGGAAGCTGCTTGCTCTGAGAGATTCAGAATTTTTGTTAAGGGGCCTGAAAGATCCAGAATACGGTCTTGAATTAATTTAAATGAGCGTTCGATGCCCTTCTTGGCGTGTTTGCCAGATTTGGTTAGATACTTGAGCAGTACCGGGTCGATTTCAGGTGTGGTAGCCACCTTATTTGGAATAACGGGTCTGGGACATTCTGCCCTTAGTTTATTCCTATTCGTTCTGTCCAAACTTTTCCGTATCCAGTGCTCCACATACTGGGATACCTGTGGGAGGGGAGTCCAGTCCCCGGATCTGGGGTGTGAAATACTCTCTGGATTGAAAAATGGTTCGCCTAGAGAGTCTAAAATCAATTCTGATGGTAGGTCTGGATTGGCCCCATTATCAGTATTCATTTGCCCAGCCTCCTCCATATTGGAGTCAGAATCCTCTGATGCAACGATCAGTGACCCTTCTGAAGCATTGTCCTCTGAGTCCTCCTTAAAGGAATCCGGTTTTGCCCGGTGGACAGATTAAATTTTTTTCTTGGAAAACTCCTTGGTTATCAAGGGTCGTTCGCTTTCAGCATGGCTAGGGCGGCAGGCCGTGGGGGGTCCTGCATCAAGCATAAATTCTACTTCCCCTGCCGGGAAGTCGGAACAAGCAGTCAAATGTTTACGCTTGTAGAGGGCCTTGCCCTTTTTTACCTCAGACTGGGTAATAGGCGGATTGGTATGAGAAGCCAGAGCTGCCTGTATGGAACTACTAATAAGCTCCTGTATTTGTGCAACAGTTAAAAGTTGTGGAATCTCAGGGGTTAAACCTGCAAAGGCATTTACTGGCATATCAGCTTCATCAGCCATGTTAATAAACGAAGAGTATATAAAGATAATGAACTAGATTATATCAAAATTATATTGAGCAACTATAGCAGACCACTCTAAACCGAGTTCTCCGCTCAGAGGCCGGAATATGTATTTATAAATACAATATAAAGACTTAAATTTTTTGCAGCAAGACCGTTCCCCTCACCGCTCAGCAGCAGACTAGCGTAGCGGTGGGGAAGACGTGAGTACAGGCTGAGACGCAGCCTGAAATCTCGCGAGACTACAGAGCGAGAGCCGTGATAGGTTGGTGTGCTGAGGGAACGAGCGCGCGCAGCGGTAAGTCACTCCCCCCTATGCCGACAGCCCGCGAAAAACTACGGCCTGTGTTAGGGAGGGGAAAAACGAAGGACAATGGCGACCGCAGCGCCCTGCTATTAAAGTAAGAAAACACAAAAGAAACAAGCCGCAAAGTAACGTCTCCACCGTAAACCAACGGGGAAAACGAGCGGAAGTATAAATAATATGAAATGTGGAAAAAATGAATAAATGAAAATAATGAAATAGCATAATGAAATGAAATAACAATAGTCCAAATAATCGCACAATAAAAAATTAACCCATAATCCACAATGCTATCTAATCCAAAGACAAATATAGTACAAAACGATACTTATCTCTGCCATGAGCAGAAAGAAAGAGGAGGATACACATAAGGACAGCCCTACTTATAGGTTCAGGCCACAAAGGGGGTGGGAGTTACACGGACGTTGGGGCTGATGGGAAATGTAGTTTCTCTTCCATCATTCCATGGAAAAGTTTTTTAGTTTGTTTTAATGTTAAAATATTCTGCTATGAGCATTAAAAAGGAAAGATTAATGCAAGATATGAGCCTCCTGTCTGAGATATAATTGTGTTTACTTTTACATTATTCCTTAGCTTACATACTGTACAGTTGCAGCAACCAAGTGTGAATAATTTCCACTCAAAAAGCTCTTTATTGGATAGTTTTTGCAAAGATAACATTTGTTTTTATGTAGCAGTAATAGGCTAGAATTGTGATGGTAGTGAAAGAGCAATGGAAGTAGCAGACACAATAAATCTAAAATTGATCGCAAGGTATATAGTTAGAAATAAATAAATAAAGCTAAGGTCATAAACTCTGTACAAATTGCAAAACAGTGGCAAATCATGTTTTTTAGCATCTCCTTTTCAGTACCACACTGTATTATGTACAAAGTTTAATAACATGTCAACACAGGATGCACCAACACACCTTAAGCAGCTTGATTTGGCACTGCACAACAATGTACGAGTATAGGTAAGTCATTTTCATGGAGAAATAACTATTAGTGTGGTATTTTAAAGATAGCAGCCAGAAAAATATTTGAATTGTAAAATCACTGCACATTATCAAAGCAGTTTTACTTGGCCACTGTCTACTATGTTAGAAAGAGAGATGAGGTACTTTTCATTGAAAAAGATGACAGCTTTTAATGTCAGATTCAAGAGGCAGAAATATTTTACTGACACACTGCACACCATCTAAGTGTTTTAAATAGTGTGCAATGAGAGAGAGAGAGAGAATATGCACGTTTTATCATGCAATATAAATTAAATCATTATTTCAGACAAAAGAGGAGAAAATGCTGCTCACTCTCAATTCAAACTATGTAAGAAGCCAAATACCAGAATTTATTGACTGTTAGTTACAATACAATTCAAGAGAAGAGGGTTAGGAGGGTCCTGCTTGTGACAGCTTACAATCTAAAGAGAATGGAAATTGATATAAAAGGTTAACATTTAATTTAACATATAAAAGGTTTATCATTAGTAACTTCAGATGCATTTGTATTTGTTCCATTCCAATTGTTTAGATGGAGCCTTCGTTACTTTGGATAATTCGTAACTTGCATTCATATTCGTTACGTTTCATTCATTTAGATGCAGCATTTGTTAATTTGGATAATTCGTAACTTCGGATGCATTCGTATTCATTACGTTCACTAACAGTTAGCCAAATTTGAAAGGAAATTCCAATACATATAATTTAATAGTTTATAACTATTTTTATATATATATATATTTTTTCATTATCCTTATTATTAATAATTATTAATGAATAATGATAAATAAAAAAAATATAATAATAATAATAACATAATAGAAAATAATAAAAAGGAAATAATCCAAATGTAATCGATTCATTAAACTCATAGGTTCAAATGTTTTTCGTTCTTTCGGTTTTTCAGATTTTCGTTCTTATTTTCGGATTTTCATCCTGTCTGATTTTTGGGTTTTCAAATTTTTGGGTTTTCATTCTTTCTGACAATTCGTTTTCGTATGCATTTGTCAAATTTGTCTTTCTTTCATTCGGATGCAACCGAATGAACAAATATGCCAAATTTTGTCCTAAAACAAATTTATAACAAAAGGAATTGCACATGTGAATATTTGTTCACCTGTGCACAATTAGCTATAGTATGTGCATGCACACATGCGTGTGCCGACATGTCACAGCAGTTCTCTTACACATCTGCTGGTATTCTGCCAACCAGTGAGTCACCCTCATCTGCCCCATTCAGCTGACAGTGGAATGTAAACAAAGTAGTTGGGAATGTGTAAAAAGAAAAAAGTGTGGGATTTCCCCCTAAGTTTCCAGTATTAATACCAGGCCTAAAGGGTCTGGTCTACATTTTAAGGGTGCCCCATGTGAATTCACAGAAAAGTTAGAAGCAAATAAATTCACACTTTCTTTGACAATGTTCATTTTTGGTCAATGATATCACCTGCAAGACCCCACCCCTTTATTTTAATTTAGCAGTGGATACTGGGAGCTATAATTTGCCAAATGTAGCAATGGGATTGGAAATGTTGGAGGGTTTTCCTTTCAGCATTTCATTGTGCATTGTTCATATTTATTGACAAGGATCTGCATTACTGGATTATGGGGTTAACAATAGATTTACATTGTGGGATTTTTCATTCGTGTGAGGTGGTATCTGGGGACCTAGATACCTTTAAGAAGGCTCCAAGATTCAAATAATCCCCTCACAGACACCAGGCCAGAAAATGTCTTCTCCCTCATAAACACAGGGACTAGGGATGAGCCAAACACCCCCCGGTTCGGTTTGTACCAGAACATGCGAACAAGCAAAAAATGTGTTCGAACACACGAACACCGTTAAAGTCTATGGGACATGAACATGAAAAATCAAAAGTGCTAATTTTAAAAGTTAATATGCAAGTTATTGTCATAAAAAGTGTTTGGGGCGTTTTTTCAGGATCAGTGATGCTCCAGTCTCCACTCCACACGAAACCCCATGACGCGTAAGAGGGGGCGGGTCACCCATCACGTGGTGGGGTCACACAAGGAGGAAGCCAGGGGTTACACAATGACATGGATGGGTTTCATGTGGACTGGAGACTGGAGCATCGCTCGAGAATGGATCACCGTGGGACAGACTGGATTACACCGCTGGAATGTTTTTTTTTATTTTTTTATTTTTTATCTTTAATAAAGGACTTATCCCAACTGTGTCTGTGTGATTTTTACATTTTTTTTACCTTTCTTTTGTGAAATGGCAGGAGTACAATGTACCCCGTTACCAATTCACATGGGGGGTCGGAATCTGGGGGTTCCATTTGTTAAAGGGGGCTTCCAGATGTCGATAAGCCCCCCGCCCGCAGACCCCCACAACCACCGGCAAGGGTTGAGGGGATAGGGCCCTTGTCCCCATAAACATGGGGACATCCTCCCCATATTGAAGGCATGTGGCCTGATACGGTTCAGGGGGGCACTCTCTCATCCCCCCTCTTTTCCTGCGGCCTGCCAGGTTGCATGCTCGGATAAGGGTCTGGTATGGATTTTTGGGGGCAACTCACACCTTTTTTTTAAATGGCGCGGATACGAAATTTAAAGGAATATTTCACTTTTGTTGTTTTACTTTAAGCATTATTAAAATCACTGCTCCTGAAAAAACGTCAGTTTTGAAAAAAAAAATTGCATTGATACAAAAATAATTTTGAAAAAAAAAAATGTGCATTGATACATGTCCCCTGGGGAAGGACCCAGGTACCCAAACACTTTTATGAAGATAACTTGCATATTAACCTTTAAAATTAGCAGTTTTGATTTCTCTCATAGACTTTTAAAGGGTGTTCGTGGCTTTTCGAATTTGCTGCAAACACCCCAAATTTTTCACTGTTTGCCAAACGGGCGAACAGACAATTTTCGACTCAAACATAAAGCTCACCCCTAACAGGGACACAGAGCATTGCTTTACCAGAAGGATCCCCCCAGGGGGGGGAGGAATGCATGCTTGTTTCACCTTATATGGCCAATCAAGCTACATGCTTAGATCAGGATCTGCTCTGAATTTTTTTCTCTCTTTATTTTTCCGTAGGTTCCCCATTAAAATCTATACCAGGCCCTTTGGGAGGGCCCCAATACTATTTATTTTTGCTGGGTAGGACCCCACACCAAAGATATGCATAACAGACCCTAATCTAGAATAAGAGTCAAGCATGTATTGTATATGTATATGTAAATGTAACTATGGTTATAACTACCCTGCAAATACATGTGACTCTACAGTTGGCCTTTCACAAAGGACAGCTTCAGGCAAGGTTTCTTTAAGCAATGTCCTAATCTCCTGATGGCCATGTTCTACATAATCCATTGTTGTTATCAGGACAATATGAATGTGTGTGCATAAAGACATACAGTATGTGAATACTAATCAGTTTGCCTGAACTGCAATTTAAACAGAATGGTGCACAACCTGACTTTAAAGGATACTTTTATGTTCACGTTAAACCAACTGTTAATGTTAACTTACGGTACTCGATATTGGTTACGTGAAAATAAATCATAAATACAATACTGTACATCTTGCGCCATAATTTATTGCAGGTTGTCTATAACCAGGGTGTTATCAGGGATTCCATGCTTCTGATCTGCAAGTTCATTATGGAATGACTTTGAAAGGAATTGTCTGTCAGCTCAATGGAATTAAATGCAGAGGGTTACCAAACACATTTACATTGCATATTATTTTCTAGTTTCAAAGTAACAGATCTGTGATCTCAGTTGCCTTAAGTGTAAAGTGATCCCCGACACTGTTATTCATATGTGGTAATCATCTCCCTAACTGAAGGTTATTAAAAACAGGTTGTCACTGTTAATATATGTTGTAATAAAGTAGACCAATGGCCTCCCAATAATTAACTATGTGCTGCAGCACCTAATTATGAATGCAATGTGCCACAATTACCCGTTGAGCCTAGCAGTGAAGTTCACCTAATGTAGCATCCTGTGATGGTGTGGAAACAATGCTCTACTGCAACTTAATTTAGAGCAGAGTTGCTACTCTCATGCAGGCTGCTTAGCATTAGATAACAAAAATGTTGCCATTATCATGGCTTAGTCACAAGCCTGTAGTTTGTTAGTCAGCATCTAGTTACACATTGTCCCCTTTACTAATTTCACGGATTGACAGCACTGCTGCCTCTGTTGCTGAAACCCTCCCACTGTAGGCTGTGATGTCCAGGACGGGGAACATGAAAGAGTTGTTTATTTGACAATTGGCAACATATCCTTTTTATTGTACATCTGGGCCTTTTTAATTGACTATGTTGTTTTGGTGATACATGTTGATGGTTCATAAAGTCAGTGGCCCAGATTCAGAGAGCCATTACACCTGTCTAACTGGTGTTAGACTGGAGTAATTTCCAATTACGCGCGTTTTCTAGCTAGTTGAAAACCTCAAACCATGAATAGACGGCTGCGGGCTTCAATTCGACTGGATTACGTGTTCATACGCCTTCGGATCTACGCTGCAATAAAATTGCGGCCACTGGGTGGACTTCCCGTCGTTTTCCGCGTCTGGGTATGCAAATGAGCTTTTGCCGGCGATCCCCGAAATTACGATCTTCATTCGCAATCTCTTACGGCACCTTTAGTCATCTTTTTTTTGCGTAACACTATACCAGCTTTTTGCTGCTCTAATATTAGACAGCCCATGTTAAGTATGGCCGTCGTTCCCACGTCGAATTTCTACTTTTTCCGAAGTCTTTTATTTTTTTTAACGTAAGTCGTCCAGGAATAGGAATGTTCGTAAACGACACTACTCAAACAACGAATGACGTAACAACGTGATTTCGCGCAATGCACGGCGGGAAATTTCTGAACGGAGCATGGGCAGTTCGATCGCCGCGGGGACGCGCTTAATTTAAATGCTTCACGCCCCCTAATCTCGTATTTTGATTACGCGGCGAGAAATAGACTACGCCGCCGTAGCGTACGGGCAAAAATCTACCAGAATTCGGTGTAGAGCCTGGTAAAATACGGCAGCGTAGATTATTTCAATTACGCAGCGCAATATTAAGTGTATGTGAATCTGGCCCAGTGTATTCAACTGTATTATTTTCATTAAAAAATGTACCTTTATTAAAGAATTAAAAAAATACAGATTTATGAAAACTGGTCTAGCAAACGGGATAATACAATTTATCTTTTATTTAGTGTTGATTGAGAAAATAAGACAGTAAAGGCCCATACACACAATACCAAAATCAGAAGTAAAATTTCGTCTGACAAACGATATGCAGATTTTCGGATTGTTAGTCGACAGCCGATTTAGGTTTTTCGTCAGACAAAAGCTGGATGTGCGGACTTTGAATTTTTTGTCGTATGGGAACTCAACATCTGATTTTAGTTTTATTAGTACGGTTTTTGTATGAAAAAATCATAAGAGCAAGATTAAGCATGCTCAGAAACGAGAGAATACATACAAAACGATTCAAATACATTACATCACTTGTGAAGTAACCTCTTCACTTTCGACATGAGACTAGCATGCAACAAAAAACAGACAGACGGTGGTCCAAAAATCTGATCATGTGTACACGGCTTAACAGATTTGACCCCATGTTCACAGGAAGCTATATAGCTCAACAAAGAGAATCTCATAGCAAGATACAATTTTGACCGTAAGGCCTCGTACACACAATCGGTTTAAACCGATGCAAACGGACTGAGGTTCGTTTTCATCGGTCCAAACCGATCGTGTGTAGGTCCCACCGGTCCGTTATCCTTCAGTCAAAAAACAGATGGCTTGCTTTAAATTTCAACCGATGGACGGCTAACCGATGGGTCGAAACCGATCGTTAGTATGCAAAGGCATCGGTCAAAAGGCCGCGCATGCTCAGAATCAAGTCGACGCATGCTTGGAAGCATTGAACTTAGTTTTTTTCAGCACGTCGTGTGTTTTACGTCACCGCGTTCTGACACGATTGGTTCATTAAAGGAACACTAAAGGTTCGTTTTTTATCCTCTAAAATCATTGATATATTGCAGAGCATTTAGAAGTTCCTTACCTCTTCTTTTAAATTGCCCAGCAAAGTATTGAATTTCATCTGTAAAAGTTCCACTTCCTGTGCCTCCTCTCATTCCTCTCCTCCTGTGTCCCAGCCGTTTCTTATGGAGGAAAGCTTCACAAGCATGACGTGCACAACGTGCTCGCCCCCCTCTCTGTGCCTACAGCTCTGCGTCTGGACGTTCTGTGTCTTTCACAGCAGAGGAGACCAGCACATGCTTGGGCGTCTCTAGAACGCTGTAGCTCCGCCTCCCTCCCATTCATTGTTTTGGGAAACTAGTCACAGCCCCGCCTTCACTCCTCCCCCAGTTCTCTGATGACAAGTTGAAAGTGAAACTAAATTTTCCTCCCCTAGTTCTCTGGAAATTGAAACTCGGTTTCTACACAGCAGGAAAACAGCAACTAAATAGAGTATTTGCTACTCAAGGTAAAGTACATCTAAATAAGATCTTATAAAATAAAAATTATGCTTATAATTAAATTAAAATATAGTCAATATATTTGTATCCATTTCTTTACCATGCTTATTCAATATCATGCATTGTATGTCTTCTGTTCCCCCATGTCCAATACAAACACTCACTCCACCATAATTCTAGAAAAAATTTTACTATCCATTTTGAATGCACAGCACATATACTTTTCTCTCAATTCCATCCCTCCATCCCCTGGTATGATCATCCATCCCTCACAGAGTGATGTAAGGGGGGGGCCCCTGCTGGGGACACCTGATGTAAAGGGGGGGTCCTGCTGGGGACACCTGATGTAAAGGGGGGTCTCCGCTGGGATTGGCTTATGTAAAGGGGGGGCTCCGGTAGGGACACCTGATGTAAGGGGGGGCTCTGCTGGGGACACGTAATGTAAGAAGAAGGGGGGGGCTTCGCTGGGGACATCTGATGTAAGGGGGTCTCCGCTGGGATTGGCTTATGTACAGGGGGGGCTCCGGTAGGGACACCTGATGTAAGAAGAAGCTCTGCTGTGATTGTCTTATGTAAGGGGGGGGGCTCTGCTGGGGACACCTGATGTAAGTGGGAGCTCCGCTGGGGACACCTGATGTAAGGGGACCTCCGCTGGGGACACCTGATGTAAGAAGAAGCTCTGCTGTGATTGTTTTATGTAGCCCCCCCCCTTATATAAGACAATCACAGCAGAGCTTCTTCTTACATCAGGTGTCCCCAGCGGAGCCCCCCCCCTTACATAAGACAATCACAGCAGAGCTTCTTCTTACATCAGGTGTCCCCAGCGGAGCCCCCCCCCTTACATAAGACAATCACAGCAGAGCTTCTTCTTACATCAGGTGTCCCCAGCGGAGCTCCAACTTACATCAGGTGTCCCCAGCGGAGCCCCCCCCCCCTTACATAAGACAATCACAGCAGAGCTTCTTCTTACATCAGGTGTCCCCAGCGGAGCTCCAACTTACATCAGGTGTCCCCAGCAGAGCCCCCCCCCCCCTTACATAAGACAATCACAGCAGAGCTTCTTCTTACATCAGGTGTCCCCAGCGGAGCTCCAACTTACATCAGGTGTCCCCAGCAGAGCCCTCCCCCCTTACATAAGACAATCACAGCAGAGCTTCTTCTTACATCAGGTGTCCCCAGCGGAGTTCCCACTTACATCAGGTGTCCCCAGCAGAGCCCCCCCTTACATAAGACAGTCACAGCAGAGCTTCTTCTTACATCAGGTGTCCCCAGCGGAGCTCCCACTTACATCAGGTGTCCCCAGCGGAGCCCCCCCCCCCCTTACATAAGACAATCACAGCAGAGCTTCTTCTTACATCAGGTGTCCCCAGCGGAGCTCCCACTTACATCAGGTGTCCCCAGCGGAGCCCCCCCCCCCTTACATAAGACAATCACAGCAGAGCTTCTTCTTACATCAGGTGTCCCCAGCGGAGCCCCCCCCCCCCTTACAGAAGACAATCACAGCAGAGCTTCTTCTTACATCAGGTGTCCCCAGCGGAGCTCCCACTTACATCAGGTGTCCCCAGCGGAGCCCCCCCCCCCCTTACATAAGACAATCACAGCAGAGCTTCTTCTTACATCAGGTGTCCCCAGCAGAGCCCCCCCCTTACATAAGACAGTCACAGCTGAGCTTCTTCTTACATCAGGTGTCCCCAGCGGAGCTCCCACTTACATCAGGTGTCCCCAGCGGAGCCCCCCCCCTTACATAAGACAATCACAGCAGAGCTTCTTCTTACATCAGGTGTCCCCAGCGGAGCCCCCCCCCCCCCCTTACATAAGACAATCACAGCAGAGCTTCTTCTTACATCAGGTGTCCCCAGCGGAGCTCCCACTTACATCAGGTGTCCCCAGCGGAGCCCCCCCCCCTTACATAAGACAATCACAGCAGAGCTTCTTCTTACATCAGGTGTCCCCAGCGGAGCCCCCCCCCCCCTTACATAAGACAGTCACAGCAGAGCTTCTTCTTACATCAGGTGTCCCCAGCGGAGCTCCCACTTACATCAGGTGTCCCCAGCAGAGCCCCCCCCCTTACATAAGACAATCACAGCAGAGCTTCTTCTTACATCAGGTGTCCCTACCGGAGCCCCCCCTGTACATAAGCCAATCCCAGCGGAGACCCCCTTACATCAGTTACATCAGGCTAGTTCTTACATCAGGCTAGTTCTAGAAGGGGCTGTCAGGTTTCAAATGAATCTCACACAAACTTCTGGAAAATGTCCTTTCTCTTACCAAAGCACATATCCTCCTCCTAACCCCCCCCCCCTAATTACTCCACCAAGTGTATATCGTTTTAGTTTCCCCTTATCAATCCCAGACACTCTCCCCCTCTTCTCCCTGTCTAGCTACAAAGAATAAAAAAGTTTCTACAGACCTGAAATCAGCGCGTGTTCCTCCTCCTCTCCTCTTGTGTTTACAGAGCTGAATGACAAGGAGGAGGGGAGGGGAGGGGAGGGGACAGCATCGATACCGTGTGTGAGTGTGTGAAAGTGAGAGAGAGAGAGACAGGCAGGCAGTGCTGCATGGACGGGAGACGTGAATCCGATGATCCTGCAGACATGTCACTCCCTGTGCAGTTCGGTGTGAATGATGTGTCCGGGTCAGAAGAAGATGAAAACCCGTACAGATCATTCAAAAACCGGACTGCCTGGGAGAAAACTGTACAGGTGACAACCCTACTAATAGTAGTAAATAGTAGTAGTAAAAAAGATAAAAATGTAAAATAAATAATAATTATATTGCTGAGTATTGCAGATTATTACACAATTTTAGGCAAAGTAATGCAGAGTATTTCACACGTTTAATCACAGTACTTAATAACAGTATTACAGTAGTACAGTAATGCACAGGTGGCACTCGGTAGCAAGATTCTTGGATCAGGCAGGAATTTAGGCTATAGCCACAGTCAAGTAAGACAGTCATTCATTCATATTCTATTTACATATATATACCATTGCACGAGGGTTAGTGGGCTGGAGGAGGCGGGAATATGTGTGGGAGGAGGGACGAGCACCTAATAGGTGTAGGCAGAGGGGCAGGAAGGGGTGTATACTGTGGGAGGTTGGGGCGGAGTGTGGCCAAATAGTGCATGAGAACGTTGCTCGTTCTCGTCCGCCCTTGGAAAGCAAAAAGCGGCTTCTGCACATGTGCGAGCCGCTAAGCCTACTGGGAACTGTAGTTCCGAATAGGCAGTGACGTTTATACCAAGAGCGCGCACTGCAAAACCAGGAAGTGAGGGGAAAGGAGACACAGGACGGACGGCAGCATACAATGAACCTTCTTTTAAGCAGGTACAGCTATATTTTAAACACAAATGCTGACTTTTTTCCTTAAGACATGCATTTAGACTATATTTTAAACGGAAATCATTTTTGACTTTATAACCCCTTTAACCGATGGTGTGTAGGCACATCAGTCCATCAGTCAGCTTCATCGGTGAACCGATGAGAACGGTCCGTCGGACCGTCCTCTCGGAATGGACCGATCGTGTGTACGCGGCTTTAAAGTTCAAAGCTTTGCTCAATCAGAATCACATTTCCCAGCTTATGAAATATACAAACAACCTCAGCTGTGTTAGGTCACGGTGATTTCAAATGGTATTCTTCTGCATTATCAAGAACGTTTAGTCATGGAAGGCAAAGAGTTGGAATATTACATATTATGTATATGCATATTACATGCACAGTGAGGCTGTATATGATTGGCACAGTAAAGTTTCATGTGATTGGCACAGTGAGGCTGCATAGTATGGGCACAATTAGGCTGTATATTATGAGCACAGTGAAGCTGTGAGTCAGTTGAGTCGAGGCAGCTGGATTAGCTACAGGAGCTCACACGGCACACGTCTCCTAGGAGTTGGAGCGTGCGAGCTATAGCTCCAGGCAGACGTAGCTAGCAGGTAGTCAGGGTTCCCCTGTCCAGCCAGCCGCATCTTACCTGGATCCCGGATCTCCTCCACATCTACCTCCAGCCGCCTCCAGCACTCCTTCCCCCCCTCTTTGGAGCATCTGAGCCATCTGAGCCGTCACACAGCCTTTACACAGGTAATCCAGCCTGTCCCCCCCAGGTTCAAGGACGGCCGGGGCTTCACCCCTAGACCGCACTCAAGCTACCCCCAACCCGTCCCCACATCCCTGCCACTGTACCCTGACTGTTCCCGCCGATCCGCGCCAGCCACGCGGGAGCCGCGGCTTAGGAAAGTCCGCGGCTTCAACTGCGGCCTAGCGGCGCACGGCTACAGCAAGCTATAGTGCCTTAGTGCTTTCACCCAACTCACCCCCCCTACCCACAGGTGTCCCCATCCACCTCCCTAGCAGCCAACTACCCCCTCTCTGGGGTTATTTGCACCAAATTGGTGGCCCAGCTTGGTACACCCCCCAAGCAGGAACTACTCCCTTCACATCATCCCCTCACCAGATCATTAGATTTGATCCAGGGTCTCAACCGATCGCCTCTGAGGGATCAGGAAGGAATTTTTTTCCCTGCCCAGCAGATTGGCTTAGCTGAACCAGGGTTTTTTTGCCTTCCTCTGGACCAAATAAAAATATCCAGGAGAAAGGATTCAAGGAATCTACTCCCCACCGCCACCTTGACCTCCCCCCCCCCCCTTGGCGGAATATGGCCGTCTGGCAATATTCGGCAGAAACCATCTGGGGCCTGAGGCAATTTGCCACGAAGCTACCAGCCGTCACCAAAAAGGCCCTGAGATCAGAGCAACTCTTGAGGATCGATCGTCGATCATCAGGAAAAAAAATTAGCGACCCACCCCAAGCAAAGCACATATCATGTGCTTTGATCAATACAAGATCGGCAGTAAGGCACCGATTAGAAATCCATGATTTCATTCTACAGAACAACTTAGACTGTCTTTTTATTACAGAAAGCTGGCTTACAGCCGACTGTAACACCATTCTTGGAGAATTGGTGCCAGAACACTACCGGATTATCACTGAAAACAGAATAGGGCAAAGAGGCGGAGGACTGGCGGTGATTCATAAGACGCATCTTGTGATCTCTAAACCAGCCCTTCAGCACTCGCTTCCATTTATGGAAACCCTTACTCTGCAACTGCAAACAAACCCCCAGGAGACCGTCCGTATTCTGCTCTGCTATAGGCCACCAGGGCCTAAATCGCAGTTTTTACCCCCATGGTCAGAGTTCATCTCCACTTACGCCATAACCAGCAAACACCTTTAGCTGCTCGGAGATTTCAATCTCTGGGCCAACTCCTCACAAGACCCCATGGCCGACGCCTGTATCGACCATCTGGAAGGATTAGGCCTTCAGCAACTAGTACATGAGCCCACACATACTTCAGGTCACACACTCGATCTTATCTTCGGACAAAATCTGAAGGTAAGTATTTTGGAAAATGAACCATTGCCATGGACGGATCACCATGCAATTAAATTCATAATTTCCAATACGGCCCTATTGATAAAAACACCCAAGCCAGTGACAACACACTGGTCTAGATCTCAGAAGAAGCTCCATTCGGAACTCTTCAAATCTACCTTGGAAAATAAGATTAAAACAATGCAACCAAGACAAACGGCCGCAGATATTCTGGATGCCATAAATACAGCCCTACTACAGTCAGCCGACTTAGTAGCGCCAGAACACAAAGTCCTTACCTGGAAAAACAAGGCAAGCTGGTTCAACAACCAGCTATCGCTACTGAAGCAAGAGCGTAGAAGGGCAGAAGCCGCCTGGAAAAGAAACGATTCCGAGACGAACCTCGCCCTCTACAAAGCAGCAACTAGAAGATACCACATAGAAATCTTCAAAGCCAAGAAAAACAATTTTTCCATGGCTATTAACAGCGCTTTAAACCGCCCCCGGGATCTCTTTAAGCTGGTCTCACAGACCATGAATCCACACTGTCTTGAAGCCCCCAACACAGACACCCAAGAATTTTGCAATGAATTGACGGATTTCTTCATCAATAAAATTGAGGGAATCCGGGAAAGCATTTCGCAAAACAACACTCCTGAGCTACCACACAGTACCCAGAGGAATACACTACAACCAACAAAGTTCACTTTGGAACCCATTTCCATCGAGGACACAGAAAATATCATCGGCGCACTGCGTAACAGCACTTCGCCTAATTATATCATTCCCACTAAGCTGCTAAAGGAATGTGCCAATATCCTGGCGCCTCCCATTACGCAGCTTATAAACCAGTCATTTAAGGAAGGCACAGTGCCCTCCCTGCTGAAAGAGGGCACAATCCAGCCCATCTTGAAGAAACCTACCCTGGATCCCAAGGACCCAAATCACCGCCGTCCCATAACAATGCTAAACGTTTTCTCCAAGGTAATGGAGAAAGCGGTGGTACAACAGCTGCAACAGCATCTAGATACCCACAACTTACTCGATCCACTGCAATCGGGTTTCCGTCCCGGACACGGGACGGAAACAGCACTGCTCAAAATATGGGACGACGTTCTGGAGGCCGCAGACGAAGGAGAATCTTGTCTCCTGGTTCTGCTGGACCTAAGCGCAGCCTTTGACACCGTAGATCACAAACTGCTACTGACTCGGCTGACTGAGGTAGCCGGAGTCACAGAGAGTGATTTACCATGGTTCTCCTCTTTTTTGGGAAACCGATCTCAAACGGTGAAATTTGGACCGTTCATTTCAGGAAAAGCACGGTGTCATGTGGAGTCCCCCAAGGCTCACCTCTATCACCGGTGCTCTTCAACATCTATCTTCGACCTCTCTTTGAAGTCATCAGCAGTCAACAACTACTTTATCACTCATATGCAGACGATACGCAACTGTATTTTCGCATCTGCAATAGAAAGGATCGTCATCTCAGCTTAGAGAATTGTCTCTCTTCAATAGAAAAGTGGATGACTAGGAGTTATCTCAAACTCAACAATTCTAAAACAGAACTTCTTCTGTTTCAGGCCAGTCGCAAGAGTCAACTCACAACAACCTGGACACCTCCGCCCATTCTGGGCCAGATCATCTCCCCTAGCGCCAAAGTCAAAAGTCTTGGGATCATATTTGACACCAACATGACTATGGACGCACAAATAGGGTCAGTAGTCAGCGGATCTCACCATCTGCTGCGCCTACTCCGTAGACTGATCCCATTTATTCCCAAAGAAGATGTGCCAGTCGTGGTGGGAACAATTGTCAACTCCAGACTGGACTATGCAAATGCTCTCTACCTCGGACTCCCAAAGTACCAAATCGCTCGTCTGCAAGTCGTACAAAATACGGCCGCCAGACTGGTAACTGGGAAAAAACCCTGGGAATCAATCTCACCGTCGCTGAGATCCCTTCACTGGTTTCCGGTAAAAGACAGAATTGCTTTTAAAGCGCTCTGTCTGACCCATAAATGCATCCATGGAAAAGCCCCGCAATATCTTTGCGATAAAATAGAACCCCACAACCCCAATCGCGCTCTGCGATCCAGTGACCAAAATTTGGTCAAAGTACCCAAAGCCAGATTCAAGTCCAAAGGAGAAAGAAGGTTTGCTGTCCAGGGTCCCAGACTTTGGAACGCTTTACCAACCAGCATTCGGTTGGAGGAAAACCACCTGACCTTCAGAAGACAGATTAAAACTCTGCTCTTTTGATGTCAAGAGAGACGGAGACAACTAGCGCCCAGAGGCGATTTGGTTTGCATGTGCCGCGCTATATAAGTTTTTCATTCATTCATTCATTCATTCATTCATTCAAGCTGCATATTACGTGCACAGTGAGGCTGTATATGACTGGCACAGTGAGGCCACATATTAACCACTTAAGACCCGGACCAATACGCTGGTAAATGACCCAAGGTGTTTTTGCGATTTGGCACTGCGTCGCTTTAACAGACAATTGTGCGGTCGTGCGACGTGGCTCCCAAACAAAATTTGCGTCCTTTTCTTCCCACAAATAGAGCTTTCTTCGGTGGTATTTGATCACCTCTGCGATTTTTATTTTTTGCGCTATATACAAAAATAGAGCGACATTTTTGAAAAAAAAACACTATTTTTTAATTTTTGTTAAAAAAAAATCAAATAAACTAAATTTTAGTCAAACATTTAGGCCAAAATTTATTTAGCCACATGTCTTTAGTACAAAAAAAAATCGCAATAAAAAAAAATAGCTACCTAGCGGGAACAGCGACACTAATACAGCGATCAGAAAAATGATCGCTTAGTGACGCTGGCAATAGGGAGTGAAAGGGTTAACTAGGGCGGTGATCAGGGGGTTAAAACTTTATTAGGGGGAGTGGGGGGGCTATCCTGAACCTAACACTAACTGTTTTTTACACTGCCTGTCACACTGACACTAAATGCAGTGATTAGATCACTGCATTCAGTGACACTGTGACAGGGGGGTGGGGGGGGGCGATCACAAGGGGTTAATATGCCTATGTGAGTGTGTGTCAGTGTTGTGTTGGTGCACACTTACTTGTGATGTCTTCTCTCATCAGCAGCGCTGGGAAACAGCGCTGCGATGAGAGATTACATCATTTCCTCCTTCCTGTGTAAACACAGGAGGAGGAACTGACAGGATGGGAGCGCGCTCCCATTGGCTGGGAGCGATCGCGGGGGGGTGGGTATTCGCCGACATCCGCCCGCTGATCCCGGATCGCTCCCGGAGCCAGGGGGACCCCCGCACGCCGCGGAGGGGGTCCCGATGGGACCCCCGAACCGCACTTAGGCGGGGACGTAAATTTACGCCCTTGTGCCTGTACGTGCCATTCTGTGGCCGTATATGTGCGTGCGGGGGTCCTTAAGTGGTTAATGGCACAGTAAGGCTGCATATTATGGGCACAGTGAGGCTGCATATGATTGGCACAGTGAGATATTATGGGCACAGTGAGGCTGCATATGATTGGCACAGTGAGGCTGCTTAATGGACACATCTTGATGAAATAGACACTTGCATTTGGCAATGCCATACCTATCTCTCTTTAAAACTGACCCGGATTATCATTTGACTCATAGTTACTAATGAGTGTGAGAACAAGCAAAATGAAAAAAAAACAATTCCATTCGCAAGGTGTTCAGATGAAGAAAAAAGAGGATAAAGGAGCTTGGACTAGATCGACCCAACTTGCAGATTCAGGAGCAGTCAAGGGATTGAGGTCGAGTTTACACTCTGAGCTTTTCCACCACAACTTATAGGAAATAGAGTTGGCAAAGTGGGTGTGATGTGAGTCATGTCTTTTATTGTTTCCCCTGTTAGCTATTTGAAAGTCCTGACAATGGCAAGTGGACAACAATAGGGGTTTGCGACTAAATGCATCTCACTGAAAAGTGCAAGCAACATGAAAGTGCCTGAGGTCATCTTGACAACACTATGAGGCTCCAGAAGCTAGCATAGGAAATTGCATGTTAAAGAATGCTTTATCGCTAAAGGTCCAATAGCTGCTTGGTGGTTTGGAGAGGGGAAAGACAATAAAGCCAAGGTCACTAGATTTTAAGAAAGTTGTCATGTGTGTCATTTAGAATAGCCAGCAACTGATGATAAATGTGCCCTGTATGTGATCCTTTACTTCAGGAAAATTAAGGGACAGTAATTTCCCCTCCTGCTAGTCTGCTTAGTTGCCCAAAAATATGTGAAATCAGTGTACGCTCACAGTGCAGAACATTTTCAACAGGTTTATACAAAACATCTTCCCACCTTGGGAATTGTGTTGATCATTGTATATATCTGGATCCATAGATGTTTGACCTTAGAGCATGTCCACCAGGTGTGTTTCATATGTCCTAAGTCCGAGCAACCCTGCTCTTCCTAGAATAATTGTGCACTGCAGGCATCTAGTTTACAATCTTGGGAGAACACTAAGTTGAGTTTTTCCCTGAAGGATATTTACAAAGAAGGCCTGTACAGCCCTCTACCCCCACATATTTTATAATTTGTCACAGCTTTAAATAAGAATTCCAGGTATGGCATTTTTACATAGTTGCATTGGTCCAGCTGGGACCAATGTAACTATGCATATACCATATACAGTACCTTTGGAATCTCTCTAAAATCTGGAAGTCACTGTAATAGACATCACTTTACCAGTGATCTCAACTCGATTATGGGGCTCATGCTGAGTAAGTGTCCTTCTGCATCAGCAGTTACCAATAGCACCATTTAGTGAAAGGTGGGGAGGTAGGGGATCTTGCTTTCTAGCTTGTCAAATCAGAGAATTAATACTTTCTAGCTTGTCCAATCAATTCTGTGAATGGTGCCTGTGTCAAGAGGCTAACCTCCTGTGTTTTCAAAGCAGCAGGGCAGCCTCTTAGCAGTGTCTGATACAGTTATTTCCAACTTCCAGGAGGATCCACGGGTATGGTATATGCATGGACCATGTAACTATGAAAAAAATGCCATACCTGGAATTCTCCTTTAAAGTTGTCTCTTGCTTATTAATGCTGGTAACACAGAGCAATATTTTTCTCTGTTATGTGCAACTATTGATATAGGTCAAATTGAAATGATTATTTAACACTTGTGATTTTTTATTAATTTGTATCTGACTAAAAAAAAAGCATTTCTAGTTAATCTGCTAACACATTATTGTATTGTGCATTTCTCAAAAAAAAAACTATGACTAAGAATCTCAAATCTCAAATCATTGGCCTCAATGCACACTAAGCTCTTCTGAACACCTTTCTTGAAACAGAAGAGTAGTGTTATAAATGCACCTAAAGCCAAGTTTTTCTGATGCGTTTAGTCATGTTTAGGAGCGCTTTAACACATTCAGGCATGGCAAGCGTTTGGACAGTCATGAATTTCTTTCGGTCAGAATATTAATTTATTCTGACAATTAAAATGAATGAGTGCTCAAGCATGAAATGGGCATAGCATTTAGCTTTAATACCATGTGTTTAGATGTGTTTACACTTGTTTCTGCCCAAATGTTCATCTCCTGAATGTGATTTTGGTGTGTTCAGATTCCTGTCCCTAAACACCCCACCTCTAAAAGCTTGTAATCGCATGAGTGACATTTAGAAAAAAAAGTCAACCATCTGTGTGCATGAAGCCTATGAGTATTGTGACATTAGACATTGGCTTGAAGTGGAATTCAAACAAAACATTTTTTTTTTTGTTTTGGAATAGGGAATGGTTAGAGCCCTGTTGCAATTTGTGTACTTATTGGGGAGCATTACCCTTCCTTTGATCCCAGTGAACACTGTCAGCAGGAAATTCAGGGACATCTCTCCTGAGGAGAAACACAAACAGCTGGGAAAACAGTGTTTATAGCAGAGTAAGAAAAATTACATCTTATGGTGAGTTTTTCCTTTATTTTGCTGCCATGTCCTGGTAATAATGCACAGAGGATCAACAAGTCAAGGCAAATCATGGACATAGACAACTAAAAAAACAAAAAGATTCAAAATGTTCTCCTACTCTGTCCAAAAACTAATAATTTTCTGTGTTTTACTATTGCTAATTTTGCAGTGTTACGAACGATTTTGCCTTCCAGTTTGCATTTTGATATATTTCACTTGCTTTTCTTTTAGAACTGTTTTAGAATCTTCTACTTTTGTACACAATTATTAAACAGATGAGACAGTCTCAAGCCTTGCCTAATTGAATCCTATTAACATATTTGATCACATAAGAGCCTTTTCATACGCTTTACTTTAGCAGTACAAAGTAACACAATTGTCTCTGTTACAAGCAGCGGACATAAAGCGAAGTTCCACCCATATTTTCATCTTTATATAAATTGTTTCCTTTCTGCTTGCATAACAACATTTGGGGATTTATTTTTACTTACTGTATCTGTCTAGTTGTTATGGGGTCATTTGTAATCTGCCATTTACGGGTCACAGCGATGTACGTCATATCCTGAGACGCCTGTGCTCCTGTGGATGTGTGTCATCAATTCTCAGGAGTCGGTAGGCATTGACGAAGCATGGCATCACGTTATTTCCAAACAGGAAATTACGTGATGAAAGGCAGATCTAAGCGCCAACAGCACCTTATGCCAGAAGAAAGTCCTAGTAGGCTTCACATGCCCACAATGAAGATGGAGGCTTTCAGGAAAACGAAATATAAGGTAATTCAATTATAAAAAAGATGTACTCAAAATGGGATTGAATTACAGACATGATTTAATGTATATGATGTAAACAAGCAGAGGTGATGCCGAAAAAAAACCTGATGTGGGCGAAACTTTAAAGTGATATGAAAGTCTTGTTCCAAAAGATGGGAGAGTCCCTGAAAAAGTCCTGCATATGAGCATGGGAGTATGAGATAGGAGAGCTAGAGAGCAGCATTTCTTGGGAGGAGCGGAAAAGGTTTGGTGATATTTTGAGACAAGATTGGTGATGTAGCTTGGGGAAGATTTGTGAATGCCTTTATACAGTGTGTTGTTGTCTCAGGTACACCTGAAATTGAGTACTGTTGAAGTTTAAAAGCCTGGAAATGGCTACATAAATTCCATATATCATAAATCCAGAATATTTAAACAATTATAAAAATAACAACAAGGAAACAACTATATATGCAGTATACAGTATATGTAGTATACACACATCCTTACTACTCATGGTTAAATAGCCATGCTGTGTTTTGCAAATGCAAGGATTCGCTGCAGTCAATAGTGGTTACAGCATATATTATGGTGTCTTTATTACTAAAAAAATATGGAACATAGCCATTCACAACATTCATAAAACGTTTAATGAGTTTTGTTAAATTTACTGTGCTGGAAAGAACATAGGCAGCATTTAAGCAGTGAAAACAATCATATGAACAGATTATAAGGAACTAGGATAGCCTGGATAGAGTGAAAGAGAAGGAAGTGAATACAACCTGACATTCTATACAATATTTTCAGAGAACAAAAAAAAAATGTTGAATAAACATTTCACTTATTTTATTTGTCAATGTGTTTTAAGCAATATTCTGTTTAAGTAATGTGAATGTAATGCATGAAAAATGTTTGGAAAGTAAACATAAATAAATCTTAACGCATTAGTGCCTTATTTATTACAGTATCTCCATTCTAAATGGTCTGAAGTCCTACTTTTAATTGAAACAGAAAAAAAATACTGATTTATATACTGGTTGTCTACTGGCTGTCAGCCACTGTAAGCAGCACCTGTAAAATTCCAACGACAAGCTGACAGATGCTATATCTGTATGCATATAATGCACATCTGAGTGGTTATATGCGTAATGGAATGTATGCACCACCGTGAGGCTAAAGGGATAGGTATATTTTACAGATTACATTTTTCCCCCAATACATATTATGCTTACCTACTTTCTGCAATGGTATTGCATAGCGCAGCCCTGATCTTCCTCTTCGTGCATCCCTGCCTGTGCTCCTAGCTCCTCCTCTTCTCGGTGTGCCACCAGACCAAGTTGCTTCCTATCGTGGCACACCTAATGGCTTGTTTCCAAGCTGTGCTGCCTGTGACTTAGAACAAAGACATTGCAGCTTGGCCCCACCCCCCACTCTATTGTTATGGGATTTGACTGACAGCAGCAGAAGCAATTTGCTCCCACAGTTCCCAGTAAAGCCTGTGAGAATGGGTGGGGAGAAGAAGAGAGATCCACTGTAGGCAGGCACAGTGCTGAATCAGGATCGGGCTCAGGTAAGTATAAGGTGGGTACTATACCATACTGATTTTTTTTACCTTAATGCAGGTAATGCATTAAAAGAGAAGTATTGGGATCATTTTTTTTTTGTCATACTTACCTAGGAGGATGCAGCATTTGTCCAATGCTGCATCTGTCCCCTGCTGGCCCTAGCACTGAGTACTGAGCGATCAAATATCACCAAACACTCGGTTCTCACAGCTCCCTAAGCAGTGAGCTGCTCTACCTTTCAATGCTTAGTTGGGCACTGGGCTGTGGAGGGTGTGGGAGCTGCTGGATCAGGCTTTCAGCGCCTCTCTGAGATGCTAAGCCGGGTGCCAGGGGAGGCATGTGAGCAGATCCGAACCATATGATCATGATCTTGCTTGAGCTTGAACCGGCTCTGTGACGTCAGCTAGCAGAGGACTTTAACCTGCTGTCTGCTGAAAACAGGTCACAAGTGTGCACAATGAACTTCAATCCTGTGATCCACAGAAGAAGTACAGCCAAACAACCTTTAGCTGTACTTCTAATGTAAGGTAAAAATGTGTAGGCTTTGCAACAACTTTTAATTTGCTAAATAAACTCTATTAGGCAGGGCTACCTATATTTTTAAGTATATATCCAATAGCTGGAAGCATGCTATCATTCCTTAACCAGCAGAATATTAAACCTCTTCTGTCCCCTCAATAATAAAAATCACACTTGCTCTTGTTCAGTTACAACAACTTTACTGTGAACAAGGTTAGTCCCCACACAGTTTCCTATTCATTTTTTTTCACTTCCTAATTCTCTGGGGGTAGTCTCATCAAAATCACTTTTTTTTCTCCCTCTCCCTATGAGAGGTGCTCCTATGCACATTCCTCTTTACTGTGCCACAGCTCCATATATATTCTCAATAAGGGCAACCTAAGAAACAACCAGAGTAAAACCGTCCATAAAAGGGCCCCACATTCCTCTGATGACAACATAGATCACTTGCTGACCGCCTTATAGCACTTTTACTTTTACAGGGCGGCAACTGCGCACAGGATCACGTAAATATATATATATATATATATATATATATATATATATATATATATATATATATATATATATATATATATATATATATATATATAGGCTTTGGATGGGGTAGGAGTGGTTTTCTGGTTCCCGAAAAGTGTCAAAAGTGTCAGTTAATGTCCATTAGTCTTTTTTCGCAATATCGCAGTCCCACTATAAGGTCACTGATCCCTGCCATTAGTAGTATAAAAAATAAGCTCTATTTGTGGAAGAAAATGACTATTTGGGTTCAGTGTTGCATGACAGTTAAAGTAACGCAGTGCTGTATCGCATGGTCTGGTCATGACGTGGGGGGGGGGGGGGGGTAAGAGGTCAAGTGGTTAATGTAATATATTAATCAGAAGAAGAATTGGCAGGGTATACTTATCCAACTCTTTATAGGCTCATGTGAGGCTAGAAGAACAGAGAAGGGGAAATAGGATTTTAATTGTATTTTGGGGAGTCAAATTAAAAATAATTAAATATAAAAATAAAACCAATATGTAGTGTATATATGCATTAAAATCCAATTATAACATATAACCAAAAAACAGTCATCCAGGAAAAAAACTGAGACATGAAAATAATGCCAGTACAACTTGAAAGAATAATAAAAAGAAAAAAAGGCATAAATACCACACATTTTACAAAGACAAAGACACATCAGCCGTATGCACCATTCGCCTTACCAGCTCATGGGAGGGCATATGACTGGGAATTCCACAAACATATACAGGTGGTTCTCAAAAAATTTGCATATTAGTATATTCATTATTTTCTGTAATGTACTGATAAACATTAGACTTTCATATATTTTAGATTCATTACACACAACTGAAGTAGTTCAAGCCTTTTATTGTTTTAATATTGATGATTTTGGCATACAGCTCATGAAAACACAAAATTCCTATCTCAAAAAATTAGCATATCACAAAAAGGTTCTCTAAACGAGCTCTTAACCTAATCATCTGAATCAACTAATTAACTCTAAACACCTGCAAAAGATTCCTGAGGCTTTTAAAAACTCCCAGCCTGGTTCATTACTCCAAACCGCAATCATGGGTAAGACTGCCGACCTGACTGCTGTCCAGAAGGCCATCATTGACACCCTCAAGCAAGAGGGTAAGACACAGAAAGAAATTTCTGAACGAATAGGCTGTTCCCAGAGTGCTGTATCAAGGCACCTCAGTGGAAAGTCTGTGGGAAGGAAAAAGTGTGGGAGAAAACGCTGCACAACAAGAAGAGGTGACCGGACCCTGAGGAAGATTGTGGAGAAGGACCGATTCCAGACCTTGGGGGACCTGCGGAAGCAGTGGACTGAGTCTGGAGTAGAAACATCCAGAGCCACCATGTACAGGCGTGTGCAGGAAATTCCTACAGGTGCTGCATTCCCCAGGTCAAGCCACTTTTGAACCAGAAACAGCAACAGAAGCCCCTGACATGGGCTACAGAGAAGCAACACTGGACTGTTGCTCAGTGGACCAAAGTACTTTTTTCGGATGAAAGCAAATTTTCCATGTCATTCGGTAATCAAGGTGCCAGAGTCTGAAGGAAGACTGGGGAAAGGTTAATGCCAAAATGGACATAAAAACATCAGGATAAAAAATATACAAAAAAGCATGGATGCTGAGAATAACACTATAATAACATTAACTCATCCCACTTAAAATAGAAGAAGATTTTTAAGCTAAACAACCCATGTTTTTTAGTGTAGAAACACTGCAAACAGAATCCAAAAAGAAGGGGAGATCCCGAGGCGAAATATAAAGTACAAAACAAGATGTTACATAGCTGCATCTATATACCTCAAAAAGAAATGGACAAAAAGATATAGGGTCGATTTACTAAAACCGGAGAATGCAAAATCTGATACAGCTGTGCATGGTAGTCAATCGTGTCGAACTCCAGCTTGTTCAATTAGGCTTTGACAACAAAACTGGATGCTGACTGGTTTCTATGTAGAGCTGCACCAGATTTTGCACTCTGCAGTCTAAAGTCTTGTACACACGATCGGTTTGCCCGATGAAAAAAGACCAATGGACTGTTTTCATTGGACAAACCGATTGTGTGTGGCCCCCATCAGTCTTTTTTTCTATCAGTGTAGAAAAATAGAACATGTTTAAAAATGTTCCTATGGATAAAAAAACTGATAGGAAATTCCAATCATCTGTGTGGAACTCCATCGGAGAAAAATCCATGCATGCTCAGAATCAAGTCGATGCATGCTCAGAAGCATTGAACTTATTTTTTTTCGGTTCGTTGTAGTGTTTTAAGTAGCACAGTCTGATAGTGTGTATGCAAGACTGATGAAAGCCAACTTCATCGGATATCCGACAACAAAAATTAATCAGATTTGATTCCATCAGAAATCTGATCATGTGTGCAGGGCTTTAGTGAATCAAACCCATAGTATGATGGTTACCAGGTTTTTCAGAGATTATTTATCGGAGTATTTATCTATGTATAAATAGTTTGGTCCTTTATATCTAAATTGAGGGTCATTACCTATATATATATATTTTTTTCCCCACAAAAAAAAGGTTTTATTGAGCCCGAGTATAGCAGAACCCATCCTGAGATTTGGGAGTGTGGCGTAAGTCACATACATCGGGCTTAAACGTGGCAATGAAGAGGGGTAAGAAAAAATATTTGAGGCCTGAGTGATCAGACAATAAATGGGTGATGAAGTTAGGGTGACCAGTTGGAAAAGGGTTCACTATCGGTGCGTAAAAAAAAAAAAAAAAAAGTTTTGGGGGAGGAAGGGGACGGCACAGGCAGGGGGAGAAAGAGAGAGAGCAAGAAAGAAGGAGTAGAAAAGGATAGAGAAGAGGCGGAAGGGGGGCCGCTCCTCGGTCACAACACCCTAAAGTACTTTAAATTGGGGTGGGGGTAGAAAGTATGAGTGTGAAATCTGAGTCGTCTAGGAATGTCAAAATTTGAAGAGGGAAGTAGGATTAATAGCAGTCCGTTGTTCTAAAGTAAGTCCAACATGCCCAGGTTTGTGTGAATTTCTGCAATCGTTGATGTAAATCAGTTCCATTACATATTACATTCCATTACATATATATGTAAATCAGTTCCATTATATATATTTATCATGCACTTTGCATTTGATTTGTATATTGCTACCTGTTTATTAAGAACACATTGTATATAAATATGTGTATATATTTGTATCTTGTATTCTGATTTTTCCTGCATTGTCTCCTGTGTTGTCCCCTTTTCCAAAAAAAATATTTTTCTGGTCCCTGTTGCCCTGTTTTGAGTTCCTTTGACTACCTGGGTACGCCATCTTCAACTCTCTGAATTGTCCAATTATATTGGTTTATATAGCCCGGTTAGAGGTCAGGGCTCTCCATCTTCTTGGGGTAGGGGCATGTTCCAGAGTTAGTGGAGCACATACGTCACTTCCTCTGGCAATTATGTCATAATAAACCTAGTTGGGTCCAGTTATCTGGGTTCACTGGGGGTGGCGGTGTTGGTGCCACAAACAGCCCAGGCCAGAGATGACACTGACTATCCCATCTTAGCAGGAGCAGTTCTTTCCTATCCTTTGGACAGCTGTCCAGTTTGACTATGTGTAGGCTTGTGGGGGGGGGGCTTTTACCCTTATATACTGTGACCCTACTACACACTTTTCTAAACTCCTACCATGTACCCCATACTCATTCACATGGGGGATCTGCTTTACTGCTTTAGTGCTGGTATGGTTCAGGAGGGGGTTGCTCTCTCATCCCACCACTTTCCTCACCTGTCAGACTGCATGCTCTGCATTTGGGGGGCATGCTTTTTTTTCTCATTGCGTTTTCATTGCCAGCTTTCTTTTTTTTATTTTTTATTCAGCTATAAGTGGGAAAACCCGCTGCTCTTTAACAACCAGCTATTTTTCATACAAAATTTGAATCGGTCACTGATTCAATCCATTCTAAAATTTTGGAATTTGTTAGAAATAAAGAAATCAAATTATATTTTATTTTTAATTTCCGGCATTCTTTCCAAGTCACACACAAGTCACATGTATATCATGCATGTGAGACTTTCATGTGACTTTTGAAGGCTTACAATGAAGTCTTTGGCCCTCAAGCCTCATTAAAGTCAGACCAAAGTACTGTAGTGCAGGAACTACTTTAAGGTTGCTGTAACCTTAAGTTGCACAGATATGAATGGTACTCATTGGGAAACATGGGGTGCGACTTGTCATGCATCTCTGGGGTGCACAATTTGCACAAGTGTATATGGGGCCTAAAGATATATACTGCTGGAGGACAATATGGCCAAACAGAACTTTACGGCACACAAGCCCTTCTACCAAAAAGCATAGTTACTAATCCAAGCCTGCATCAGGTATCTACAGTATACTCTGTATAATAAACATAAGACTATATTCTATACATGTACTGTATTTCTGCATGTTATCACATTGTTCATATAAACATAAACTTTGAATTAATACTAGTGTCTTGCACAGCAAAATGCACTGTATTCTTTATTTTGAACAATGTGCAGCTTTCATTGGGATACTGATTTGTACAACAAGGGTAATTGACAACTCAGTTTACAGAAACCTAACACTTGCACTTCTTTTCTCGGCTACAAGTTCTTCCACCTTAATGGTTATATATACACACTAAATGTTCTTTGAAAAGTCATGCTGCTCTCCTAAATCGTTTATTTCACCTAATTTCAACCTACACCTTTTCCAGTGTAAAAATTAAAGGTAACTCCTTCAAAGGAATATATTGAACAATCGCAAGGTATTATATAGAAAAATTAAAGGTAACTCTTTAACCACTTGCCTACAGGGCACTTTCACCCATTTCCTTCCCTGGTTACTTTTCAGCTTTCAGCGCTCTTGCACTTTCAATAAGAATTGTGAGAAAAAGAAACCTCCGCTCCAGGCAAATGCAATAAGCAATCAATGTCCTCCTCAAAAACCGTGGGTGCTGGCAATGCACAAAGCAGAACTCAATGAAGAAAATTCATGGACAGCCGCACACCAAAATACACCTAAAAGGGTGGCTTTTATTTAAGTAAACAGGATAAAAAGCAGTACAAAACACAGCACAGCAAGCAGTGGGATAAAAAAGCTGACATGTTTCGCAAAAAAATCAGTGCTTAGTCACCGGATGGCTGCAGCTATTTGCTCTCCCTCTTCTCACTGACAACTTCTATGTGAGAAGAAGAGAGCTGATAGCTTAGCAACCGACTCTCTATTTACGTCATATGGTTCCTGTCATTGGACACAGCCATCATGTGATCAGGAGGGGCAGTCACAGAGCCCTTCTGCTGATCTGAGATGCTCCGTGTCTAGGTCACACAAATGCATCGGGATTGCGGCACCACGTGGGCATGGGCGCCACGTGGGCATGGGTGCCACACGTGATCCCTCGCCTTCTGAAGGACGTCCTGAATGTCCACTCAGAAGAAGGACGTGCCCAATCGGCCATATATGTGCAGTTGCCAGGTGGGATATAATGAACAATTGCAAGGCATTTTAGAGAAAATTGAACGGTAACTCCTTTTAGGGATATGATGAACAATTGCAAGGTATTAACCCCCTCCCCGCCAGTGTAATTTTTACATTGATCAGTGTATTTAATAATGTCACTGGTCCCCAAAAATTAATTTGTCTGCAGCAATGTCACAGTCCTGCTAAAAATCGCAGATCACCACCATTACTAGTAAAAACAATAAAAAATATATAAAAGTCCATAAATCTATCCCATAGTTTGTAGGCGTGATAACTTTTGCGCAAACCAATCAATATATACCTATTGCGATTATTTTACCAAAAATATATAGAAGAATATATCGGCCTAAACTGATAAATAAATGTGCTTTTTTTATTATTTGGAATATGTATTATATCAAAACGTTAAATAGTAAAAATAAAAACCTCAGAGGTGATCAGCAAAGAAAGCTCTATTTTTGTTTGGGTACAGCATTACACAAATGCGCAATTGTCAGTTAAAGCGACGCAGTGCTGTATCACAAAAAATGGCCTGGTCATTAAGGGGGAAAATCCTTGCAGTCATTAACTAGTTAAGCATTATTAACCACTTCTCAGCTTCGCTATAGCCGAATGACGGCTACAGCGCGGACCTGAATTGCCTGGAGGCCGTCAATAGACTTCCTCCTGTGCTCGAGCGGCCTGTATGCTCCCTGCAGGGCGCGCATGCCTCGCTCTGTGATCAGCGAGTCTATAAGACTAGTTGGATCAGAGATCGGAGTAATGGGTCGATCCTGACCCCTTACCACATGATCAGCTGTCAGCCAATGACAGCTGATCATGTGATGTAAACAGAGCTGGTAATAGGCTATATTTTCTTCTCACGCTAATAGCGTGAGGTGGAAATAAAAAGCTGATCACCGGCAAAAGACAGCGGGACATCGATCCCGATCAGGGAGAGCTACAGACAACTGTCAGTGCCACCTGCCTGTGCCCACCAGTTCCGCCTATCAATGCCCACAGTGCCCACAGTGCCACCTATCAGTGCCTATCAGTGCCCACAGTGCAACATCTATTCAGTGCCTTAATCAGTGCTGCCCATCATTGTCACCTACCAGTGCCCGTCATTGTCACCTACTAGTGCCCATCAGTGTCACATATTAGTGCTTATGAGTGCCATCTATCTGTGCCCATCAGTGCCACCCATCAGTGCCGCCTTATCTGTCCTCATCAGTGCCACCTTATCTGTCTCTATCAGTGCCGCCTTATCTGTGCCTATTAGTGCTGCCTTATCTGTTCCTATCAGTGTCCACCAGTGCAGCCTAGCAGTGCCCACCATTGCAGCCTAGCAGTGCCCATGAGCGCTGCATCATTTTCCATCTTTTTTAGTTTGTTTAGCAAAAAATAAAAATCCCAGATGTGATCAAATACCACCAAAAGAAAGCTCTGTTTGTGGGGGGGGGGGGGGGGGGGGAATGATAAAAATGTAATGTGGATACAGCATTGTATGACCCTGAAATTGTCATTCAAATTAAATCAGCGCTGAAAGCTGAAAATTGGTCTGGGCCCGAGGAGGGTTTAAGTGCCCAGTAAGCAAGTGGTTAAAATCACTGTTCTCTTTTTGCATTGACAAATGTCCCCTAGGGCAGTACCCAGGTCCCCAAACACTTTTTATGGCAATAACTTGCATATAAGCCTTTAAAATTAGCACTTTTGATTTTTCATGTTTGTATTCCATAGACTTTAATAGGGTTCGCTGGAACTTTTTGCCTGTTTGCATGTTCTGGTGCGAATCAAACCAGGGGGGAGGGGTTCACCCCATCCCTGGATATAATGAACAATTGCAAGGTATTATACAGCAGTGTGAAAAGGCTGACTAGAACTCTTCTTAGTTTCCATTGCCTGACTGCACAGGATTGGGTCATTCTAGTATTCTCTGCTTCTTTTGTCTGGCAGTTCTTACCCTTTAAAACGTAATCTGTTGCACATTTTACTTTCCCCTTCTCTGTCTGTTCCAGTTACTATAATTAGATGATACTTTTATCCTAATACAACCTTAAGAACTGTTAACATTATCCTTTTTTTTCTAATTCACTCACTTGAAGCCTGCATGTTCTCTCTTATTATTTTTACATGGAGACAATTGATTTTCTGCCTGGAAATGGAGGCATTAAATCATAGTTTGTAATTGAAAAGCCACCATATATATGTTAACAGCAATTCACAGCTATGTTTGTATATATGCATCAAGTGGAAATTTGTGTCTTGATTTTATTCTGTGTTTTTTTCTCACAATATTTGGTGTACTTATTTCAATATACTAAAGCAGAATATAATTTTGGTACTGGCTTTATACAGGAAAACAAATATATGGTGTTTGTGTGTTAAAAAAAGGAAATATGCAAAGCAATCTTATCTCTGCTAACAATCTGGTAGAATCTTCTGTGGTCAGGAATATTTGTGTCTTTATGGATTGGTAGCTTACCATAATTTTTTAATTGTGCATGTTTAGAGCATCCTGGGCAGACAAAGATTTTTTTTAAATATTGTTCGATGTATATGATTTCCAAAATATACCTTAGTGATGATTTATGACAACTGCAGGCCACTTGTGCAGTGCAACCTTTATATTATTAGCTGTGATCAATATAATTTCCCTTATATGTAATCATGCTGGCAGTGGACCCAGTTGTCCATTTTGTCTGTCAGGCTGTCAATCAATTTGTTCCACTCTATTGTTGTATGGAATCTTACCAAATGATAACATTTACAGAATGCAGGTTCTATTTGCACAAAGGCTTGTTTGAAAGACAGTGAAATCAGTTGTAATCACAGAGAAATAATACAATAGAATACATAACCTGTGTGCAGAAAAATCTTCTACAGCACTTTGTGAATTTTTGTGATTTAATGAAATAGAAAACAATAAAAGCATTGCATTATTGTGCATTATTGTGCAAAAACAAAAACAACCAAGGTCAGCAGCCAGTTAAAGATCAGCATGATCACCAAAATATACTATGCTAAAAACAAAACACCTTGGCCCAGATTCACAGAGCGATTACGCCTGCGCAACAGGAGATGCGCGTGCGTAAGTCGAAATGTGCGCGTGCGTTTCGATGCGCGGCATCCCCAGAACGAGATACGCAAAAAATCTACTTTTTTTTGTCCCGCGTAATTTCGTTAGACTGGCGCATCCGTCCGCGCAAAAGTGCGCTAGACACACCATTGATTTGCTAGTCAAATATGCTAATGAGGGACTTACGGGGATCCACAAAACAACGTTGGGGCAGTGCAGGCGACGCAGTGTGCGCAACAGCAAAATGTCCTGTCTAAAATTAGAGCATATAAAAGCTGGTCTAACAAGAGAAAAAAAGTCTACTTGTTAGATAAAGCAACACTGTTAGTGAGGAGCTCAGCAGTCACACGTGTTGCACAACAATCTGTATGCCAACATGCCAGGGGCATCGTCGCGCATAGCTATACTACTGACTTTTGATGAATAAAGAAGGATGAGGGCACGGAGGATGGCACGGGAGAGGATATACCGCACACGCATAGACCTCTTTGGCATGAGTGATTCTGAGGTGTTTCGCATCTTCAGATTCACCCCTCATGCCATCCTGGAATTAACCACAACCCTGCAGGAGGACATCACCAGCCCAACACACCGCTCACATGCAGTGCAGCCACTGGTCAAGGTACTGGCAACACTCCATGTCCTTGCCAGTGGCTCTTTTCAGCGTACAAGTGGAGTGGTGGCTGGGATGTCACAATCCTCCATGAGCAGATGTGTGCACCAGGTTGTCCCTGCAATTCTCAGATGCATGGCCAACCAAATCATCAAATCCACCACTGAGGAGCTGCGGCTGAAGGCAATGACAGATTTCTACAGAATTGCCAGATTCCCACGCACTGTGGGGGCCATTGATTGCACACATGTGGCACTCCAGCCCCCCCAGGAGACAGAGCACATGTACCGCAATCGGAAGCATTGGCATTCCATCAATGTACAGGTGATAGTCGATGCCCAAGGCCTCATATGGCACGTCCGTGCCAAACACCCAGGGTCCAGCCATGACAGCTACATATACAATCAATGCCACATCCGAATGGAATTCGATCAGAACGTGTATGGGGACACCTGGCTGGTGAGTGACATGGGAGTCAGGCATGACTATCCCCTCCCATGATGCACATCACAAGGGGCACATGCATGACTAACATCCTCCTGTCTTTTCCCTTACAGGTGACTCTGCATATCCACTGGGACCCCATCTCATGACTCCTATCCGGCACCCCCAAACCCCAGGAGAGGAAAGATACAATCAAGCACATGCCCAAACACGAGCAGTGGTGGAGCGCACCTTTTGCCTCCTAAAGTCACGTTTCCGATGCCTGGATAAGTCTGAGGGTACCCTCTTGTATTCCCCAAACTTTGTGTGCCAGATCATCGGTGCATGTTGCATGCTGCACAACTTTGCAGAAAGAAAGGGCCTGCAGATTGGCCTACGTGATGACCTGACCCCTGAACCAGACAATCCCCCCCTAACCGAGGCTACCCCGTCTTCTGAGGGAAGAGCAGCCAGGAGCCAGCTCACATTGGGCATCTTTGCACGTTAAACATACACATTAATCATGGCACAATGAGAATGCATGCATGCACAACACTGTGGTCCCTAGCACACACACCCCACATCCACATCAAATTGGATTGGCACCAGTCCACCATGCAGGACTTGTGAGCAGCAACGCCACGCCACGCCAAGGCTCCAATTATGTCACTGTACATTCATACACCATTCACACGGACCTGGGGATCACTTCTCCCTGGTCCTGGGGAACCCTTCTCCACCAAAATTGAGGGTGACACCCCTTTTCTGGCAGGAATGTCACCCCCACATTCACACAGCATTCACAACCCAAAAAAAAAAAAAATTACCTGCAAAAGCAAAAAATTTCCAGAAAAACAAATTATTGTCCTTTGCGTGAGCCACGCCTGGGGCGCCCCCGGCCACGGCCCCGGCTTCTCAGGGGAGACTCATGGGGGAGGGGGTAAAACCGGGGAAGAAGGAGCAGCCCCTGATCTCTGCCCACCTGGCGGCCTGCCCTCCAAGGCCACGGCTATTCTGTCCAGGGCAGTACCAAGTGTTGCCGTGTTGGCCTGGATAGCCAGGGTAAGGGCCCTCACATCCTGCCCAACGCCTGCTGATGTCGTCTGCAGTTCGTTTAGGCAGGTTGTGAAAGCCCGGGAGTGTGAGTCCAGGTTCCCCAGCGTATCCTTGATGGAGGACAGGCTCTCCTCCATCCGCACCAATGTCTGGCTGACCTGTCCCAGATGGCGGGTCTGGAGGAACTGGTCCCTTCTCAGAGTGGCGGGCAGGAGATCGGCCACCCCTCTGGTGGTCTGGGATGACACCCTGCCTCCAGCTGATGCTTGTGGCCAGGGAGAAGGGGAGGCCCTTGTGAGGGGAGCCATGTTGGGGAAGGAGAGGGGGGCTCCCCCTTAGGGAGGCCTGCCTGCTGCCAGCCAGAGGGGAAGAGTCCTCAAAAACCAAACGTCCAGTGCCTGACATGGACTCCTCCTCCTCATGATTCTCCTCCTCCTCATGATTCTCCTGCTCCTCTTGAACCTCCTCCGCGGACTCCGGCCTTGTTGGGGGGGCCTCATTAGGCTGCTGTCCTGGGGTTGGTGCGGTCAGGCCAGATGGCCCTGCACCCTCCTGCACATCTGTGGATGACACAAAACATTCACAGGTTGGAGGATCCACACACTTGCCACATATTCCCTTTCACCCCCTCCCCCACACATGCTACACACCTGATATTAAAAAAAAAAACTTACCTGGCACCACGGGCTCCGGACTTGAGTCAAATCAAATATAGCTGGGACCCCAAAGGTAACCCAGAAATAATTTGGAAGAAGGGGGGGTGGGCGGGTGGACTATAGCGGTACTGCGTACAAGAAGGTACAAGGGAACATGGACTGAGGTAAAAAATTACATTTGTTTATTATAATGAACAAGTAGGACACACGTTATTAGATCATAAAAAACAAACAAACAAAAACAATATTAAAAGCGTGACACAGTGCATGCCAAACCAGGTCACCGAGGTGTTAAATCAACCCTAGACAAGGGGGAGCGGTGAAGAGGGTGTGGTCATGCCCGTTGAATCTCAATCTCGACTAGTTTCGCAACATTAGTTGCTTCATCAGGAGAGGTAGTCTGCACTGTTTAAAGGAGACCACCGAAAGCTATGAACCGCTGTTGGAGGAAGGTAGCCTCTCAAGAACGAATAGAAAGTAGAGGGAGCCACAATAAGGGCTATCCTGAAAAAAGCTGTGTGTAAAATTAAAAAGGTAAGGACCTGTGAACCAAATTAATGGATCAAGGAAAAGGCGTAACTGGCGTGGGTGTTTGGTAAGTATCCCACACTAGATGCATGAAGTTGAGAACCAGTGGTCGGTAGAACGCACTGTATGGTCCACAGGATCCGGTGTGTGTCACGATGATGGTACTTTTATGCCTGTTTACTTTTGTGTTTACTCCAAGAGGCTTTAATTTAATCAATGGACTTGAGTCAAAGCCGGGCAGGCCCTCAACTTCATGCCGATGAAAGGTCAGGGCCACCGCACGCTCCTCCGCTGTCAGCCTAATACAGCATGGTGGGCCCCCTCCTGTGCCCCTGGCATGGGCATGCATTCTGGCCAGCTTCTGTTTGACCAGACGCCGGAGGTCATTGATTTTTTTGTCAATCCCAGACCGGGTCCGTGTCTCCCCCTGCCCTGCTGAATTGACCTGCTCAGTGATCCTATCCAAAATCTCCCTCCTCCTGGCCGGGGTGGTGTTGGCACTCTCTGGGCCGTGGAGGTAACGCCCATACTCGCTAATGGCTCGGGCAAGAATTTGTTTTTCCACAACTGTAAAATTCAGCTTTCGTTTTCTCTCTGTCATCCTTCCAAAAAAACTCACTCCCAGTCCACAAAATTCACTCACACAAACAAGCCCAACCAATCAAGCAAAAACACACACAGAGAGAAAACTACTCAGCAATAAACAGTCATAAAAAACAAAACAAAAATACAGCAGGAAAACAAACAAACACAAATATATCAATCAAACAAACAGTCTCTCAAACACTTATCAAAAACCACTTTCAAAAATCTACTAACAAACACTTGATCACACAGAACACTAATCTGACAACTACAAAACACACCGCAACGAACAACAGGACAAAAGCACTTGGTTAAATGGGAAGGGACAAAGGGATGTACTTTTGCAATGCAAGTGCGTTTGTGTGTGTCTATTTATGCTGTTTGCGTAGTTCACAACGTTGCCCTAGTCCATTTCCAATTTCACTGATTGCGCCGCTCCCGAGTTGTGAGCATGCGCACAGCGGAGCTGACATGGTATGCTTCAAGCGCACATGCGCGAGCCGGCCGGCCCTTCATTTGCATGGGGTCACGGCTCATTTCAATGTAACATGCCCACGTCCTTCCCAATTTGTATTACTCCTCCTTACGCCTCTGAAAAAACGTTACGCATGCGCAATTTCCTGCGCAAAAGCTACGAGAATAGGGTGATTACACGGCAAAATTGCGCAAGTCTAACGTAAAGGCGGTGCGCTACGCCGGTCCAATAATGCGCAGATGTACCTGAATCTGGGCCCTTAACTTCATATTACAAAAATGATATATAAATAAAAAAAAAAAAAATATATATATATATATATATATATATATATATATACACACACTATATTACCAAAAGGGACACCTGAGCTTACAAACACATTAACTTTAGTGTCATTCCAGTCTTAGTCTGTAGGCTTCAATACAGGCGGTTGCGAACAAGTTAGAGACTGTAGGCTTGTTCTTGTGTCAAATTTGATAGTAAGTCAGAACAGTATGGGCCAGATTCACAAAGCACTTACTCCGGAGTATCACGAGTTAGGCACGCGTAAGTCTAAAAATGCACACGCTTATCTATGCACCGTATCCCCAAAACGATATACGCCTGAAATCCACATTTTTTTAGACCGACGTAATTTGGATAGACCGGCGCAGCGTGTGTGCGTGCAAAACTGCACTAGACACACCATTGATTTGCTATGCAAATATGCAAATGAGGGAGATACGCCGATCCACAAAAGTAAGTTTGTGCAGTGCAATCTACACGATGTGCTTATCAGCTGCACGGCCGGTCTAAAATTAGACCATATAAAAGCTTGCTTAAAATTAGACAATCCGTCTACATGTCAGCAAAAGCAACACCATTAGGGCCGAGCTGAGCAGCCACACTTGCAGGACAACAATCTGTATGCCAACATGCCAGGGGCATCCTTGCTCATAGCTATACTACTGACTTTAGATGAGCGCAGAAGGAGGAGGGCACGGAGGAGGGCACGGGAGAGGATCTTTGTCAGGTATATCCGTGGGGTGAGCCCAATGGTAATAGGCCCCCCTTTTGGCTGGAATTAGGGTGCAATTGGAGAGATACCCTGTGTTAATAGGAGGGTAGATGTTGGTTCCTCAGCTTCCACTAATTTCAGTGAAATTGAGTAAAGGTGGATTAATTAGGTCAGGAGCCTGTGCAGGCCAGCAGGCCCAAAGATTGCTAAAGTAAAATGATCCTATGCTGCTATAAGGATGCCAGTTGTGACCGATGCACCCTAAACCATATAAAACAAAGAAAAAATGTGTCTCTAGAGTCTAATAGGTAGGAATCCATACTAGTGAGGTTGATTACACTAGTAACCACACTAGTAGGCATTCCTACCTATTAGACTGGCCGGCCCTTCATTTGCATGGGGTCACGGCTCATTTCAATGGAACACGCCTACGTCCTTCCCACTTTGAATTACACCGCCTTACGCCTCGGAATTTACATTGCACCGGTGAAAATGTGTCTGAAAATACTACGAGGATACGGTACTTGTGCCTAGAAATTAAGCCGGTCTAACTTAAAGAAGTTGCACTACGCCATTCGAAAAATGCGCCGATGTATGTGAATCTGGCCCTATATTTCTAAGTGTAACTCCAGCATGTGTAGTGATGTGGGATGTTCTGGGTGCTTCTGTTGTGTTAATTGGGGCTCTTGTGGCCATGCAGTACTACCGTGTCCAGGACCAGTGTGGAGCGCAAGGTGACGTCACACCACCTCCATTCGAGTCATTCATAACTTTGATGTTCGTAATTCAGGGACTGCCTGTATTGAGTCAGCCCACCCTTTGTAGCCATAACAGCTTCAATTCTTCCACAAGGTTTAGGAGCGTGTCTATAAGAATGTTTGACCATTGTTCCAGAAATTTGTGAGGTCAGACGCTGATTTAGGACGAGAAGGCCTGGCTCGCTGTCTCTGCTTTAATTCATCCTATAGGTCAGGGATGTATTCTGGCCTAGGCCGACAAGGCCCAGGCCTAGGGCGGCACTTTGCAGGGGGCGGCAGAGGGCCAATTACAAGACTCTGGGGGGGGCATCATGGGAAATTAAGTCTCTGGCCCCAGTGTGTCCATAGACACTAAGCTACAGCCCCCAGCATGCAAGCACTCTGCTGGAGGGAGGGGGTGTTAGAAGAGGCGCAAAAGAGAATACTGTGCTTGAGAAACCAGAGAGGGAGCCACACTGTACCCCGCACCACCAGAGAGTACCCCATGCACTGCTGTACCCCATGCCGTGCTGTACCCTGCGCCACCAGAGAAGGAGCCACGCTGTACCCGCGGCACCAGAGAAGGAGCCACGCTGTACCCGCGGCACCAGAGAGGGAGCCACGCTGTACCCGCGGCACCAGAGAGGGAGCCACGCTGTACCCGCGCCACCAGAGAGGGAGACACGCTGTACCCGCGCCACCAGAGAGGGAGCCACGCTGTACCCGCACCACCACAGAGGGAGCCACGCTGTACCCGCAATACCAGAGAGGTAGCCACGCTGTAACCCAGGGTTTGACAAATCCGGTCGCCATGGCGACTAGAAAAAGCATCCTGGCAAGTGGGGTCTTGGCTGGGAAGGTAGACATAGGCAAAAAAAAATTTTGTTCCATAGGACCGGCGCTCTGAGGACTAGGCCGAAGCTGTGGCCTCGCCTAAAACATCCTGCCCGCACCTCGCGGCGATCCTGGGAAAAGGCCGCAAGCGGCATCTGTCCTCTGTCCATCTCCCATGGCTCCCTCTGTCCGTCTCCCACAGCATCCCTCTGTCTGTGTCCCTCTGTCCATCTCCCGCGGCGTCCCTCTGTCCGTCTCCCACAGGGCATCCCTCTGTCCATCTCCCACAGGGCGTCCCTCTGTCCGTCTCCCACAGGGCGTCCCTCTGTCCGTCTCCCACAGGCCGTCCCTCTGTCCGTCTCCCACAGGGCGTCCCTCTGTCCGTCTCCCACAGGGCGTCCCTCTGTCCGTCTCCCACAGGGCGTCCCTCTGTCCGTCTCCCACAGGGCGTCCCTCTGTCCGTCTCCCACAGGGCGTCCCTCTGTCCGTCTCCCACAGGGCGTCCCTCTGTCCGTCTCCCACAGGGCGTCCCTCTGTCCTCTTCCCATGAATATGACAGGGCGGGTCTTAAAGAAGGGGTGTGGCTTTGACATTAAGGGGTGGGTCATATTTAAATTAGGGGTGTGCAAGTTAAGTCAGGCCTAGGGCAGCACAAAACCTAAATACACCTCTGCTATAGGTGTTCTATCAGGTTGAGGTCAGGACAGTCAAGTTCCCACACCTCAAAGTCACTCATCCATGTCTTCATGGACCTTGCATCAAGGTGAAGGACATAACACCATAGCAGTACATGCCTGCATCAATGTAAATTGCACTAAAAAGTGTAATGTAAATAAATAGCTTTATTCACATGGGTTTTAACAACATGCTTTTATTTGCAGCGCATTTTGCTGCATTGTCAAACATGTCAGCATAAGCATCTTTGGTCAGTTAATGTAGGAAATACATTTTAAATGAAATGTTTCCTAAAAGAAAACATAGGGACATTGCTAATCTCTTTCTAAAAATTATAGTTACTTGGGAGCTATGTTAACTAGGGGTGCGAATTTCATCGATGCATGTGACCGGAAAAATCGTTGTCGGGTGATGTCATCCCGACTTGGCCTGCCCCTCCCAGCAGAGCGCTCTGAGCTTGGCTGTCAAAATAACTGTTTTGTAATAAATCCAGAGTTTCAATTCATTAAATTCCCACCGCTGTGTGTGCTTTTTAAAATATATGCAGCTTTTTACCTCATTTCTTAGTTTGTGTATAACTGTATATGCCGCTCATGTGACTACCCGACCCAGCCCACCTCTCTCCTCTCACGTCTCTCCTGACGTCAGCCTCTCTTCTGATCTGATAGCTACAGTCAGTGGGCGGGGCTGAGAACTCCCACTGATGTCAGGAGAGACGTGAGATGAGAGACAAGAGAGGAGCATATACAGTTACACACAGACTAAGAAATTAGGTATAAAGCTGCATATATTTAAAAAAAAAAAAAAAAAACGGTGGGTACTTAATGGATTATAACTGCATTTATTACAACACAGTTATTTTAACAGCAGTGAGTAGAGTACAAATGTGTTTGCGCTCTACTCACACCTCCTACACGTGCTCTCTGCTGACATTTCCCTGGCTTTGTGTTTGCACATTCCACTGTATTAACTCCTAGTGTGCTGGAAGTTGCAAACGGTAAAGCCCAGAGGAACTGTCAGGACAGAGACAGTAGTACAGGGAACTTCACAGGGCTGTTTATTAGCTGAGGATTCTAGTCCCTCCTGTACCCTGTAGTGCACTGGATTAGTGCACAGACCGTTTCAGCAGACAAATTCGATCGTGTGTACGGGCAGACAGACAGATTTTTCCAGCAGACAGATTTTAAAGCATGCTTTAACTACTTGAGATCCGCGCTATAGCTGAATGACGGCTTTAGCGCGGATCTAAATTACCAACAAGCCGTCAATTGACGGCTTGTCATTGGCAGCTTCCCTGCGTGCGCTCCAGAGTGCGCTGCGGGGAAACACTGTGTTGGCCGTGTCCCTTGGACACAGCCAATCACAGATCGCCGCGAACGGCCAATCAGAGTGGCCGTTTGCGATGCGATCTGTGCGGCCAATGAGAGATGATCTCATATGTAAACATATGAGATCATCTCTCATTGCCGTTTTACACAGAGACAGCGTCCGTGCTGTCTCTGGAGAGAAGGAGAGCGATCTGTGTCTCTTGTACATAGGGACACAGATCGGTCACCCCCCCAGTCACCCCCCCTCCCCCCACAGTTAGAACACTATACAGGGAATACATTTAACCCCTTCCTCACCCCCTAGTGTTAACCCCTTCAATGCCAATCACATTTATACAGTAATTAGTGCATTTTTATAGCACTGATCGCAGTATAAATGTGAATGACGCCAAAAATGTGTCAAAAGTGTCCGATGTGTCCGCCATAACGTCGCAGTCCCAATAAAAAAATCTCAGATCGCCGCCATTTCTAGTAAAAAAAAAAAAAATAATAATAATTCTGTCCCCTATTTTGTAGGCACTATACATTTTGCGCAAACCAGGCGCTTATTGCGATTATTTTTTTTATTTTTTTTACCAAAAATATGTAGAAGAATACGTATCGCCCTAAACTGAGAAAAAAAAGTGTTTTTTTTTTAAATTGGGATATTTATTATAGCAACAAGTAAAAAATATTGTATTTTTTTTCAAAATTGTCGCACTTTTTTGTTTATAGCGCAAAAAATAAAAATCGCAGAGGTGACCAAATACCACCAAAAGAAAGCTCTACTTGTGGGGAAAAAAGGACGTAAATTTTGTTTGGGAGCCATATTGCACAACCGCGCAATTGTCAGTTAAAGCGACGCAGGGCCGGAAGCTGAAATATCACCTGGGCAGGAGGGGGGTATAAGTGCCCAGTAAGCAAGTGGTTAAAATCTGTCTGCTGGGAATCCGTCCGTCCGATATGTCTGCTGGTTAGTACGCTAACCAGCAGACATATCTGCCCGCACATGCGTCGAATGGATTCGACGCATGCGCGGAAGTGTTTTACTTCCTGGTGCGGTGACGTGGCGGCGTCAACGTCACCGTCACGTCACCGCGCTGTCTGCCGGCGGGGATTTTGGTTTGATCGTGTGTACAGCGATCAAACCAAAATAGCCCAGCAGACAAATCTGATCAAATCGGTCTGTCAGACCGATTTGAACAGATTTATTTAATGGTGTGTAAAGTGGAGTTCCACCCGTTTTTTAATTTATTAAAAGATAGCAGCTACAAAAAATGTATCTGCTGACTTTTAATAAACTGACACTCTGACCCTGTCCCACGGTCCATCAATGCAGTCACACAGAGCCCCGCTTATCTCCCCCTCCTTACCCTCCTCACCTCGCCATCAAATCTACTGTGGGCAGTGGTGCCCGGCCGTGACAGCTTACGGGAGTGAGGTTATTTTTAATTCAAAGCAGAGTTCCAGTAAATTTTTTGTTTATTAAAAGTCAGCAGCTACAAAACAAAAGTGTATCTTCTGACTTTTAATAAAAAGACACTCATCTGTCCCACAATCCAGAACCCTCCATTCTCTCTCCGCCTGTCCACGACGCTGGAAATACTACTGTGGGCATCTGCTGTGACAGCTTGCAGCTTTACAACTGGGTGGGCATGTCTCACTGTGCTGTCCTGCATAGCCGGGCAATCTTCTAGGACCTGTGATGTGTCCCAGAAGATTGCAGGGAGTAAGGGCCACCTAGGCAGCCCAAGCGGAAGTGGGAGCAAATCAATAATCGCGATGCATCGCGGAATCAAATCAAATTGAATCGTGAGACCAGTGAAGATGCGCACCCCAATGTTAACCCTTTGGTCTCGGCATAAAAGAAAATCAGACTTCATTATTTTCAAGTCTTTTCTGACTTATATAACTGAAACAAGAAGGTTTTTATGACTGTGAGGTATTTACATAATGAGAAGTCAATCTGTATGTTTCTCTCAGAAAAGGAGTCTTTCACTAACTAAATGCCGAGGAAGGCTACTCAAGTTCAGATTAAAGTAGAACTATAGGCAAAATGTTTTTTGACCCTACCCTGTCATATTTTATTTCCATGTCCCATGGTGCAGATTTTGCTTCACTCTCTGTCCCATAGTCAAACATGGCCTTTAATCCGTATACTAGCCTCCACCTTTGTGTTTCACCTTAATCTAGTTTGTACTTTTACAGATTGCTGTCTTTCCAGTTCTATGACCCTCTGAAAACCTTCAATCTTCTTTATTTTAAATTCTCCTTATATTATGTGTTATGTTGAACTCCATTTAGAGATTTTTCCCAGTACAGGCATACCCTTCTTTTAAGTACACAATGGGGTTTATTTACTAAAGCTGGAAAGTGCACAATCAGGCTCACTTCTGCACAGAAACCAATGAGCTTCCAGTTTTTATTACCAGGCTTAATTGAACAAGCTGGGGTTAGAAGCTCATTGGTTTCTATGCAGAAGTGAGCCTAATTTTTCAATTTCCAGCGATAGTAAATAATCCCCATTGTGTATGTAAAAGTGGGGTATGCCTGTATACTGGTGAAAGAACGTTTGTCAAGTTGTTATTACTGTGTTCCCTTTGGGGGGGAATTTCTTAAAGCGGAGTTCCGCCAAAAATAATAAAAAAAGTCAGCAGCTACAAATACTGCAGCTGCTGACTTTTAATATATGGACACTTACCTCTCCTGGACACCCACAATGTCAGCACCCAACACTCAGACTCTAGGGTGCTGTCGCCGCCATCTCCGGTAAGGGAATCAGGAAGTAAAGCCTTGCCGGTTCACTTTCTAGCTCCCTACTGCGCATGAGCGAGTTGCTCTGCGCAATCCCACTGGTCCCTGCTGTCTTTTGGGACCTGTGTGTCAGAAGACAGCAGAGGGTAGAGAAGGGGCCAGACGTGGCATTGGTTGCTGCGGCGATCTATGTCTGGAAGTGGGAGCAAATATATGGATTACACCGGTATCTGCCCCACCCTCCCCTGAAAAGTGCTAAATGTGAAACTAGAGTATAGTGAGTAAGGGTGTCATGATCAGCTTACCATGTATTCAGAGCTGAAACAGGGCTACCTACAGGCAGTGCACAAAAACATAGTAACAAATTTCCACAATGCAAATGTATTTCTTCAAAGAAAGTACAGGATAAAAATCATACAGATAATAACATGCTTCAGCTAATCCTGGCTTTAGTCATAGGGGTAGATTCACGTAGATCGGTGCATATTTATGCCGCCATAGCGTATCTTTTTACGCTACGCCGGCGCAACGTTGAGAGGCAAGTATGACATTCACAAAGAAAATGCGCCCAACATTGCGCCAGCATAGCGTATAGTTGTTGGCGTAAGCCGACGTAAGTCAAAGTAGGTGCAAGTGGGCTGGAAGTGGACGTGTAACATTGAAATGAAGTGTGACCCCATGCAAATGATGGGCTGAGCTTCAAAAAACGAACTGCGCATGCGTCGTATCTTTGACGCATCCCCGTGCGCATGCGTACAACCACGTCAAAATAACTGCCTAAGATACGTCAAATCACTGCCTACGACGTGAACGTAACCTACGCCCAGCCCTATTCATGTAGTACTACGTAAACGACGTAAAATACGACGTCTGTTCCCTGGTCCATACCTTTGCATAGGTTGCGCCTCCTATATGAGGAATAACTTTACGCCTGACGTAAGCCTTACGCAAACCGCGTATCTTTTCTGCCTGGCGCATCTACGTTCGTGAATCGGCATATCTTACTCATTTGCATATTTGCAATGGGGCATCCAGCGTAACTATGCGCCCAAGATACGCCGGCGTAGGCAAGTTACGTTGGTCGGATGAAGTCAGTTTTTAGGCGTATCTTGGTTCTATGGGTACGGTGCAGAGATACGACAGCGCATTTTTACACTTAGGCGGCGCATCTCGAGATACGTCGGCGTAAGTGCTACGTGAATCCGGGCCATATTGTCTACAACTCAACTTAGGACTGGCTGAGATGCATTGGCATCTGTAGTGTTGTTATCTTTGTACTCACTGTCAAGAAATACATTTGGCTGGTGTTTTGTAACTGGGTGAGAATAATTTTCTCTAAAAAAGAATGCATAATGAACATAAAAATCTCATATCCAAAGCTTAAACATATATGAGGTTTTGCGAAACAATTAAATACACCCACATTGATTAAAAAGAAAATATGCATTTATGTTTTGCATTGGCGATCGATAAGTCGAAGTTAGAATTAATGCTCCATTGAGATTAACAAGTTTATCTTCCATGATGACAGATGGGACTTGTAGTCTCTCCATTTACATATCTCGGGAATAGACGATACACCCAGCTGTGTGGAAAGAACCACACATACAGTAGCTGTGCTGAAAAAAATATTACAGGAGCCTGTAGGAAGAATAATACCACAGATTAAGTAAGGTGGGCAGTTTAGCAGTGTGAGGCAGTGGACTATAGCAATGCTTCATATTACACCATAAATATGGTAAGAAAAGTTTACCTAGCCTTTAGCAAAGGACATATGTTTGTCATACTTGGAATGACTTTAATAGTTTCTGCAAAAAAGACCAAGGGCAATTAGTGAAATTTCCAGTGCCAGAGTCTAGCAGCTTGAAGTAACTAAAAGAATATGAGCCCAGATACCTGAATGCATAAAACATTCCAGCACAGAAACTTCCAGAAAGCAGCCATCTCACAACCGCTCCCCATCATGAAGAAACGTATGACAAATATTTAATAAAATCCCTAATTAATGCATAACGTCTCCTTAACCCTCTCATAGCAATAACTTCAATTCATTTATCAAGCATCTCTGTTTTATTACTCTGCATACCCATTCTTTACTTTACTGAAAATGAATATTAATTTCCAACAACTTTATGAGGTGGCTAGGGAAATTAATACGAAGGACTTTAGAATAAGTTAATGTTCAGTCACGAGAGATAAACAGACTTTTCTAATAAAGCCATAACATTTGGTTGGTTGCCTGATTAAATTAATATTTCATCATGTGCAAATAAAGGACATGTAGCATTTCATAGTAGTAAATCCAGAATATCACATCTATGGAAACAGAGTACCCTAGTGAGTTCTATCCCTGAGTGATTAAATCTAATTAACACTTAATACAAAATGTTATAACCCAAGGCTGAATACATTATCTAAAATGTTTTCATACTTTATTATTTGAAAGAAGTTTCTAAACATGTATTGGTTATGTAGTACCTGTTCAGTATATGCAAGTAGTTTTTCATAGCTAAACTGAAAGCTTCACTGCCTAAGGAAATAATAAACTAATGTTTATCTGGAACACTGTCAGGCACAGTCAAGTTAATGCAATGGAGAAGAGTGTTATGTAGTCCTGGGTTGACAATGCTGCACCTCTATAGTGAGGATTGCCACTTTAGAACAGAAAGGGGTTAATTTACTAAAACTAAAAAGTGGAGACTGCAAAATCCAGTACAGCTGTGCACAGTAGCTACTGTGTTACTAAACCCACAACAGTAAAATCAGTCTGTAAATGCAGTAAAGCATTTTTGTTGTACTTGATGTGGAACCTAAGGGTCCAGTCCTGCACATTGTGTAAAAGACTCCTGCTACAAGCTTTAACCAGTGCCCCACTGGACACTAATAGAAGTCACGAGACTCAAGATCCACAATGGCTCAAAATTGATATTGTCCAGAAATATTTAGACAGAATAAAGGTGGATAAAGCTCCTGTACAAGATGGCATGCACCTACAGATCCTAAAATAATTGAGCTCTACCATTTCAAAGCAATTGTTTCTAATTTTTAGGGACTCTTTAATGACTGGAATAGTACCACTGGATTAGCGTAAGGGGGTCAAAGTCTTTACCAAGTAACTATAGACCTCTTTGTTTAACTTCTATAGTTGGGAAGATACTGGAGAGTTTAATAAAAGACCACATAGATGAGTTCTTGCTGTAAAAAAAAATATTTTAAGCAGGGGTGGCATAGGACGTGGTATACTTGGATTTTTCAAAAGCATTTGCCACAGTTGCCCACACATGGCTAATGTGTAAGGTAAAGACTACAGACTTGGAAAAATCAGTTTGTAAATGGAAACAAAACTGGCTAAAGGACTGTATTCAGAGATAAGTGGTTAATGATTCATACTCTGAATGGTCTAAGGTTATCAGTGGTGCACCCCAAGGTTAAGTGTTGGGACCCTTACTTTTAATACATTTATAAAATATATATGGTCTGAAATTAAAAAGTACCAATACAGTCTTTACAGATGACACCAAGCTATGCAGTAGAATAACATCCTAACAGGATGTCTCCAACTTACAAACCAACCTTAATGCACTGTTTAATTGGGCAATTATGTGGCAAATGAGGTTTAATGTTGATAAATGTATTAGTTATGCACTTGGGGGCTAAAAATATGCTTGTATCAAACATACTAGGGGGAGTACAACTGGGGTAATCAATGGTGGGGAAGGAGCTGGGTGTTCGGGTAGATCATAAGCTTACTTGAGATGCATGAGAGAGAGACCTCATGTTACACCTGTACAAATCATTAGTACCACCTCCTCTGGAATATGCAGTTCAGTTTTGGACACCAGTTTACAAAAAAGAATATCGGGGGAACTGGAGAAAGCACAGAGAAGGGCAACAAAATTGATTAGAGGCATTGAGGAGCTCAGCTATGAGCAAAGATTAAAGCAGGGGTCTCCAAACTATGGCCCTCCTGTTGTTCAGGAACTAATATTCCCTTCATGTCTAGTCATGTCTGTGATTTGTTTTTTTTGTGAGTTATGCAATGCCTCATGGGTAAGTATAAATGTAGAAGTAGTGCTGTGCTGTGCATAAATAAGTGATAAAGTGCAAATGTACTCACGTGACAGGAACACTTGAAAGGCAATACATGAATGGTCAAAATAGCAACAATAATATATAAATAATCAGCTGCGACAGTATAAACAATGGACTGATAAAGTGTCCAAATACTGTGAAAAGTGTACCACAAAATAGATGTGAGAATAAACTCAAATCTTTAAAATGGCATTATCATGTGACATGTGCAACCATAAATAAATATATTCACACTGAAATTCCATAAAATTAAATAAAAATGAATTAAAAAAGCACAGTGCAGATCATGTCCATAAGGTGCAAGCTGGATGGATTGCTGTGTGTGCACAGTGATCAGGGTGAAGGTGCTGGTGCTAGTAGTCAATCTCTGGTATAGAGTGCTACCGATAGGTGGTTGCTGGCTCTTCGTGCAACTTAGGGTATAGGTGTCCCCTTACCTTACCGCTGTAAGGTAACAGCGTATGAGTGTGTCTTTCAATCTCCTGGTGGCTCCTGACCTCTCAGGCTCCACTGGTATGTATCTTTACTTTGGCATCAAAGTCCCCTTTAAGCGTCCCTGGTGTATCTGTATCAGATAGCCTCACATTGGGGCATGGGGGGATGTAAAGAGGGATGCTCTGTAGTATTTAAAACATTTATTGGAATCAGCAGCAATAATAAAAACAGGTACTCACAATGTGAAGTATCAGACGGGCATATCAAAAACAAAAAAACTCGTCCAATATCAATTCCGGTGCCCTGCGTTCCTGCATGTGTTTGTTACAGTCACATAACTTCATCAGGGGGATCATCATCCCCTGATGAAGTTACATGACTGTAACGAACACATGCAGGAACAAGGGAGAGCCCCCGGAGGGCTAAGGCTCTTGTGCAGGTCTCCGGATCACGATGGGACTCAAGTACGTATCAGGTTACTGTACACTGAAGTTTTTTTTTACTTTCATGTATTAAAAAACCTTTAGCTTTTAGAACCACTTTAAGGTTTATTAAAAAAAGATTTGAGATATGCATACTCAGTTTTTCATACAGAATTTGAGATCAAATTTGCATTTTGTGTGTATAAACTTTCTTTTGGATAACATAATCTGTTTAGAGCATTATCATCCATAAATTAGTTTGTGGCATATAGCTGGTTAACAGGAAAAATGTGTGTAATACTAAAAATATTTATACTCCAGCAAACATTCATGTACTTTTTTAGCAGCAGCGAGCACTACTGCAACACATCAAATAAAATAAACATCTAACAGCTGTTCTCACAGCCTAGGAAATTATATTTGCCACTTTAGGTATCCAGTGAATCAACATTCAGAGAGTGTGTAGTGCATCTGGAGTAAAAAGTGTTTGCTTAAATTATGCATGCGGTGCTCCATATTTGCCTAATAAGAAAAATATAGAGGAACCTGTACTTAAAAACACCTGTCATAAAAGGGCACATGGGTAATAATTACACAAATTTACTGTAAATATGAAATTTGTGCGATCAAGCCACCTGTCCAAATAGCTCAGTAATTTGACTAACCACAGTACTTACTGACTTTCAATGTGCAAATAAATTCTTAACTAATTCTGGCACATAAAATGATTTCACCATCTAAGCAGCAAAACATTGCTTTATAAAATTTCGGTGCATGCACCTCAGTCATTGATATAACTCACTATAACTCACTGTTCAGACTGTTATAATCTCCAGCTTTATACTAAAAAAAGTTGGCATATGCAATGCTTAATATATTTTAAGGCATATTTATAAAAAATGGTCAGGTACAAGCACATTAATGTACTTGGATTTAGTCACATTAACCAGGCTTTCCCTCTCAAGATTCACATTAGTTATAATCTAAATCTACGATGAGTGGAAATGGTGATTATCTGCATATGTAAATGAGGATATAAGATCAACAGTCTAATTTGCAATGTGTCCAATGCATAGCAGAATAGGCCATAGTGGATCCCCATAAGGAATCAAAGGAAAGTCATACAATTGAGAAGAACACATCATGTACCCCCAAGATATCTCTGATGGCGATGATCATTCACTGTGGATTAACCTGTCAGCACAAATCCAATTTTGTCATTTGAAATGGAGTAAGAATTAGTCCTATAACCAAAAATAACACAAAATACCTACCCTGTAATACACAGGCACAAAAAAAATCAAAGGAAATGTATATAATTTATGAAAATAAAAATTAACAATAGCAACAATCACCCATACCATGATTGATCACACAGATGTAGTTGAGAATACTGTAGAAGTACAATGATGTAAAAACAGCAAACATTACAAGGTAGAGAATCTAAAGAATAGACATAACCAAGAGAAAGACAGAGCAATCTGTGTGTGTGTGTTGGTAGATGAGCTAGGAAGTAATAAAAACTGTATATGCTAAATAAATTAAATATGGCAGTAAAGATATGTCTCTTAGGAAATGCAACACAATGAACTCAAGTTAATGATGATTAAAAAGGATTATAATTTTGTGGGAATATCAAAAATCAGGTTGTATAAAAATGTTTTGACTACATAATGTATATGAAAGGTTAAAGTGTGTTTAGAAAGAATAGCAGGGCTTTTTTTCAGGGGGAACTTGGGGGAACTCAGTTCCACCACCTTTGGCTCAGACCCTTTGGTGCCTCCTCGCCACAATCACTTGTGAACACAGAAGTTTGGTTTCTGTGTTTACAAGTGACAGCTCTGCTCTCTGTGTGTAACCCCCTGAACTCTGCACTCTGTATGTAATGCAATTCTGGTATTTAATGCCCCTTTAAGACCCTTCTACTGTTTGTGAAATCTGAACGGTTCGTGGTTGAGTTCCTACACCTATTTTCTGAGTAAAAAAGCTCTGAAGAATAGAAATTATAAAAATTGTAAAGGAGTCTGTCTGTAAAATCTTGTTTTCAACCAGCTGTGAATAAAGAGATCTGCAAAGACTGCTGCAGTTTTTAGTCCATATGGGTAAATAAACATGGTCGTATTTGTAATAAATGTTGCTGCTGAAGTGTAAATCTTGTTATGAACTGAAATGGTAACAGCAGTAGTGTTCTCCATTTTATGGATGATTTTAACAATCCACACATCAAATGGACATTGATGTGTTTCTAGTGAAGGACATAGATTTTTATCTATATTATAAAGTAGGGTTGTCACTATACCGATACTAGTATCGGTATCGGGACCGATACTGAGCATTTGCGCGAGTACTTGTACTTGCGCAAATGCTCCCGATGCTTCACCGTTATTTTATTTTATTTTTTCACCTGAGCCGAGAGCGGGCGGCTAGCAGGCGGAGGGTGGACTGAAAGGGGTGGAGAGCGGGCTGAGAGGGGGTGACTAGCAGGCGGAGGGCAGACTGAAAGGGGCGGAGAGCGGGCGGAGAGGGGGCGGCTAGCAGGCGGAGCGCAGACTGAGGAGATGGTGAGCAGAGCAGTCCTCCCAGTATGTAAAACATGCCACTACATACCACTAATGGAGGAGAGCTGCTGCCGCTGCCACCGTCTAGTTCATCAGCGCTCGGGGAACATACATAACAGCTTTAATTTGAATAGCTGTGTGTTCCCTGCCACGCGTCGTCATATATAGCCCCTCCCCCTTGTCCGGGGACTTTGATAGACAAATTACCCGTCCGAGGATTGGACAGGTGATCTGTCTATCAAAGTGCCGGTCAAGGGGAAGGGGCTATTTATGACGCGCGGGGAACACACAGATATTCAAATGAAAGATGTTATGTATGTTCTCCGAGTGCTGATGAACTAGACGGGGGGGGGGGGCAGCAGTTTTCTTGCAGTAAATCAGTGTAGATGTGCCATTACTCATCCATCAGGGTTCATTGGGCAAATGATTTTCAAAGCAAATGCAGTGTCAGTCAGAATCCTTCATGCCCTGTAAGACCAGAGCCTGACTAAGTTGTCATTCGCTGTGTAATTTTCCATACTGTATTGGACTATTTCTCATTTAAATCAATGTTCACATGTGTCAACAGGAGGGTTTTTACAAAGGGATTGGGTGCTAATCCAATTGACTGTAATTCTGTAATTGATTTATGCGAGGAGAAGCACTAATGAATGTGATTGTGGTGAATAGGCTGGTGCAAACTGAGCAACAAAAATGTAATTTTTGGTAAAATACTCCCAATAGGAAATCAAGTCTAAAGGGGATGCAGGCCCAGCATCTTTCCTTGGGGACACGGCTGCATTTGGAGACCCATGGACACATTTAAAAAAAGTATCGGTAATCGGTATCGGCGAGTACATAAAAAAAGTATCGGTACTTGTACTCGGTCCTAAAAAAGTGGTATCGGGACAACCCTATTATAAAGTATGTACCTTACACAAATGTAAAGCCGAAGCTGGTAAATTCTAATAGACAAGATACCAAGGTAAAATACATTTGGACAACAGTAACCACAACATATTAACATTTTAAATGGCATTTTTTTTTTTTAAATAAGGCATTGAAGAATGAGGTTACAAAAACAATGAATGTTAAGTAAGCAAAGTCCAATCATTTGGAACCTCTAAAAAGTAATTTAAGAAATGCAGTTATAGAGAGCCAGGGCTTTTACTCTGGCAAACTTGCCAGTCCGGTGTCCTGACAACTCCACCAGAGACAGCGTGGGAGGCACTGGGAGCAAAGCATGGGTGATACAGCGCAAGTCCAGCTGAATCCTGAAAGAGCGGAAGGTGGAATGATCTGCACTGTGCTCTGCCTTTCCCTGTAGATGGGAAGCTTAATTTTTTATAACCCCTGAAGTGTATGAGGGCAGAGGTGCAAACTGCAAAGCAGAATGATCATGCAGGTAGTTGGCTAACTTGTCTTCTTCCTGACTGAGAAAAATATATATAGTTGCGCTAGTGTCAGGAACACCTTTGAGGAGAAGGTGACTTAATCACCCCCACCCCAAACGTGGAAATTAAATAAATAAACATAAACCGTGAACTATTTTGAAATGACCAACGTGCACGCCAAATTAAGATCACAAATTGTATAATAAACAAATCATGAAACATAAACCCTGCAATGGGCTAATAAAATTAACATCAGTGAAGTGACAGTAAATTTATAAAGGTATACAAAAAGCATGCACACAGTGAGGTCCAAAGAAACAAAAAAGAATGTATATATAAATAAAATAAAATAAGTAAACTGCTTACCAGAGCCAATGGTCCTCTGTGATTAGGACCTAAACCAGCATGGATGCTAAACCCGGCAAACAGGACAAACACTGCATCCGTGACGTTGTAATACGACAAACTCCACAACAGGGGCATCAGATGATATAGTATCATGCAAAAAAAGCAGATGCCTCGATAGTGTAAAACCAATGACTTTTATTAAAATAAAACAAAGAGTAAAAAAACTCACATTTGGTAAGTATAAGACCAGCCTTAAACCTGTTGCGCTGGCCAGACGCAAACAGGAAAACCCGTTCGTATGGAAACCGAGCAGATGAGGGTGAAGACGTCAGCAAGCCGCTTGTTCCCACCCACGCATTTCGTGATAGGTCACGTAGTCTCGGGGCTAGCGGCGTACAGCGTCATCCCCTCAAGTAGTAACAACAATTAAAACCAAGCCTCGTTCCTAAGGGATGCACGCGCGCATCTCCTCTCGGGGCTCCCAAGCTTTGTTTGGGAGCGTCGACTGGGTACGACTCATCTCCCAATCTCTCGTATGTGACTCAATTTTACAGACGGAAACAATTCCTATCGGAAAAACCATTCGTCTGTATGGAATTCCGATGGGAAAAAAAACATGCATGCTTGGAAACAATTTGACGCATGCACTGAAGCATACTTCCTTTTCTCGCCTCGTCATAGTGTTGTACTTCACCGCGTTCTTAACGCTTGAAAGTTCAGAGAACTTTTGTGTGACCGTGTGTATGCAAGCCCAGCTTGATTGGAATTCCGTCTAAAAAACTTTTTTCGACGGAAATTGTGCTTGTGTGTACAGGGCATTCGATTTATTTTTCTGTTGATCAGTGTCTAAAACCAAACTAAACCCACAGTTATTCAGTATTAAAGCACAATAAAACATGAAAGCTTTTAAGAAGTGAATACATTTTTCAGGCAAGATGTGTGTGCAGGCCACAGAGTGCATGAGCATTATGGAAAATGTAGTTCCAAAACATCTGGGGTGCCGAGGTTCGCCAACACTGATTTAGACTATCTGATTATTTTAGGCATGCTCATTAACACATTAATTTCTGTGTGTTTAGACACAATGGAAGACACTAAGGCCGCGTACACACGAGCAGACTAGGCATGTGCAAAAGTGAAAAATTAGTTTTGTTTCGTTTCGTTTCAATTCGTCATTTAATACATTTCGTTAAGTTAGGTTCGTTACATGTGTTGAATTCGTTTTCGGAATTTGTTCGTTTTCGACCGAATTTCGAAAAAAAACGGTCGAAATCGAAAATATTTCGCCCGTTTTTCGAATTCGTTAGTTTTCGACCGAATTTCGAAAAAAAACGGTCGAAATCGAAAATATTTCAACCAGATTAGAAAACAAATAGTCTCTTTTCGAATAGAATTTTTTTCGAATTAAATCCGAAAATATATATATTTTTTTTTTTTTTTTCGAATTCCGATCGAATTTAGTCCGCGGGTATTCGATTCGGGATTCGAAAAAAAAATTATTTTCGAATTTAATTCGAAAAAAATTCTATTCGAAAAGAGACTTCTAATCTGGTTGAAATATTTTCGATTTCGACAATTTTTTTTTCGAAATTCGGTCGAAAACGAACGAATTCCGAAAACGGTCAAAATATTTCGCTAATATAGCAATTCGGGAATTCGTATGCATCCGAATGTCCGAATAATGGAAAATTCGTCCGAATTTCGATTCGGAACGAAACGAAATGCACATGCCTAGAGCAGACAGATTTGTTCAAATCGGTCGGGCCAACCGATTTGAACAAATCTGTCTGCTGGGGACATTTTGGTTTGATCGTGTACACACGATCAAACCAAAATCCCCGCCGCCAGACGGCGCGGTGATGTGGCGGTGACGCCGCCACGTCACCGCACCAGGAAGTAAAACACTTCCGCGCATGCGTCGAAACCATTCGGCGTGTGTGCGAAAAGACATGTCTGCTGGTTAGCGTACTAACCAGCAGACATGTCGGGCGGACGGGTTCCCAGCCGACAGATTTCAAAGCATGCTTTGAAAACTGTCAGGTGGCCAAATCTGTCGGCTCGCCCGTACACACGGTCGAATCTGTCTGCTGGGATGGTCGGGCCGACCGTTTCCAGCAGATAGATTTGATTGTGTGTACGCGGCCTAAAACTAGAGCACATAGAATCTGGTGCAACTGTGCATAGTGGCCAATCATCTTATAACTTCAGCTTTTTCAAGTAAGCTTTGACAATAAAACCTGGAAGATGATTGGTTTCTTTGCAGAGCTGCATCAGATTCTGTGTGCACCAGTTTTAGTAAATCCACCAATGCATTTTAGTAGGGTGTTCATTTTGACCTGCCTGCCTGCCTGCCTGCCTTATACAGATAGTGGAGCACTGATTATATGCATTGGGGTGCTGCAACACATCACCATAATTTCCATGCATTAACATGTATTTTATCACAATGCTTGGATATAAATCCACATTTATAAATTGAAATTGTCAAAAAAATTTAAAACCTGTGTAGAAAGATTGTGTAGCACAGTGAAATAAAAAACAATTATTTTACCAATGTTTATGTTGTGTAGTGTAGGAGTCACTGAATCATAGCATTTTCTCACACTTCCTTAAAAAACATATTAACACATTATTGTATATCAAATGTTAAATGGAACGGCCTTGTTACTGCTTACCTAACAATATCTGGTATATTAACTTATAAGGAACAAATACAGGAAGTGCATGTTAAGGTCATGCTGTAAATGTTTGCTGGCAGCATATGTAGATGGTTTTTACCAGACTCAAGAGTCTAAGGAAATCAAATCTTCCAGTTCTGGAATAAAGCGATAGTAAAAAACCCAGCTGTGGGCATTAAATCTGTAACAGTTACTTCAACTGCAACTGAGAGATGGCTTGCGTGATGTACAGTATGATTTTACAATCCTCTTAGCACTGACAATGAAAAAAACATTTAGTCTGTTAAGAAGAAAAAGAATTAAAATGTGCTTTTACGGGTAAGGTAAAAATTTCATATAGTCACTAGAGATGGACAAATTGATCGGTCAATTAAGCAGATTGAGCAAAGCTTATTCTTTTCTGGCAAAGCATGATTCTATTTTCAATATGTTTGTTTAGATTTGTTTGATCTGCTGCAATGCATACAATTCTTAAACCAGATCAAAATGTCTACTCTGCATAATTCTCAATAGATAGGACAAATCAGAATTTGCATATTAAGGAGGATTTGATTCACTGGTAAAGAATCAGATTCAACTGAGCCTGCCAGTTCTTCCAATTCAATTCACACAATAACAAATGAAATGTATTATCCAAACCAAAGAAATGTTTGATCAATAGGAGATATTTACAATAGAGCCATGCGCCAATGTCTATGGCACAGGCACACTTTCGAAATGGTGATCGTGCTGTTTCTAAAGGGGTCATTCCATGACAGGCTTTGTGACCTCATGCGACTCCGGCCAGTCACAGAGCCTGAGTTTGCGGCCCTGGAAGGAAGAGGGGTGAAGATGGATGCTCGCTGCTAATGGGAACAGTGGTTATTTCTCAGGCGTCGGTTTCGGGTTGTGATGCATAGTAGCCCATTATGCTTTACCTTTGCAGGGAAATAAAGAGGAAGTAAAACCCATCAGGGTTTACTTCATTGTGAAATTAGTTGTAAAGACATATTTCTCCCTAAAATATCTGCTGTGCCCAATAGTATTGAATAAAACAATTTCTTACCTCCTCTGTGCTCTCTGCTCCTCCTCTTCACCATATGCCCCATAACAAGCTTCTTGCTATGTGGTACACATGCAGGCATGCTCCCTAGCCAGGCTGTGCACATCCATAGACACACATGGTGTGGATTGGCCCTGCCCCCCTGCTCCCTCCACACAAGATTTGATTGACAACATAAGTAGCCATTGGCCCCCCACTGCTTTCAATCTGTCCTATAATAAAACAAGAGAGATCACCAATGCTGCAGATGGGCACAGTGCTGGATCAAGAAAGGGATCAGGTAAGTGTTGGGGGGAAGGCAGTGAGATATATTTTTCCCTAATGTAGGGAATGCATTAAGATAAACAATTAATTTGAATTTTTAACCATACAAGGAACAGTTCCACACAATAAGTAAAATGAATCACTGTTTTGCAATTTGGGTGAGTACACTATATTACCAAAAGTATTGAGACTGCCTTTTAACGCACGTGAACTTTAATGGCATCCCAGTCTTAGTCTGTAGTGTTCAATATCAAGTTGGCCCACCCTTTGCAGCTATAACAGCTTCAACTCTTCTGGGAAGGCTGTCCACAAGGTTTAGGAGTGTGTCTATGGCCCCCTACACATTACCAAGGAACTCTTCGTAAATAAAACATTGTTTTCTTCAACGAGTTCCTTGTCAGGCTTGTCAAGAATCTTGACAAGCATTCTTTGCATACACACTGTCAAGACCAAATCTCATCGTTCTCAAACACGGTGACGTACAACACGTACAATGGACTATAAAGGGGAAGTTTGATTCTACTGGCGCCACCCTTCTGAGCATGTGCAGGTTTCTAAGCATACACACAAACGTGTTTCTCGTCGAAAACCAGCCCGACGAGGAACACAACGAGGAAATTGAGACTCCCGACGAGGAAAAAGAGAACTTTTCTCATCGAGTTCCACGACAGTTTTCTCGATGAAAAACATACACACGACCATTTTCCTCTGCAAAAAAGCTCTGCCACCAAGTTTCTTGATGGATTCTGTCGAGGAAAACGGTTGTGTGTACGAGGCCTGAGGGCATGTTTGACCATTGTTCCAGAAGTGCATTTGTGAGGTCAGGCACTGATGTGGGCAAGAAGGCCTGGCTCTCAGTCCCCACTCTAATTCATCCTAAAGGTGTTCTATCAGGTTAAGGTCAAGACTCTGTGCAGGAAAGACAAACTCCTCCACCCCAAACACAATTATCCATGTCTTTATGGACCTTGCTTTCTGCACTGGTCCAAATCATTTGGGGGGATTATAGTCTGGGGTTGTTTTTCAGTAGTTGTGCTTTGCCCCTTAGTTCCAGTGAAGGTAACTCTTAAGGCATCAGCATACCAAGACATTTTGGACAATTTCATGCTCCCAACTTTGTGTGAATAGTTTGGGGAGGGCCCCTTCCTGTTCCAACATCACTGTGCACCAGTGCATGAAGCAAGGTTCATAATGGCAAGTTCATGTGGTAAGTTAGCTTGTATAGTTTGGGGTGGGACCTTGAGTACTGAGCCATGATTGGAGAAAGTAATCATTACTTTGTTCAATCAGGGCTCTGACAGTGCAAATTGGTGAAGCCTTGCACCTGACCAGCTAATAGTGCACAGTGGGGGAGATTTTTTAAAACGGATGTACACAGAATATAGTGCAGCTGTACATAGTAACCAATCAGCTTCTAATCAGCTTCTAACTTGTTTTGCTTTGATGTCTAGTAAGATTGTGGTATAAGTTAAAGAAGCTTAGACCTTTGGAGTGTATTAATATGCTGTACTTGCAAACCTGCAACAATTATAGGAAACACAATACAAGACTGGTAGATATACACAAAACAAACAAAATGCTACATACTTCCTAGCAAATAAGCAAAAACTATGGTCTGTAACCAGTAGAAATACGCTGAAAAGTTACTTTACTCAGGTTAGAGTGGGTTCACGATCTCTGTAGGCAACAAGGCAACTTACAATAAAAGCTGTTTCTGGAGATCAGGCAAAAGCGTTTACAGGTATAGTTTCTTCTTGTTGGTACAGATCTTTGGTGTTAAGTCATTATGGAGTCCTCCTGTCACTTTGGAAAGTTTACCATCCCCACATTAGTGTAACAGACTTTTTGGTATTTTTTTGTTTACATAGCAAAGAAAATAATTAAACAAGCAAACAGTAGTGAGAAAGCTCTATCTGTCGCCAAAAAAATTAACAAACATTTTATACTTACCTCCACTGAGCAATTTGTTTTACACATAGTGGCCCGAACGCGGTCTTCTGGGTATGAATAAAAAATACATACATATTTTAATACAAAAAAATCCCCCTAATAGCGCTACCACATGATACAGTAACCCACAATGTTTTGTGATAACAAGTGCAAAAAACCTTCAGTGCAGCTGTCAACCACTTGGAGGATGGGCAAAGGAACAAACAAACAAAAAATGCAGCGCACAGTAGGTAAATTGATAATGTCACTTTATTGTCTAAATTAGCATAAAAAACGAAAAGATAAACATAGACTGATATAAAATACAATTGGACAGCAATAAATGACATCAATCTAAATATAATAAAAGTTAATACAATCTAATCACAGTCCACAGTGAGTCCACAGAAGTAGTCTGCGGCTGCATCATCCTCTTATCAGCGTCGTGTCTGGGCTTCCCCGCCGCTCTACATCGCGGCCGTGAAAGGGATCCCACTCCCATCGGCCCTCCACAGTCATCTGGTCTTCCCCAAACTTCCCTAACATCTTTACCACGCAACACTACAGCGGTGTTGACTGTACCTCTCCTGAACTACCAACTCCATCTACGGACTGCTTCACAGCTTCCCTGTATGGACTTGTGAGAGCTTAATTGTGGAGGTATTGGACCTTTTCCTTCATTACAGTTAGCCCACCGGTTGGAAGTGCACTCTGCCATTCCTTCACAGCGTGACTTTGATTTTTATCATTCCATCATTAGACTACTTCTGTGGACTCACTGTGGACTGTGATTAGATTTTATTAACTTTTATTCTATTTAAATTGATGTCATTTATTGCTGTCCAATTGTATTTTATATCAGTCTATGTTTATCTTTTCTTTTTTTATGCTCATTTAGACTATAAATTGACATTATCAATTTACCTATTGTGCGCTGCATTTTTTGTTTGTTTATACATATTTTAATACAGCCTTCTGTATTATTATTATTATTCAGGAGTTATATAGCACCAACAGTTTGCACATCACTTTACAACGTGTTGAAGCAGGTATGAGTCTGCTGCTTTACTATTCTGGGAACTCCTAGCCTCTTTATAAACTGCCATATGCCTTATAAGTGGATGAGGTTGTCTAGGAGAGGAGTAGTCCTGGCTGAAGAAGATACAGTGCTCAGCAGGCCAACACCACCACACAGCTTTATGTTTTGCTGGTCAAATGAGCATCATCTGTGAATAAATAACCGTTTAAAAAGAAGCAAGTCAGCTGGTCTTTAAAAGGGGTTGATTTACTAAAGGCAAAAGCAGTTGCTCCAGAGCTTAATAAATGAGCAGAAGCTCTACTGATTTCCATCATCCAATCATGCGCAAGCAAAAATGTTTTTTTTTTTTTTTACTTTCCTTGCCCGTGATTGGGTACTTCTTGCAAAGTGAAGTCTTACCTCATTTACTAAACTCTGTGCCAACTGCACTTGCAGAGGGCAACTGCAATTTGCAAAGTGCACAGTCTGTTTGCCTTTAGTAAATAAATGCCTACATTTATCTGAATAGAGCTTAGGTGCTTTTATTACCCAATTAAATAAACATTGAGTAAAGTGATTTATCAGTTACTCCTAACAGTGGAGTCGATTTACTAAAACTGGAGAGTGCAAAATCTGGAGCAGCTCTGCTTAGAAACCAATCTTGTTCCAGGTTATTTTTTTTTCCAAAGCTTAATTAATCAACCTTAAAGAATCACTAAAGGATTTTTTTTTAGCTAAATAATCCTTTACCTTACTGCAGTACTGGTTTCATGTCCTTATTCGTTTTTGCTTTGAAGTTGCTGTAATCCTGCTCTGTTCTCCACACTTCCTGCTTGTCTGTTTCCTTATAACCACAGTGCTGGGAGCTTTCTCACGATGGTTTAATATGTCATTACTGTGTGTCTAAAAATCAGATTCATTTTAACTACTTGCCGACCGCCCGCCGTCATATTACTGCGGGACGGTGGCACTGCTACGCGGGAGCACGTAGCTCTTACGTCCTCCCTTTAGGGTACGATCGCCGCCGGGCACCCGCGATTGCTCGTTACAGAGCGGGGAACGGGAGGTATGTGTGTAAACACATACCTCTCGTTCCTGTCAGCGGGGGAAACGCTGATCTTCTGTTCATACAATGTATGAACAGAAGATCAGTGATTTCCCCTAGTGAGGCCACCCCCCCATACAGTTAGAACACACCAGGAACACACTTAACCCCTTCCCTGCCCCCTAGTGTTAACCCCTTCACTGCCAATGGCAGTCATTGATCGCTATAAAATTGCCAATGGCCCCAAAAATGTGTCAAAAGTGTCCGATGTGTCCGCCATAATATTGCAGTACCGAAAAAAAACACTGATCGCCGCCATTACTAGTAAAAAAAAAAAAAATGCCATAAAATGACCCCCTTTTTTGTAAACGCTATAAATCTTGCGCAAACCAATTAATAAACGCTAATTGCAATTTTTTTTTACGAAAAATATGTAGAAGAATAAGTATCGGCCTAAACTGAGGAAAAAAAAAGTTTTTTTATATCTTTTTTGGGGATATTTATTATAGCAAAATGTAAAAAATATTGCATTTTTTTTAAAATAGTCGCTCTATTTTTGTTTATAGCGCAAAAAATAAAAACCGCAGAGATGATCAAATACCACCAAAAGAAAGCTCTATTTGTGGGAAAAAAAGCACGCCAATTTTGTTTGGAAGCCACATCGCACGACAATTGTCAGTTAAAGCGACGCAGTGCCGAATCACAAAAAGTGCTCTGGTCTTTGGACAGCAATATGGTTCGGGGCTAAAGTGGTTAAAAACAAAACACTGCCCTGGATTTGTTTGTTTTTGTTCTGTGTGTCTATTTCTACTTCACAGAAACATGAAGCCAGTTCAAAAGTGAAACTAACCTGCAGACACATTATATGATTGATTTTTATCTATTTTTAATCATTTTGAAAAGAAATCAGTTAACTTTTATGTCTATATACCCTGTAAACAGTCATTTCAGCAAAAACATTTTTTTCCTTTAGTGACCCTTTAAGTTAGGAGCTGATTGGCTACCATGCACAGCTGCACCAGATTTTGCACTCTCCAGTTTTAGTAAATGAACCCCATTATTATTATTAAAGGTTTATTTTTATATTTTATTAAGCAGTCTCTGTGTTTTCCAAGTACGCTTTGCTCATCAATACATTTTCATTCCTGTTTTCAAGTCTATGGCCTCTGGCACTTGACATCTTTTCTAATACCATATCATAATCATAGTTCTGACTTTTGCACTGTGTACTGATTTACTGTCTTGTGCTGTTCCAGAACTAAGTCATTTGTTTTGACTACAGTATTCTATGCCTGTGCTGTACACTCTTTTGTGTGCCTGAGAACCAACCTTCTTTTCCATCACTTTTCATCTTCCTCCCTGTCTGTTACCCTTCGCTCATTTCTTGTCTGCTCTCTCTTATACTAGTTCTCTTTAGGGTTCTCCATGTCCTTTCCAATTCTTTTCTGTTTGGAGTGAATATTTCATGCACCAGTAATCCTGCTCTATCATGCCACTGCCTTTTAATATCCAACTCAGTGCAACATACAGACAATGCAGACCTTCAGTTTCAAAGAGTTACTTTGCTGTGCCAGAAAAGAAAAAGCATTTCTATTGTGGAAGAGTGAAGAACATTTGCTATCTGCAGAATATTAGCCAAAGGCATATTTTAAGTGCAACCATCCTAGTTCTTTGGAGAAGCAAGGTAGACTGTTAGCACAGCTTGTAAAATGTTAAAATGGGTTCTTAAGATGACAGTATTGCCTAAACAGTATCAAATATTAATGTGAATGTGTCAGACAAATTTCTGCTGTAAAGTACTGCAGCAAACATATGATTTTCACTTAGAGAATTCTTCAATTGTGTTTGACCAAAACATTGAATCTATGTAAAGGAATTTGTTCTAGATGGGTTTGCTTGGCAATTATGGCTACAGTGTTTTCTTGAATTTGAAGTGCAAAACATAAAATGTTAAATATAAAGATTTAAAATTGACTAAAAAAACATGAATGTGTTATCCTTATTCTTACACCATAACATTCTCAATAGGATTAAAAGATGTAACCACTTCAGCTTTACATCTGAATATTTCTTATGCACCAGAAAATTATATACATATCTATCAAAGGCCTAATGGGTCAGCAATAATGTAATTGTTGAACATATATATATATATATATATATATATATATATATATATATATATATATATATATATATATATATATATATATATATATATATATATATATATATATATATATATATATATATATATATATTGGGACAAACAAGGATTTATTTTGGTAATTCTGTTCTGCAAAAATTATTGCATGTCCAATGCAATTGATAGGTAGATTTTTAACAGTCACATTGTTGTAAAGCTTTATCAATTAAGCTACTAAACAGTTTGGACTCTAAGGCCGCGTACACACGACCGGTTTCCTAGACAGAATCCATCAAGAAAGTCGGTGGGAGAGCTTTTTTGCCGAGGAAACCGGTCGTGTGTATGCTTTTCATCGAGAAAACTGTCGAGGAACTCAACGAGGAAAAAAGAGAGCAAGTTCTCAATTTCCTCGTCGTGTTCCTTGTCAGGCTGGTTTTCGACGAGAAACACGTTGGTGTGTATGCTTAGAAACCCGCGCACCTTCGGTAAAAGTAGTGTTTGTAATGGAAATAGCACATTTGTCACGCTGTAACAGACTGAAAAGTGAAAATGTCTATTAACAAACTTTTACCTAACACGCAGTAACATGAGATTAGCAAAAGCAGCCCCAAGGGTTGTGCCAGTGGAATCGAACTTCCCCTGCTTTTGTATGTATTAAAGTCACTGCGTTTGAGAATGAGGAGATTTGGTCTTGACAGTGTGTACGCAAAGATAGCTTGTCAAGTTTCTCAATAAGCCTAACAAGGAACTTGTCGAGGAAAACGATGTGTCTTTCCCGACAAGTTCCTCGGTCGGGTGTACGAGGCCTCAGAGCTCTTTCGGACTGGGACCGCCCGTGTATTAGCGGCAAAGTTTTAGCGGTGCTTTATCTGCAGTTTAAGCGGCTCTTTTTGGTTAAAAATGCCCATGTTGTCGCGCTTCTGAAGCACTTTTCGGGGTCTTCAGAAGCGCTGCCTATTCATTGCAATGGCAGAGGAGTATTGGGAGCATTGTATACAGTGCTCCCAAACCGCCCCAAAAAAGCTGCTTGCAGGACTTTTTCTAACATCATGCAAACGCACTGCCCCAGCGTAATGGCACAGCGCCAAATGACATTATACCCACTAAACTGCTGAAGGAATGCGCCTACATCCTGGCTCCTCCCATCACGCAGCTTATCAACCAGTCTTTCTTGGAGGGCATAGTGCCCTCACAATTGAAAGAGGGTACAATCCTACCCATCATGAAGAACCCCTCCCTGGACCCCAAGGACCCACTCCACCGCCGTCCCATAACAAGCCTCAACACACTTTCAAAAATAATGGAAAAAGTAGTGGTACAACAGCTGCAACAGCATCTAGATACCTACAAGCTACTTGACCCATTGCAATCTGGCTTCCGTCCCGGACACGGGACGGAAACAGCATTGCTGAAAGTATGGGACGATGTTCTCAAGGCCGCAGACGAAGGAGAATCCTGTCTTCTAGTTCTGTTGGACCTAAGTGCCGCTTTCGACACGGTAGACCACAAACAGCTGCTGACTCGGCTTGTTGAAGTAGCCAGAGTCGCAGAAGGCGATTTATCTTGGTTCTCCTCTTTTCTGGAAAACCGATCGCAAACTGTGAAGTTAGGATCGTTTACGTCTGAGAAACGCACAGTAACATGCGGAGTCCCCCAAGGCTCGCCTCTGTCACCAGTGCTGTTTAACATTTATCTTCGTCCTCTTTTTGAGATTATCAGCAGCCAAAAACTGCTTTACCACTCATATGCAGATGATACGCAACTGTATTTCCGCATCTGCAATAAACAGGATCACCACCTCAATCTAGAGACATGCCTCTCTTTGATAGAGGACTGGATGACAAAGAGTTATCTTAAACTCAATGGAGCGAAAACAGAACTTCTTCTGTTTCACGCCAAGCGCAGGAATCGACTTTCAACAGCGTGGACCCCCCCGCCTATTTTGGGCAAAATCATCACCCCTAGCGCCAAAGTCAAAAGCCTAGGAGTCATTTTTGACTCCTTTATGACAATGGACGCACAAATAGGGTCAGTAGTCAGCGGATCTCACCATCTACTGCACCTACTACGCAGACTCACTCCGTTCATCCCTAAAGAAGATTTAGCGGTCGTGGTGGGAGCAGTTGTAAACTCCAGGCTGGATTATGCAAATGCCCTTTACCTCGGACTCCCCAAGTACCAAATCGCTCGTCTGCAAGTCGTTCAGAATACGGCCGCCAGACTTGTGACAGGGAAAAAACCTTGGGAATCCATCTCACCTTCACTGCGAGCCCTTCATTGGCTGCCAGTTAAAGACAGAATTGCTTTTAAAGCTCTCTGTCTTACGCATAGATGTGTCCATGGAAATGCCCCCCTCTATTTATGCGAAATAATAAAAGCGCATAACCCCAATCGCGTTTTGCGATCCACGAATCAGAACCTGCTCCAGGTTCCGAAAGCCAACTTCAAGTCCAAAGGAGAAAGAAGATTCGCGATCCAAGGTCCCAGACTATGGAACGCTTTACCAACCAGCATTCGGTTGGAGGAGAACCACCTAGCATTTAGGAAAAAGGTCAAGACACATCTCTTTTGATATCAAAGGAGACAGGAACAACAAGCGCCCAGAGGCGATTCAGTTCGCATGTGCCGCACTATACAAGTTTTCATTCATTCATTCATTCAGTGGGAAAGCACTCAGGCTTTCACATTCGGGTGGCAGTTTTTAGGCACTTTACGGGCGCTAAGTCTAGCACTTAAATGCCTGAAAAATGCCTCTGTGTGAAAGAGATCCTATTCACTTTATGGTTTTGATTAACTAAAGGTGAATAGGCCACTAACTTTGCAACAGAATTATACCCAGAGCTTAGTAGAATATCACTTTGCAAATAATACACAATGGTTGCAAGGAAAAAAATTATTTTATTTATTTTTTGCTTGAACCTGAATGGATGATGGCAATCAGCAGCGCTTCTCTCCTTTATTAGGCTCTGAGGATAATTTCCTCACCAAGTGCAATTTCCCTTTCAAATTAAACATCCTCTTTGCCTTTAGTAAACCAATCCAGCGCTGACTGCCTGTGTTTTCTTGTCATAAAAAGAAAAACCCATATATTACATTTTGTTTTCAAAGCATGAGCTATAATGTAGACAGGAAAGAGTTATTGCAGCAGCTATTGTTAAAAGTTATATATTTAAAAAACTTCTTAAAACTAGCATAAAAATTATACTATGATCTGTCTTCCCTGATGTTTGTAAAGCGCTATGCAAACTGTTGGCGCTATATAAATCATGTATAATAATAATAATAATAATAATAATAATAATAATAATAATAAATAATAATAATAGATAGATATATATATATATATATATATATATGTAAATTTAAAAGAATGATATGATTGCTCTAAAAACATTTAAACACGGTACTGATTTGTCTTAATTGTTGGTGTGATTTTCCTAGCAGTCACAGCCCCTGACATGGGGTACTCTTTTGGTGGTACTGGACTCTTTGGATGGCATTTATGATATGTTGGACGGACTTGCCCCTCATGACACTTTGCACTCTTGAATGGCATTTCCCTTCTTGACTCATTGAACTAATTAGATATTGACATTGTCACTGAGTATTAAACCCTCTTGCTAAAGTGTGCAAGTAAATATTCACCACTTTGCATGCAATTTCTCACACTGAAATCTAAACCAAAATGTGTATTATTTCATTAATGGTGTGCACAAAAAATTACTTTGTGTTATAGCGTAAAGACAGAATACAAAAAAAAAAAAAAATGAGGCTAAAAGGGGCTTATTGGTTTTTGGAGTTTTTCTGCATAACATAACATTACATTAGATTTCTGGGATTGCAGCAATTAAGAACAAAAGCCTCATAAAAAAGTATTGAAATTGTATGTTTTCTATTTATTTAATGTACTTATATAGCGCTGTCAACTTATGCAGCACTTTACACATAAATATTGTACATTCAAATCAGTCCCTGTACTCAAGGAGCTTACAATCTAAGGTCCCTAACTCACATTCATACACACAGTACATATACTAGGGCCAATTTAGACAGGAGATAGTTAAACTACCATCATATCTTTGGAGTTGGGGGGGGGGGGGGGGGACCATGCAGGAAAACATGCAAACTCCAGGCAGGCATCTTTTGTTCTTAATTGCCATGTGCATTGCTAGCACCCTCAGTTCCTGAGAAGAAGATTTGCACCCAACAAGACATGCCTGGAGCGACAATCTCTGTCTCTCCAGGCAGGTAGTGCCGTGGTTAGAATTTAAACCGATGACCAAAGTGCTGCTATGCGAAAGTGCTAACCACTTAGGCCCCGTACACACGAGCAAATGAATCTGTTCAAATCGGTCTGACAGACCGATTTGATCAGATTTGTCTGCTGGCTGTTTTGGTTTGATCGCTGTACACACGATCAAACCAAAATCCCCGCCGGCAGACAGCGCGGTGACGTGGCGGTGACGTTGACGCCGCCACGTCACCACACCAGGAAGTAAAACACTTCCGCGCATGCGTCGAATCCATTCGACGCATGTGCGGGCAGATATGTCTGCTGGTTAGCGTACATCTGTCGAATCTGTCTGCTGAGACGGTCTGTCAGACCGTTTTCAGCAGATAGATTTGATCGTGTGTACGCGGCCTTAGCCACTGTGTTTCCCCATTTCTTTTACTTTTTCATAATTATAACCTTCAAAAAATATTTTTTAATTGATTGCAGTTACTTATATAGAGCTGTCAATTTACGCAGCACTTTACACATACAGTATATTGTACATTCACATCAGTCCCTGCCCGCAAGGTGCTTACAATCTAAGGTTCCTAACTCACATTCATACATGCACTATATTACTAAAAGTGTTGGGACACCTGCCTTTACATTCAGATGCACTTGTGTTCAATATTATTTTATTATTTTATAGAAAGTATTACAGGGGTTTTACTTTATGCACATCAGATATATATATCATTGTAGACAATCTACAAATATTAGTAGAGTACATTATGAGTTCTTACATATCTTCTATGCAAATCTTCCTCATACCATCATAAGGGAAATAAAAAATAAAAAATAAATAAATAAAAAAATAAGGAAAAGGGAGAAAAAAAAAGGAAAGAATAAAAAAAATTAAAAAAAGAAGAAAAGGGAAAGTGAAAATATTACAAGACTGTCTAAACTTGGCCCAAACTGACCAAGTTCGGGAGAACTGTTCCTTTCTTCCCACTTCCTGTGCCAAAAGACCTTCCAAATCTTTAGTATAGTCCATTTCAATTGCCCATTCCCCCAGGGAAGGTACTGTCATTGATTTCCAGTGTCGAGGGATAACTACTCTAGCCGCAGCGAGGAAGTGTCCAAGCACGTCCTCCTTTGCTTTCTTTACAGACCCTGGAATCATGGTTAACATGCACTTTAATGGCATCCCAGTCTTAGTCTGTAGGGATCAATATTGAGTTGGCCCCACCTTTGCAGCTACAACTGCTTCAACTGTTCTAGGGAGGCTGGCCACAAGGTTTAGGAGTGTGTCTATGGGGATGTTTGACCATTCTTTCAGAAGTGCATTTGTGAGGTCAGACACTGATGTTGGACAAGAAGGCCTGGTTTTGCATTCTCCACTCTAAATTCATCCAAAATGTGTTTCTATAGGGTTGAGGTCAGAACTCTTCTTAGGTCAGTCCACCCCAAACTCACTCATCCATGTCTTTATAGACCTTGTTTGTGCACTAGTGTGCAATCACGTTGGAAAAGGAAGGAGCTTCCTCAAACTGTTCCCACAAAGTTGGGAGCATGAAATTGTCCAAAATATCTTAGTATGCTGATGCCTTAAGAGTTGCCCTCACTGGAACTAAGGGACCAAGCCCAACCCTTGAAAAACAACCCAACACCATATTCACTCCTCCACCAAATGATTTGGACCAGTGCACAAAGCAAGGTCCATAAAGACAAGGATGAGCAAGTTTGGGGTGGCTGGCTTGCACCTCAACCTGATAGAACACCTTTGGGATGAATTAGAGCGGAGACTGTGAGCCACGTCTTCTTGTCCACATAAGTGCCTGAACTCCCAAATGCGCTTCTGGAACAATGGTCAAACATTCCCGTAGACACTCTCCTAAACCTTGTGGGCAGTTTTCCCAGAAGAGTTGAAACCGTTATAGTTACAAAGGGTGGGCCAACTCAATATTGAACCCTACGGAATGCCATTAAACTTAATTTGCGTGTAAAGGCAGGCATTAAAATACTTTTGGTAATATAGTTTACATATAGTAGGACCAATTTTGGCAGGAGGCAATTAACCTATCAGCATTAGTTTAGCTTTCAAATTAAGACCATCTGTGTCCTGAAATAAAAATAATGTCTGTCTTGTTAGGATAGACTACAAAGGCAAAAAGTTTAATCTTGGAAAACAAAAACATCCAAAGTCAAAAGAGACACAAGATTAAGCCTTTAATATTGTAATGATTAATCACTTAAGCCCCGGACCATTATCCAGCTTAAAGACCAGGCCAATTTTTGCAATTCGGTACTGCGTCGCTTTAACTGACAATTGCGTAGTCAGGCTCCCAAACAAAATTGGTGTCCTTTTTTCCCACAAAAATAGTTTTTTTTTGGTGATATTTGATCACCTCTGCGGTTTTTTTTTTTGCTCTATAAACAAAAATAGGACGACAATTTTGAAAAAAAATCAATATTTTTTACTTTTTGCTATAATAAATATCCCCCCAAAAAATATAAAAAAAAAACATTTTTTTTCCTCAGTTGAGGCCGATACGTATTCGTCTACACATTTTTCGGAAAAAAATCGCAATAAGTGTTTATTGATTGGTTTGCGCAAAATTTATTGTAAAATACTTTTTCTTCTCAACACTTTCTTACTCCACTTAGGTGGAAGCAATTAGTAGAGGTGGCTGCCCACTGATTGGATAGTTTTATTGCATTTTTATTAATATTTTTTTTCTAGTAATGGCGGCGATCAATGTTTTTTATCATGACTGTGTCATTATGGCAGACACATCGTCCACTTTTGACACTATTTTGGGACCATTGTCATTTTTACAGCGAACAATGCTATAGAAATGCACTGGTTACTGTAAAAATGACACTGGCAGTGAAGGGGTTAACCAGGAGGAGGCGCTGTAGAGCTTAAGTGTGCCCTAATGTGTGATTCTTAGTGTGGGGGGTGTGGCTTGGCATGTGACGTCACTGATTGTCGTTCCCTATGACAGGGAACAGGCGATCAGTGACAGTCTGACTAGGAAGCACTATGAGAGGTTTGTTTACACTTACCACCCCCTGTTCTTCCTCTCTGTGACCCGATTGCGGGACAACGGTGGGCAATCGGGTCCGCTGTTCCCGCGGAGATGGTCATGGAGAAGAGGACCGGGTCACATTCGTGCCGCCGGGACCCATGGCTGGGATCTTAAAGGGGACGTACATGTACGCCCCTTGTGCCCAGCCATGCAATTTTGTCGAGCGGCGGTCCTCAAGTCCTTAAACAGTAACAGTGCTACAGTGATAATTAAATAATGTTAATACTGTTAAACACATATCTTGTTTTTGTTTTGGATCCAGTGTTTGAAAGAACATCTACTACTTAAGCTTTTAGAAATGTAGTAAAAATACAAGCTTGTGGTTGCTACAATACACTGTTTGCAAATCCATATTTAAAGCTTAGTTACAGACAGATATAAAAGGCACAAAAAGTGGTTAAATATTTATTTTTTAACCACTTAAGGACACCTTTATGCCGATATACGTCGGCAGAATGGCACGGCTGGGCACATCCACGTACCTGTATGTGGCCCTTTAAGCGTGCACGCGACCCAGTCCGAACCTCCGTGACCCGGACCGCAGGACTCGCGGACCCGATCGTCGCTGGAGTCCCGCGATCGGTCCCCAGGGCTGAAGAACGGGGAGAGCCCTGTGTAAACACAGCTCCCCCGTTCTTCACTGTGGCGTCCGCATTGATTGTGTGTTCCCTTACATAGGGAATCACAATCAATGACATCACACCTACAGCCACACCCCCTACAGTTAGTAACACAAATTAGGTCACACATAACCCCTTCAGCGCCCTCTAGTGGTTAACTCCCAAAATGCAATTGTCATTTTCACAATAAACAATGCATTTTAAATGCATTTTTTGCTGTAAAAAATGACAATGGTCCCAAAAATGTGTCAAAATTGTCCGAAGTGTCCGCCATAATGTCGCAGTCACATAAAAAATTGCTGATCGCCACCATTAGTAGTAAAAAAATGTTTTTATAAAAATGCAATAAAACTATCCCCTATTTTGTAAACGCTATAAATTTTGTGCAAACCAAAAATATGTAGAAGAATACGTATCGGCCTAAACTGAGGAAAAACATTTGTTTTTATATATTATTGGGGGATATTTATTATAGCAAAAAGTAAAAAATATAGCATTTTTTTCAAAATTGTCGCTCTATTTTTGTTTATAGCGCAAAAAATAAAAACCGCAGAGGTGATAAAATACCACCAAAAGAAAGCTCTATTTGTGGAAAAAAAAGGACGCCAATTTTGTTTGGGAGCCACGTCGCACCACCGCGCAATTGTCAGTTAAAGCGACGCAGTGCCGAATCGCAAAAACTGGCCGGGTCATTTAGCTGCCTAAAGGTCCGGGTCTTAAGTGGTTAAATGCAAGTAGTGTAAGTACATAATTTTTGACTTGGTATGAGCTTCTTGCAATCCCCTGTACAACAGAGCTCAGAAAGTAAGACGCAGCACAAGTAGCGAGTTGTGTTGCAGTGATCATGTGATGGAAAGAAAAATGCTCAGAAGAGAAACAAATTGACAAAAAGTTGACTGCTTCTTCTTCTTCTCCCTGTTTGGTCACAGGCTGTGGGGGAGACAAGACCTCTAAGAGGTTAATTTACTAAAATTGGAGTGTGGTAAATCTCAGGACTGAATAAATGGAAATGCAAATCTCATATAATATACACTACTGTGCAACAGTTTTAGGCGAGTGTGAAAAATGCTAAAAAATAAAGAATGCTTTCAGAAATTTAAGTGTTTCTAGTTTATTTGTATCATATATCAAAATGGAAAGTAAATTAGATCCAAATCAAATCAGTATTTGGTGTGACTACTTTTTGCTCTTAAAACAGCATCGGTTCTTCTAGGTACACTTGCACACAGTTTTTGAAGGAACTCGACAGGTAGGTTGTTCCAAAAATCTTGGTGAACTAACCACAGACCTTCTGTGGATGTAGGCTCTCTTAAATCCTTCTGTCTCTTCGTGTATTTCCAGACAGACTCAATGGCATTAAGATCAGGGCTCTGTGGGGGCCGAACTATCACTTTGAGGACTCCTTGTTCTTCTTTTCTCTTAATGACATTGGTTGTATGTTTGGGGTTGATGCCCTGCTGCAGAATACATTTGGGGTCAATTACACGCCTCCTTGATGGTATGGCATAATGGATAAGTATCTGCATGTATTTCCCAGCATTAGGACACCATTGATCCTGACCAAATCTCCACCTCCATTTGCAGAAATGCAACTTCAAACTTGCAAGGAACCTCCACCACGCTTCACTTTTGCCTGCAGACACTCATCAGATATGTCAGATTTTGACTCATCAGTCCAGAGCATCTGCTGCAATTTTACTGCACCTCAGTTCCTATGTTAGTGTATAAGGATGAGACAAACTCACCCAGCTCGGTTCGCACCAGAACTTGCGAACAGGCAAAAAATGTGTTCGAACACGTGAACACCGTTAAAGTCTATGGGACACGAACATAAAAAACCAACAGTGTGAATTTTACAGGCTTATATGCATGGTATTGTCATAAAAAGTGTCTATAGTATGTCTGTAAAGTGGCACATTTTCCAGTGTTTAGAACAGTTCCACAGCAAAATGAAATTTCTAAAGGAAAATAAGTCATTTAAAACTGATTGCGGCTGTAATGAATTGTCGGTTCTTGGCAATACAGATACGATTCTTAAAAAAAAATAGCATGGGCTCCCCCCAGTCCATTACCATGCCCTTTGGGTTTGGTATGAATTTTAAGGGAAACCCCGAACCAAAATGTTAAAAAAATGGCGTGGGGCCCCCAAAAGTCTATACCAGACCTTTTTCAGAGCATGCAACCTGGCAGGCCGCAGGAAAAGGGGGGACGAGAGAGTGCCCCCTCCTGAACCGTGCAAGGCCACATGCCCTCAACACTGGGAGGATGCTTTGGGGTCTGGACCCCAAAGCCCTTTGTCCCCATGTTCATGGGGAAAAGGGCCTCATCTCCACAACCCTTGCCCGGTGGTTGTGGGGGTCTGAGGGCGGGGGGCTTATCGGAATCTAGAAGTCCCCTTTAACAAGTTGACCACCAGATCCCACCCCCCCCCATGTGAATTGGTAAGGGGTACATTGTACCCCTACCATTTCACAAAAAAAAGTGTCAAAAATTGTAAAGAGTTTTATCTGTATTGCCAAGACCCGACAATTCATTACAGCCGCGATCAGTTTTAAATAACTTTTTTCCTTTAGAAATGTAATTTTGCTGTGGGACTGTTCTAAACACGGAAAAAATTGGCCACTTTACAGGCATACTCTAGACACCCCACAGGTACGAAATTTAAAGGAATATTTCACTTTAAGCTTTATTAAAATCACTGCTCCCAAAAAAAAACGTTTTTAAAACTGTTTTTCCATTGATACATGTCCCCTAGTCCCCTGGACCCAGGTCTCCAATCACTCTTTATGACAATACTATGCATATAAGCCTTTAAAATTAGCACTTTTGATTTCTCCCATAGACTTTTAAAGGGTATTCCTCGGCCTTAGAATTTGCCGCAAACACCGCACATTGTTCGCTATTCGGTGAACAGGCGAACACTAGTGTTGAGCGGAATACGCCATATTCGATTTCGCGACAAAACGAAAACAGCAAAATAACGAAAATGAAATCTGTATCAAGAGGTTTGCATTGTGTATTTTGTTTGAATCCGTTTTGTGTTTGTTTTCAGTTGTACGTTCATTGTTCAATGACATCTATAACAAAAGAATTTCATTATGTATATTGAATGAATTCCTTTTTCTGTTTTCTGTGTATTCAAAATACTAAAGGCAAATATTTTGTTATAGGTGTCATATCAACATACGAAAATAACAAAAGAAACGGGTTCAAATGCAAATCTTTTGTTTATGTTTTTTTTGAATGGCCAGAGAGTTAGGCTGGCCATACATGATACAATTTTCTGTGCAAATTTCTTTAGATTTACCTTCAACTATGTAGTGCAAGGGCCTGCCTGATTGCATACAATTGAAAGTGTTGTTTAGTTTGACCTCATATTATATGGTTTTTGGTAAATCTAAAAGAAAATTGTACAAGAAAATTGAACATGTATGGCCAGCCTCAGTGACTGAAAGCAGCTTCTCTTTTGTGCTGAGTAGTGACTAGTGAGTACACTTGTACAGTAAAGACAAATAAACTTTTCTGTGGATTTTCATCTGAAGGGACATCAGTTGGCCAGACTTTGAACCCAAAATGGTTTTCTGATGCAGTTTAAAAACGAACGATCGGAAAACGATAGTTTTTATGTTTGTTGTTAAAATGTGACCAACATAGAGCATATCGCACGCCTATCCAGTTATTCCGTTGGGGTAGGAGGGATTCTTCCTTATGTCCAAAACGTTGTGGGGAGGAGGGTTCACTTGTTCACCTCATGTGGCGCTGTCCAAAACTACATCGGTTCTGGGGTACTGTTACAGAGATTATTTCCTCTGTTTTCCAAGTTCGGGTCCCGTTGGACCCCCTAATATGTGTACTGGGTGCAGTGGAGGAAGAGGTCTACCCCCCTCCAGCTAATATTGCGGTGATTAGACTTCTATATATAGCCAGAAAACTCATAGCTAGATTTTGGTTGTCTCCACATGCCCCGACCAGGAAACAGTGGATTGAACAAGTCAATTTTATCCTTATCAGAGAGTACTATACCTATCAACATAGAAATGCTGCCCGGAAATTTGATTCTATTTGGGGACCCTGGTTGGGCACCCCGGGACTAGCACCCCCACAACTGGTGATGTCTAGGCTATTGCAGGTATAGGAAGCACCTCCGCGTTAAGAATAGTCTGTGCGGGTTCCAGGTATTAACTGCAACGTGTATCTTAGGCCCTGTATGTTGGTGGGTAGGAACGGGTTTGGATTCTCTAGGTAGACTGTGGGTGGTAAAGTTTTGGTTGAGGCCCGTTGGCCACATAGGTAGTTGTGCTGGGGGGTAGGGTTACGCATACCTACCCGGTAAAGTCTAATCCTAGTTGATGTATGTAAGTGCCTTGATTGTCATACCGCTTCCTATGATATACCATATGGACTGTGTATATTTCATTTTGTCTTCTTTTGAACCTTTATAATGTGTCTGTATGTCATGTTTCATTGTCTTGGTACAATAAATTATTTTTCTGATTTAAAAAAAAAAAAAAAAAAAATGTGACCAAGTGTATGGGGCTTAACAATAGTATTGTTAAGCCCCATACACTTGGTCAGACTGTTTTAACAACAAACATAAAAACGATCGTTTTCCGATCGTTCTCAGAAAATTTGTTAGTTTTTAAACTGCATCAGAAAACCATTTTTGGGTTCAAAATTCTGGCCAACTGATCTCCCTTCAGATGAAAATCCACAGAAAAGTTTATTTGTCTTTACTGTGCAAGTGTATTAACTAGTCACTACTCAGCACAAAAGAGAAGCTGCTTTCAGTCACTGAGGCTGGCCATACATGTTCAATTTTCTTGTACAATTTTATTTTATATTTACCAAAATCCATATAATATGAGGTCAAACTAAACAACACTTTCAATTGTATGCAATCAGGCAGGCCCTTGCACTACATAGTTGAAGGTAAATCTAAAGAAAATTGCACAGAAAATTGTATCATGTATGGCCAGCCTAACTCTCTGGCCATTCAAAACAAAACATAAACAAAAGATTTGCATTTGAACCCGTTTCTTTTGTTATTTTCGTATGTTGATATGACACCTATAACAAAAGATTTTCCTTCAGTATTTTGAATACACAGAAAACAGAAAAAGGAATTCATTCAATATACATAATGAAATTCTTTTGTTATAGATGTCATTGAACAATGAACATACAACTGACACTAACAAAAGAAAAGCATTCAAGATACACAGAATGCAAATTGACGAAAATTCACGATAATTATTGTCTAACAAGAAACGAACATGAATTAAACAGAATAACGAATCATCCCGCATGTACGAAAATAAAACGGTAACGGAAATACGAAATGATCGGAATACGAAAAAAATCGCGGCAAACGACAAACGAACAGGAACGAACGGGAAAACGGGCGTCTTTTACGAAAAACGAACGGAAACGAACAGACGGGACCTTACGAAACGGAACAAAAAACATTTTTTTCTGTGCACATGTCTACTCTGGACAGTGTATGGGTGTACCTGGATCTCACTGGTTTGCAACAGTTCTATGCTGATGGCACTGCAGGACATGTTCTGATGTTGAAGGGAAGTGAGCATACTGGGATTGATTTACTAAAACTGGAGATGCAACATTTGGTGTAGCTGTGCATGGTAGCCAATCAGCTTTGAACTTCAGCTTGTTCAATCAAGTTTTGACAAAAAAAATAGAAGCTGATTGGTTTCTATGCAGAGCTGCACCAGATGTTGCACGCTCCAGTTGATGTACAGCACATCTTGAAACCCAAGACTGTTTTAAAATATTTCCCTGGGAGAGACCTTGTTGATGCAGTAAACTACATTGTGTCATTTTGCTGTGCTCAGTCTTGCCTTGGTGTATGACCTGTGACATGAAAATATTGTCCACAACCTCACCTTAGTAGCAGAGTTTGGCTGATCCTCACCCAGTTTTAAGACTCCTACACAGTTTTTTTCTGTTCCAGTTAATGACTCTGTTTTAACCTACATGAGATTGATGACCATTAATACCTGCCTGGTATAATTGGTTAATTATACACCTGACTCTAAACCTACAAAATCCCTGACTTTGTGCAAGTGTACAAAGTGTGTAAGTGTAAGAATGTATGCTGATTTGAAACCAAAGGTTAGTCACACCAAATATAGATTTGATTTAGAGTTTTCTTTGGTACACTCTCTTTGCATTTTGTAAATTGATAACAATAAAGGATTAACATATATTATTGAAAGCATTCTTGCTTTTCAGCATTGCTTCACACCTGCTTAAAACATTTACATAATATAACATATCATCTGCGTATTTAATAATTTGCCTGGAGCCCAGGTTTAAGGCTGGGTTCACACTTGTGTGGTGTGAATTTCAGCTCGGTAATCTCTCTGCAAAGATAAGGGAAGTGTTCAGCAGATTAGCTCGGTTTTTAGCTGCGAATTTGGAGACCTGGGAGAAGTTCCGGGTGAGAGGAGAGTGGGGGAGAAGTGTATTGAGCTGAATGAGAGAAATTCCTGAAGAGAACTGAACACATCTGCGAATCAGCTGCGTACTCATAGAAGATAATGGATCTGAATTCGCACCTGAGCCGCACCCCAAGGCATAAAATCCGCACACGTTTTTTTTGCAATGCGCAGTGCGAATGCATCGCACATATGTGAACCAATCTCATTGAAAACAATGTATTTAGAAATGTTCTGCGTATGAAGCCCCGTACACACGGCCAAGGTTCTCGGCAGAAACCAGTGAGAACCTCGCTGGGAGCCGCATTCTGCCGAGAACCTCGGCCGTGTGTACGCTCTCGGCGAGCCCCGCCCATCGGGAAACCCATCGAGCAAATAGAGAACAGGTTCTCTATTTGCTCGACGGCCCGTCGGGATGAATGGCTGGTTGCCTTTCCCGAAGGGCGGGTCGCCGATTCTGACGGCCGGCAGAGAACCTCGACGATGTGTTCCACCCGTCGAGGTTCTCTGCCGTGTGTACGGGGCTTTAGATGCGGTTTAAGCTCAATCCGCACAAGTGTGAACCCAGCAATACATTTTAACTGATTAGGGTGATTACTTCTGCAGATCACATTAAAAGAATGACATAACAAGTACAGGCAACCTGGTAAAATGTTGTTTTTCTGTGTATTTTTTAACTGAAATCATCCTTGTTTCAGTTCTTTCTTTAAGTTGCTTTTAGTGTGAATCACAATTTTTACAAATAGCTATGAGAGTGTGTAGCCATAATTTAACCATCGATGGTGTTTTCTAAATGTAAAATCTACTCATGTATCTTCTGATATATTATACAGTATATACATGCTGAAGGTGTATGATCAATGAAAGGATCCTGATCCTCAGGAAGTATTTGAAAAATGATACTTGTTAATAATGAATGTTTGAAATGTATGAATGTGATATACATTGGGAAACATGCCAAAGATAGATAATGTAGTCTCTCATAATTTCCTCAAGTGACTGGAACAACCTCATATTGAAGGAAAGACAAATGTGATATCACATCATTATTCATATATTTAGTAAGTATTTACTAGATACAGGAATGGTACATGCAAACCATGAAATCTCTCTGCTCAAAGAGTTTCAAGTATAAATTTTCACTTTTTATTGAATCTATCTCTTCCTATCAAAACAATCTGATTTTCCAGGACTGTGGCCATTATTCAGGCAATGCAGAACTGTGGGAAAAAAATATAATCAAATTAAATGAACTGTTGACCCAAATGGTTCTTTCATAATATGTACTGTACGCTTCTCGCTCTCATTGTTCCCTATACAAAACTAGTAAGTATGACATGCAAATGGGAAAATAAACCAGTTAAAATTAAATTAACCACTTCAGACCCGCGCTATTGACAAAATACGTCAACAGCGCGGACCTGAGGTGCCAACTAGACGTCTTTGGACGTCATTTCTAGTGCATTACCCACGAGCGTCACTGGGTGGTGCGCCGTGGGTAAACACTGTCCCGCCGCATCGCTGAAGAGCCGATGCATGCACCTGGCGGCCACGATGTCCGTCGGGTACATGCGTTCGGCGGGAAAACGAGCAGATGACAGCAGGGACGTGGGGCTCTGTGTGTAAACACAGAGCTCCACGTGCTGTCAGAGGAGAGGAGACCGATCTGTGTCTCTTGTACATAGGGACACAGCATCGGTCACCTCCCCCAGTAACCCCCCTCCCCCCACACAGTTAGAACACACCCAGGATACACATTTAACCCCTTCCTCACCCCCTAGTGTTAACCCCTCCCCTGCCAGTCACATTTATATAGTAATTAGTGCATTTTTATAGCACTGATCGCTGTATAAATGTGAATGGTCCCAAATTTGTGTCAAAAGTGTCCTATATGTCCGCCGCAATATCGAAGTCGCAATAAAAATCGCAGATCGCTGCCATTACTAGTAAAAAAAATAATAATAAAAAAAATCATAATTTTGTTCCCCATTTTGTAGGCACTACAACTTTTTCAAAACAAGTGAAATTGAATCCCCTCGCAGTGAGAACAACAGTTAAAATATGGAAAGCTCTCATAGGAAGAGAAGGAGATTTATCACCAAATACCCCACTTTGGAGAAATCCTGAATTACCACATCTGGATTCGATTCAGGATGCAGGAGCATGGACTAGATATGGGGCGAAGAAATTGTCGCAAGTGTTACAGGGGGAAAAGTTTCTCTCATATGTAGAAATGAGGCAGCTTTGGAATATGCCAGAGAGTTATGCGTTTAGGTACAGGCAGCTCATCCATGCCTTATTAGCTCAGTTTCCGGAGGGGGCCCTGTGACTAATGGAATCAGGCTTGGAGCAAATAGTAAAAAGTGGAAAAAAGATAACCTCAAATTTCTATATGTATTTAATAAGGACTACATAGCCAGATATAAGTAAACTAAGTGAAAATTGGCAGAGAGATGTTCCAAATTTGGAGAATTGGGAGGAAGTATGGAGGTTCCCATTGCAGATATTGGTATCACTTTGAGATAAATTGATACAATTTAAAATTATACATAGGAGCCACTATACACCATACAAGCTATAAAAGATTTCATCTACAAATCCTCAGAAGTGTTGGAGATGTGCAGATATTCCAAGAGATTTCATGCATATATTTTGGTTATGAAGCGCCCCTGTACTTCAAAGTACGGACGCTGTTTAAATTTAGAGGGGGATGAGAGAATTACTTAGCTCTCATCCATGTGATTTATGTTAATTTAGTCGCTGTGCTGTGCTGTCGTTTCATTCTGTGTTACAAAGATGCCTTTCCAGCCAATCAGAGGAGGTTTTCCCTCGCAGGGCATGATGGGGAAGGGTACCTCTTTAGGGCGCCATCGTGGGGAGTTCGAGGTGCCATGCCATCAAACGCAGCCACTGTGCCATGCCATCAAACGCAATCACTTAATATATATGAAAGCGTTATTTACCCAAAAACAAACATTTATTATATTGCAGATTACTAATTCTTAGATGTGATCTCGTTTTCTGTCATTAGACTTTCCTTTATTTTCACCTGGTGAACCTGCCAGTAAGGCCCCTTTCACACTTGTGGACCGTATGTCCGCTCTTTCATCCATCCGTGTGGATGAAAAAGGGACATACATGGGTCCCTATGAGATCGTGGGTGTCAGGGGATGAACATCCGCTGACACCCGATCTCGCCGCCTTCACATTCCTCCGATTCTGCAGACAGAGGAAAACCCTATTTTTTCTTCCGTCTGCAGATCGGATCGGATGAACACGGACAGACGGTCAGTGTTCATCCGATCCTCCCATAGGGGAGAGAGGGGAAAAGACAGGGCGGTCCCTACACAGTGTGCAGGGACCACCCTGTCATCCGCCGGCTCAGCGGGGATCAACGGAGCGATCCCTGCTGAGCAAGAGGAGGTTCACGGGGTGGATCATTACTGATCCGCCCCGCGTGAAAGGGGCCTAAGTCTGTTGTTTATTACCAGAACAAGTTGTCCTGCAAATGTATCAGTTAGAGCCGGATTCCTCAAAAGGAGTTCTGTGACAAATGATTGATTTGTGGTGGATCCGCAGTTGAGAAATCCTGATGTAACGCTATTTCTACAATAATTGTTGGTATATGTACAGCTCGCTGATCAGACCCAATGTTCCCTGAGCTGTACATATGAAACTTTAAGTCATGTGAAACCTTTATATTACATGGAACAGCATTTTGTTGTAACTGTTTGTGTAACTGCAATGTTAGCTGGAGTTTGGCTTCAATTTGTTAGTGTATCTAAACCTGCTAGTCATTCTAACACCCCTTCTTCCTAGACTGACTGCCTGCTGTGCTCTCTGATCTAGAGTGTAGGCACTCTAAAGCCCCGTACACACGATCGGAATTTACGACTGACTTTTTCCATCGGAAAGTCCGACCGCGTGTATGCCCCATCGGAGTAATTCCATCGGACATTCCAATGAATTCCATCTGAGTTTAGAGAGAGAACATATTCTATTTTACTCCAATGGAATGTTAGTTTGGCTACTTTCACACTCCACTAAAACTGCGCAAAAAAGGGGAAAAAATAACAGTTTTGTGACGCTTTCAAAACACTTTTAAGGCGCTTCGGAAGAGCTGACCATTCATTTCACTGGGCAGAGGCATTTTGCGAGTGCTATTTTAGTGTTTTCAGGCACATTACAGGTGATATTTCTAGCACTAAAACACCTGAAAACTGCCTCAGTGTGAAAGGGGTCTAGTACAGGAGGTGTGTTACTGACTAGATCTCCAGGTAAAAACACAGGGAGAAAAGCCTAAAAAAAGAAAACAAATGCAGCCACCCCATCTAATGATTGGCAAGCTGCAATATATGAAATTTTTGTTTTTGGGTTTAATATCACTTTAAATATTCTTAAACATTGAAATGTATGTGGGAAATGTATGTCCATGTTGTATGTTTCTAGTGACTGGTTGTTTCTGGTGACTGGTTGGCAAAATAAAGTCGGTTGGCAGAGAGGTGAGGGTGAGTGGAGGGATGAGACTTGGCTCCCTGTATACTCCTAACTGACACCCCCTCCCCCACTGACAGTGACAGTTGATGATTTGTGGAAGAGGCTTTAACTGTTAGAAATGGACGCTAACTGTTCTAAGCCAGTCCAAATGGAAAGGGATCTGTAGGGATCACACTGCAGGGTTGTGTTTTGTAAGCTTTACTATTTTCTTCTATTGATTTAAAAACATCTGCAGATTGGTGTTTACAAGACACAACCCAGCAATTCTAATGTGAGTTACTCCCCACACTGCTTGTTCCAATGCATGTCTATCCAGGACCATGTGTGCCAGTCACTGTGCCCTGTCCATGGCCATCCCTATACATATGTACATATAATAAACAAAAAATAAATAAAATAATTTTTTAAATAAATAAAACAAATTAAAATCATTTTGAAACAGATAAATTAAAAAAAAAAGGCGGTTGGCGGGATTTGATCTCATGCCTTCATCAGCGCCTTCTACAGTGCCACACTACCACCTGAGTTACATTGGACCTTACACTTACTGTTATCTCTCACATATAGTGTTATTATAGCCAAATTTACCACTCCTCCCACAGCTTTTACACTACATAGACAAATAATATACCGAAATGTGCAGATTATTCCCAATTTGTGGGCTATTACTTTGTGGAACATTTCGCCAAATGGTTCACGAAATATCTGCGTTTTTGGGGCAAAATTTGTCCCATAGGAATGAATGGCGAAATGACAAAAACTGAAAAATCAGGACATGATTTCTAAACTGGCATCACTCCCTCATTTTCAAGCCGACCTACACAAATCTTATATCAAAACGTTCAGCTATCCCTGCTGCCACTACACATGTCCACTGCTAAGCCATAGTCCTGATCGTTTTCACAATATGACTATTTGTTTGCAACTCACGCCATCAATAGACATTCATTAAAATTACACTCTAGACACCTAAAATTTGAAGGGCAATATCTAAACTGCGACTGTGCCTGCGCCAAAATGTAGGTCTGTGTCTTGTGATTCTCATAATGTAACGCTCTTCGCTGTAGGAATTATAGTTTTTAAAATACAACCGTTTGAAGAATGACAAGTATTCAGGAGGGTCAAAAAAACTCTGGTCTGTGCTTAGAGCCTGCATATAAACATTGGTTTCCTGGCAACGCTGAGGGGAACTATAGCTCCTCACACACAGCTCTGAGAGGAATTATAGCTCCTCCCACACAACGTTGGGGGGAATTGGCACAGTTTTTATGGCTCTACGTAACTTCTGCATACTAGCATACTCTGCATATAGCAACCAACCATAGCAACCCTCCATAGCAACCAGTCCATAGAAACCATCAATAGCAACCAATCCATCAGATCTACAGCAACTGCCAATCCAAGTGCACTTGCAGTGCACTTGTAGTGCAAAGTGGATTTGCCTTTTGTAAATAACCCCCAATGTGTCATAATCATGCATGTTATACTCACTGTTGAACTCAAGGGGTTAATCCTGTGCATTGTGTAAAATGGCTGTTTGCTACTGTCTCTTTTCTGATCCTCTCCTACTTCCACAGTTCCCAATCTATCTCCTGATAGTACAGAGGGTGCATGTGTGATCAGCACAGGAACAAATAGTACTGTCCAGACAGAGGATCAGGGGTCAAGCAGCCTCATAGGACAGTCAGAGGGGAATAAAAACTCCTCCTACAAGCTTTAACCAGTGCTCGGCTGGACACTGATAGAAGTAATAAAAACGCTATATACTGCTGATGAGAAAAGGTATTTAGCAGTTTATATTTACTAAAATAATTGCATTTCCATGTGCTGTGTACTGTGGGGGACCATATATCATGAATGCAGGGTCCTGGGTTTAGTAACACTTTAAAGTGGTTGTAAAGCCACTGTGTGTACTTTATAGTTTCCCCTCTGTTCAATGATGTTATGTGTCCCAGTGTATGTTTTATATAAAAAAAATATTTAGCTGTATACCTTATTTCAGAGCGCCTTTTGGTGCTCACGTGACTGCCCACCACTCTCCTCTCCCAATCTGAGTGCAGAGCGGCACTCTGAAATAAGGTATACACATGGTTAGCACCAGGCAGGATCAGTCAGGTATTTTAGATGATAGAAAGGGCCAAATTACACCCCTTCCTGCCCAGGACAATTTTCAGCTTTCAGCAATGTCACATTTTGAATGACAATTACTCTGTCACGCAACGCTGCATCCAAACTACATTTTTATAATTTTCTTCACACAAAAATAGCTTTCTTTTGGTGGTATTTGATCACCAGTGTGTTTTCTTTTTCCCAAAAAACTAAAAATAAAAGAAAGTTTTTCTTTGATTCGGTTATAAAATGTAGTTTTCTCCTTCACTGACGGGCACTGATGAGGTGGCACTGATCTGTAGAATTGATGGGCACTGATAGGTGGCACTGATGGGCACAAATAGGCGGCACTGATATGCAACACTGATGGGCACCAATAGGCTGCACTGATATAAAGCACTGATGGGCACTAATAGGTGGCACTGACAGCCGTTATTGAGGTTGGATCCGGGTGCGGCACCCACCTTTAGGGTGTGCGCACATCCTGGGCCCCGGCGATATGGTCTACCAGGCCGGGGTGCACGTTCTACATGGAGTTCCTGACTCTGGGCCCTCATGGCCCAGAGCAACTAAAGCTGGAGAGGGGCCTCAGTGACTTACTGGGTCCCCACTTCTATGAGAAGATCCCAAGCAAATTGTGCTGTTCGGTGGGGAGTCAGTCTGAGGAGAGCCCAGAGGCAGGCGATCCAGTAGGGCCTGGACAAGCCATCGGGGATCAAGGTGACCGGACACTGGGAGTTTGTTTTATGGCAACCTGTCAGTCGATCACCTAAAATCAAGGACTATCTGAAGATAATTCAGACAATTACTTTACTGAGAAGGAATCGCTCCAATAAGTTGCATTCCAGAGCAAGGGCCTGTGGCAGAGGTACCACTCCTATTCTATTGAGCCAAGTCTGTGGCAGAGGCTTGTTTCCTTCTCAAAGTTCTGAGTGATACTCCGGCTGCCAGTTCTGTGAGAGAGACTGTCCGGGTACACTACACCCAGTGACGACAAAGCAAAGGTATCATTGAAGCAGGACTGCCTCTGTACATAGTTAAGGCCTGAACCTGCAACTTCTTCTTTCACCCTCTCTCCTCTATTCACCTGAAGTTACCTGTTGCCATGTTGGGCATAAGAATAAAAGCACAGAAATCGACATTTTGCTGTTTGGACATTCTATCATTGATCACACCATCTACATTTTCATCATACCCCTAGACATGCTTCAAAGGTGACACGCCAATCCCAAATCTAACCAGCGGCTCCTGCGGGGGTAGCACTACAGTTATGCCCAAAGATAGTGGTATTCTGAAGAGAGGTTCTGAGAATGATTGCCACAGTGACATCCATAACCTTGGTACAGGAGGCAGAGAGCTGTTTGCTAGGATTGGTAGGGGAAAATATTGTTTCGGTGGGAAGAAGAACACATGTAGGCCTGTAATTATTCTATGCTAGGAAAGCGATAGTGTTAAACTGGAAAAAGGTAGAAGCTCCCTCGGTAGCACATTGGAAAAACTTAGTAAACAGTAATCTGCCATTGTATAGGGAGGCCTACTGGAATAGAGGACATGGGGAGAAATATGAGAGAGTATGGGCGAACTGGATAGAAAATCCTATGACAGCATCAGGATAAATAGGGTACAAGAGGAGATTAACCACACCATTGAATAAAGGGAGAGAGAGGAGTTTACTGTACTGATTTAAAAATTGTATGGAGGCTCTAGAAGAGAGCAGATGAAAGTAATTGAAATGGCAAATGTAAATGTATATGTATGGTTTTATCTTTTGTATGGAAAAAACTCCTTAGAAAATTAATAAAAAGATTTATAAAAAAAAAAAGTATGACATGCCCTGTGCTTGGCCTAACATTGAAAATGTTAGTTGTCACTATTGAGTTTTATCTTTTGCTTTACTTAGCAACAGATGCCATTTATCAATATTTCTCTTCACTGACTTGTTTTACATTAGAAGAGCCTTATAGGGCCAGATTCACGTACATCGGCGCATTTTTTGACCGGCGTAGCGCACCTCCTTTACGTTAGACCGGCGCAATGTAGCGGCACAATCACCGTATTCTCATTTGATTTGCGCAGAAATTAGCGCCGGTGCAACGTAATTTCAGAGGCGTAAGGCGGAGTAATTCAAATTGGGAAGGACGTGGGCGTGTTACATTGAAATGAGCCGTGACCCCATGCAAATGAAGGGACTATTTTTTGATGTACTTCAATTATAGGTTTATTTCTGTGGCTGATAGCAATTGTTTTATTTCCAGCATGTTATTTAATGTTCTACAAATGAGGCATTGTCAAGAGTTATGTTTAATCCTACAAAATGATTAAACATTATGTTTTACTGACTGCTTTTATTTGATTGTATGAGGTGCTCAGCTGCATGTTCTCATGGTGCTGCATTTTGCTATGTACAATTGATAAGCATGCAACTTAACTTTAGAAAGTGTAACGAGCAGTGAATTAAACTATAATGACACTTCACAATGAGCAACAAAGAGTACAGTGGCTACTGTGAGCACCCAGGCAAAGACAGAAAGCCTGTAGTGTACACATAATTGTACAGGCTGCCAAGTTTTTGAAAGCTGAAAGCAATGTGAAAAAAGAAAAAAAAATACAATTAAAAATGTGTTCGTCTAGAACAGAGGGGACATAGTATAGTGTCTGTAGTGCTTTCAACATTGCTAGGTTTAGAAACATTACTAAGCAAAGGCCTTACCCACAACTGTTTTTAAGGAAATGTTTTACCTCGTTCCAGAATAGTAAGTGATATCTTCTCTGAAGGCCTTAACAACCATTGACATTTATTGGACTTCTTGATGTACTGGGACATCCCTAAATAGTTTTGTCTAACACTACAATTGTTGGTTAGCAGAGTACATGGACAGAGTGCATAGGACTATACTGACACAGCCATGAAAAAAACAACATAATCATTACACATCTTATGCACATAAAAAACACAAGGTGCAGGCAGGAATACTTACCATGCCTTTAAAAGTCTAATTGGTGGTTGTGATCTTTCTTCTGTGGCTGCGTACACACGATCAAATTTATCTGCTGAAACTGGTCCGACAGACCGTTTCAGCAGACATCTCCGATCGTGTGTACGGGCTACCGGACATGTTTTTCCAGCGGACAAATTTCAAAGCATGCTTTGAAATTTGTCCGCCGGAGACATGTCTGTCGGATATGTCCGCTGGTTAGTACACTAACCAGCAGACAGAAATCTCCGCGCATACGTCGAATGGATTCAACGCATTCGTGGAAGTATTTTACTTCCAGGAGTGGTGACGTGGCGGTGTCAACGTCACCATCACGTCACTGCGTCCTCAGCCCGAGGGGATTTTCGTCCGATGGTGTGTACATGCCATCGGACCAAAATCCGATGAGACATGTCCGCTGTAAACGGTCCGTCGGACATGTTTGAGCGGACATGTCTCATCGTGTGTACGCAGCCTTAGGGCTTGTTCACACCTGACTAAATTTCTAACGCTTAACAAACACTCATATAGCATTAGTATGGGTGTTAGACTTATGTTAATGAGCGTTAGTATAGGAGTTAGACTGGCGTTTTACAAGCGTTAATGACAAATTAAAAATGCTCCTCAAACACCCTATAGGCAGTTTTGAAATGTTTGAGGAAGCATTAAGGCACGTTAAATCCGCTCCACAAATGCCTATTCCATTACAGGAAATAAACTAATTTTAACCCCCCTGGCGGTATTCCCGAGTCGGACTCGGGGTTACATTTTTGTGCTGTGATCGGTAACCCCGAGTCAGACTCGGGCTCGCCTCGCAGCATCCACAGGCAGGGTTTTCTTACCTTGTCCCTGGATCCAGCGATGCATCCGCGCTGTGTGAGCGAGTGGGTCCTCGCTCGATTCACACAGTGCCTCTGTGTGCCGCCGATCTCCGTTCCCTGCGACGTTACGATGTCCCTAGTCGTCTGCCCAGTGCCCTACATGTTCTTTTGTATAATAAAAACTGTTCTTTCTGCCTGTAAACTGTAGATTGTCCATAGCAACCAAAAAGTGTCCCTTTATGTCAAAAATGGTTTTAGATCAGCTAGAAAACAGCAATAATAAATTATAATCACTTGCACAATTGAGCGATAGCGATTTGTGGGGAAATTCGTCATAAAAAAATAAAAGTAATGACAGCGACAATTCTGCAACTGAGCATATTTCAGTGATTTTAAAGTTGATTACATTATTGAATAGATTTTATTATAATTATATTATTATTTGTTATAATTGTTTATAATTATTTATTATATTATAATTTATCATTTTGTTTTAAAAAAAAAATCATACCGGAGATGCCTACTAGCCTCTTGTTTGGTCAGATTTAAGTGAGTTATTCCTAAGACATACAAGCCTACAGTATATTTCCTTGCAAATAATGGTACCGCTTTCAGCACCTAAAATCAGAAAGAATCATACCGCCAGGGAGGTTAAAGCCCCACAATTGCCTACCAGAGTGTTTGTGAAGCATTACCATTAACTTGAACGGGAGGTGTTCTAAGGCTTCAAATGACATGACATTTTGAAGCAACAAGATGCTGTCCATTATGTCATTTGCAAGTGATTGAGGGGCCTCTTAAATGCCTGCTTTTAACCCCCCTGGCGGTATTCCCAAATCTGGCTCAGGGTGGAATTTTAGGACCAAAAGCAGTAACCCCCAGCCAGACTTGGGATCGCCTTGCAGTGTCAACAGGCACAAGTTACTTACCTTGTCCCTGGATTCTGTGATGCCTCCCCGCTGTGTGATCGACCTGTGTCCTCCTTGCTCGATTCACAGGGCCGAGTGACGCCCAGCTCTGTTCTCTGCGACGTTACGATGCACAGGGGCGGAGATCGACGCCAAATTTAAAAAGGTAAATAAACACAATACATACAGTATACTGTAATCTTATAGATTCCAGTACTGTATGAAAAAAATATACACCCCATTTGTCCCTAGTGGTCTGTCCAGTGTTTTACATGCACTTTTATATAACATATATATTAGGGTTTTCCCGATACCACTTTTTTAGGACCGAGTACAAGTATCGATAATTTTTTTCATGTACTCGCCGATACCGAATACTGATACTTTTTTTTTAAATGCAGCCACGTGTCCCCAAATGCAGCCTTGTGTCCCCAAATGCAGCCATGTCCCTCTGATTAGCCATGTCCCTCTGATTAGCCTTGTCCCTCTGTTCAGCCATGTCCCAAAGTTCAGCCATGTCCCTCTGATTAGCCATGTCGCTCTGATTAGCCATGTCCCTCTAAGTTCAGCCATGTCCCTCTAAGTTCAGCCATGGTCCCCTAAGTTTAGCCATGGTCCCTCTAAGTTCAGCCATGGTCCCTCTAAGTTCAGCCATGGTCCCCTAAGTTCAGCCATGGTCCCCTAAGTTCAGCCATGTCCCTCTGTTCAGCCATGTCCCTCTAAGTTCAGCCATTTCCCTCTAAGTTCAGCCATGTCCCTCTAAGTTTAGCCATGTCCCTCTGTTCAGCCATGTCCCTCTGTTCAGCCATGTCCCTCTGATTAGCCATGTCCCTCTGATTAGCCATGTCCCTCTGTTCAGCCATGTCCCTCTGTTCAGCCATGTCCCTCTAAGTTCAGCCATGTCCCTCTGATTAGCCATGTCCCTCTGATTAGCCATGTCCCTCTGTTCAGCCGTGTCCAAAAGTTCCGCCATGTCCCTCTGATTAGCCATGTCCCTCTGATTAGCCATGTCCCTCTAAGTTCAGCCATGGTCCCCTAAGTTCAGCCATGGTCCCTCTAAGTTCAGCCATGGTCCCTCTAAGTTCAGCCATGGTCCCCTAAGTTCAGCCATGGCCCCTTAAGTTCAGCCATGTCCCTCTGTTCAGCCATTTCCCTCTGTTTAGCCATGGTCCCCTAAGTTTAGCCATGTCCCTCTGTTCAGCCATGTCCCTCTGATTAGCCATGTCCCTCTGATTAGCCATGTCCCTCTAAGTTCATCCATGTCCCTCTAAGTTCAGCCATGGTCCCCTAAGTTCAGCCATGGTCCCCTAATGCCTTGTTTCCACTGCACGGAACGGTTCGTGTCAGTAAATTTGGAGTGGTTAGGATGGGACCGGTCTATTCGCATGAGCGTTTCCACTGCAAATCGGACCGTCAGGGACCGTTCAGGGTTTAGAAAAAATTCCTAGCGCGTCCACCAATCAGTGAGATGTATTTGTAGGTCCACCCTAATGGAACCGTTCCACTCTTTCTGGACCCACATGAGAAGCAGGACCCTTGCTGGTGCGGTACGGTTCGCTTTTACGGCATGCTTTCATAATGGAAACACCCAAAATAGTGTACCGTACCGAACCGTAACGAACCAATCCGCTCAGTGGAAACGAGGCATAAGTTCAGACATGGTCCCCTAAGTTCAGCCATGGTCCCCTAAGTTCAGCCATGTCCCTCTAAGTTTAGCTATGTCCCTCTAAGTTCAGCCATGTTCCTCTAAGTTCAGCCATGTCCCTCTAAGTTCAGCTATGTCCCTCTAAGTTCAGCCATGTCCCTCTAAGTTCAGCCATGTCCCTCTGTTCAGCCATGTCCCTCTGTTTAGCCATGTCCCTCTAAGTTCAGCCATGTCCCTCTGTTCAGCCATGGTCCCCCTGAGTTTAGCCATGCCCCCCTGTTCAGCCATGGTCCTCCTGAGTTTAGCCATGTCCCTCTGTTCAGCCATGGTCCCCCTGAGTTTAGCCATGGTCCCCTAAGACAAAAACAAGTCAACCCCCCCCTCCTCCCGCCGCTGCTGACATCTACTTACTTTGATGGGCACAGTGGCGCGTGTGATGGGCACAGTGGTGGCGTTTGATGGGCACAGTGGTGGCGTGTGATGGGCACAGTGGCGGCGTGTGATGGGCACAGTGGTAGCGTATGATGTGCACAGTGGCAGCGTGTGATGGGCACAGTGGCGGCGTGTGATGGGCACAGCGGTAGCATTTGATGGGCATGGTGAGGCTGCAATTGATGGATTTTTTTTTTTTGTCAGTCAGAAATGGTTCTGCTTACTTTAAGTTCAGTAGTCTGTTTTGTAGCACAGGCAGGCTCCTCGAGACTAGCCCTCGACAGCAGCTCCTCCTCTCTAGCTCCCTGGCTGTGAGTCATATCACAGGCAGCGCCGACACAGCTCCCTGCGCTGAGCTCGGAGTCCTCCATCTCCCCCCTCGCCTCCGGCCGTGAGTGGAGTGACGTCACGCCGCTGGCAGGGAGGGACTAAGACTCCTCCGTAGGGGAGTAAACAGTGAAGCAGGGAAGGGAGCCGGGGCGGGAGGTGACGTTCCCGGTTGCAGGAGCGGCGAGCGCAGTCGGCACACAATTTATACAGTGCCGCTGCCCGCGCTGGCCATGACACAGAGGTCACTGTACTGGCGGCCGTGGCAATACTTCACCTTCGGCTGCGCCCCCCAGAGGCGTATCTAGGGTATGGCAGCCATGGAAAGTGCCATGGACGCCATATGAAGGGGGCGCTGTTGAGTGGCTGGGCAGCAAGGCACTTCCCAGGGTCTGAGGGTCTCTTCTTCCCTCCTCCTGAGCATAGGCAGAATCATCTATTCAGCACCTTTGCTAATGGTCAATGGCAGCGCTATCCCTGCTGCGTTTAGCTACAGCCCTCCCCTGTTCTCCCAGGCTCTCCCATTCCATCTGGTCGGATTGGCAGCGCAAAAAGAAGAAGGAGGAACATCAGTTTCTCCCTCTCCTTTGTAAAAACTGAGGCCTTAAATGGTGAAGATTTCATCACTTCCAGTATTGGTTCTGCATTTACCTGGCCTTGGAGGGCAGAGGAGGGATCAGGGGTCTAATAAACCCCAGATTTCTCCATAAAGAGGCTATGTCACCACAAAAATTATCACAAGGGATGATAAATATCACTAGTTTTGTTAGCTGTTTTTTTTGTTAAGGTTATCTGAAAGATGGGTTTCGAATGTTTAGACAAGGGCGCAGTTTCAGTGCTTGCCATAGGCGCCATTTTCACTAGATACGCCTCTGGCGCCCCCCCTCCTATGCAAAATGATATCGCCCAGGGCACTCGCCCTTTCCTCCCCTGCGTGGTACCGGCCCTGGCTCCGCTCTCCGCCCCTCTCCACCCGCACTCCACCCCCTCTCCACCCGCATTTGAGAAAAAAAAAGTATTCTATTTAGGCATCGAGTATTTGCGCGAGTACAAGTAGTACTAGTATCAGTATCGGGACAACCCTAATATATATATATATATATATATATATATATATATATATATATATATATATATATAAAAAATAACAACTGTTCTTTCTGCCTGGAAACTGGAGATTGTCCATAGCAACCAAAAAGTGTCCCTTTATGTCAAAAGTGGTTTTAGACCAGCTAAAAAACAGCGATAATAAATTAGAATCACTTGCAGAATTGAGCGATAGTGATTTGTGGGGAAATTCGTCATCAAAAATTTAAAGTAATAATTTTTATTATTATTATATTATTTGTTATAATTATTTATATTTATTTATTATATTATAATTTATGATTTTGTGTTTCAAATTGTATTATTCCCGGGATGTCTACTAGACTCTTGTTTGGACAGATTTAAGTGAGTTACTTCTAAGGCCGCGTACACACGATCGAACATGTCCGCTGAAACTGGTCTCCGCGGACATGTTTCCGCGGACATGTCCGATCGTGTGTACGGCCTAGCGGACAGGTTTCCAGTAGACAAAAGTTTCTAAGCATGCTTAGAAACTTGTCCGCTGGAAACTTGTCCGTCGGACATGTCCGCTGGTTAGTACTCCTAACCAGCGGACCGAAATCCCCCGCATGCGTCAAATTGATTTGACGCATGCGTGGAAGCATTTTACTTCCTTGTTTGCGCACGTTGCATCGTCAACGTCACCGCCACGTCACCACATTGTCTGTCCGCTGGGATTTTGGTCTGATGGTGTGTACACACATCAGACTAAAGTATCCCAGGAGACATGTCCGATAAAAACGGTCCGTGGACCGTTTTCATCGGACATGTCTCCTCGTTTGTACGCGGCCTAAGAATTACAGGCCTACAATAGAAAACGCCAAATTTCCATGCAAAATAATGGTACCGCTTTCAGCACCTAAAATCTGAATTAATCATACCCCCAGGGAGGTTAATGCCAGCGTGAACGTAGCCTTATACCGCGTACACACGATCGGTCATTCCAACAATAAAACCATGTATTGTTTTCCGACGTATTGTTTGCTCAAACTTGTCTTGCATACACACAGTCACAGAAATGTTGTCAGAAATTCTGAACGTCAAGAACGCAGTCACATACAACTCTATGACTAGCCAAGAAAAAAAAAGTTCAATAATTCAGAGCATGCGCCAAATTGATTCCGAGCATGCGTAGGATTTTTGTGCATCGGAATTGCATACAGACGATCGGAATTTGCAGCCGTAAAAAAATAAACACCCAGCTCTCAAACATTTGTTGTTGGAAATTCCGACAGAAAATGTCCGATGGAGCATACACACAGTCGGAATATCCAACCAAAAGCTCACATGGAACATTTGTTATCGGAAATTCCGATCGTGTGTACGCAGCATTAGAGTACAAACTTTATTATGATAAACCTTCTGAGGGTATGATAAATTACTGTACCCTAAGCTTGGTCTTTGACCTGACAGATGGCATTCTAGAAAGTGCAGTTTAGTCTGTGGTCAACAAAAATTCCATACAGGACATTTCATCAGGATAAACAAGGGGACAATTTGAAGAAAAAGTGTGTCTTACATGCAGACACACGTAATCCAGAATAGGGTCTATTTTTCTAATTGTTAAGGATTTTACATTTTGAGCATACCTATAACAAGAGCACAAACTATTTTTTGACTTTCGACTTTAATTTCAGGTGTTTTTTTTTTTCCTGTATATATAGGGGCACTCTCTAGAACAGGAAAGTCTTAGTGCTTTGACTGGATGATGTCGAATGGAGAGGTGGGATGAATGTTTTTTTCCTAATATGCCAAACCTCCCCCACAAGAGCAGTGGATCTGTCACAAGGTAAGTGTTATGGAATTATTAGAGACTGTAACACACAACACACACAGAACATCTGTCATTTTATACAAGGGTTTGCCACAATGGCTTTGAATTCAGGGATTTATAGGAAGTGAGCTGCAAATCTGTCTTAGTGAAACACTGCCAAGTTGCCAAGTGTATGTAAATCCTGCCTGTGAGTTTCTTCAGCTCTGTCAGTTTGCTGTTGATGAGTACAAGTTCTAAATGCCAGTGTCTGCTTTTATTATAAACACATGACAAGCCCAAAGGATGTCATACAAAAATCTGCACCACGGGCATCTCTGTAATACTATTTTGCAGTTTTGCATTATGACAGTTTTTGGAGAAACCCAAACTGCACAGGCACAGCTGTGCATTTATATAAGTTTGCCTTCAACCACTCTCACACCTGTATACCCACTATAGACCAACACAAATTATACATTATAGGTCTGCTATTCTGGAAAAATGTAGGCCAAATAAGGCTTTGTTTTAAGGCAAATGTCTTGCAAAAAAAATTTAGGCAAACCATACACAAAATTTTTTGCAAAACTAATTTTTGTTTATAAAAATTCTTCTTTTAAAAAAAAATGTATTACCGTGGATAAAATTAACCTACAATTTGTTTAGCCTGAAACTATACTAACAGTTTGACTTTGATAAAAAAGCATTGCAAAGTTATAATAAAAATGAATACAAATGAAAAAAGTTTATATATTTATGGTTGGAAAAATAGAAATAAACAAAACACATTTTATATTAAAATGTTGTTTTGCTTTCACTTAAAGTGGAGGTCCACCCCAAAAAAAAAAAAAACAGAAAAGCCAGCAGCTGCACATACTGCAGCTGCTGGCTTTTAATAATAGGACACTTAGCTGTCCTGGAGTCCAGCGATGTCGGCAACGCAGCTGATATTTCCATCAGCTGTCGGATGCTTGCCACCTCCATTGCAAGTAAGGGAACCCGGCAGTTTAGCCTTACGGCTTCACACCAGGAACCCTACTGCGCATGCGCTAGGCCCCGCTGCACTCTCCTACTGGCCCAGCGGCAAGGGGAGCAGGAGGGAGCCCAGCTGTGACATCATGGCATGGACCTCTGGAAGCGGGAACAGGATACCTGTGAGGCCGCTTACACACGATCAGTCCAAACCGATGAAAACGGACTGAAGTACATTTTCATCGGTTCACAGATTGATGGTCTGATGTGCGTACACACCATCAGTTCAAAAACCGATCATGTCAGAACGCGGTGACGTAAAACACAACGATGTGCTGAAAAAAATGAAGTTCAATGCTTCCAAGCATGCGTCGACTTGATTCTGAGCATGCGCAGCTTTTTGAACCAATGCTTTTGCATACTAACCATTGGTTTTGACCGATGGTCAGGCGTCCATCAGTCCGATTTTAAAGCAAGTTTTAAAACCTTGGACTGAAGGACAAAAGACTGATGGGCCGTACATACGGTCGGTTTGGACCGATGAAACTGGACTTCAGTGCGTTTTCATTGGTTTGGACCGATCGTGTGTACGTGGCCTGAAAGACAGGTATCCTGTCCCCCCTTCCCATCCAAAAGGTACCAATTTAGGCACCGGAGGGGGAGAGGGGACAAATTAGCGGAAGTTCCACTTTTGGGTGTTACTCTTTAAATCAGAACATGAGGACTATACTCTGTTCAGTATTTGACCTTGGTAATAGATGAGTGCACATAGTGATTGTAGCGGATGGTGCTGCACAAACCACCAAAAAATTATGGGATGTCATAAGCACTCCATTGCAAAAATATACCAACTTTTATTAGTGCAATGTCACATCAATCACATACGCCAATGGTTTGGGGCCACACAGGGTCCCGTCCTCAATGCAACATAGTGACAATGTGAAATGCAATAAAACATGTATACATAGAATATATATAATACATAATTATATAATCCTGCCTGAAAAAAATTAATGCTTTGCACAAAAAAAAAAATGTGTACCTGCAAATAAATACAGCATAAATGAAACAATATTGCATATCACAGTATGCTATCCCTGCTGATTGCAAGAAGCACCCTTTAATAAGTGGGGTAACCTTGGATCCTTGACACAAGTCCTTTTAATGTAGACTGTGAAGGAGGAAGGAGATGCAAGGGATTACTGGTAAAGTGAGTGAAAGGGGTCAGGGGGTGTCCTTGAAAAGACACTCATCACTTTGCCTTTCATTGGCAAATTAACATTCTCTTTAATCAAAGAGCTAAGTTTGGAGGTTTAGGAATTATAAATATAAATTGATAAAAAAAATGTTTGCTTCATAAGTTATTATTTTATGTCATAGATGATATATAAATATGTTTATACAGCACATTAAGCATTTTTCCGTTTCACTGTATTAGTTTCTCAATTACTATAACAACTACCGTATATACTCGAGTATAAGCCGAGTCACCTTTTTGCGCTTGATCTCCTGGATTTTGGGGAACCAGTACTGGCCGGCAGTAGGTCCCCTGTACTTTGCACACATGTAGCCCCACTCTTCCTCCACAAGTGTGCAAAGTTTGTTGTCTGGGGGACCTACGGCCGGGGAGCACCGTTATTTTAAATCCAGGCACCCCTTCTATAGACTCCCATGTTAAACGTCAGTCTAGTCAATGGACACAGTGAGTTATGGGCATAGTGAGGCATGTGCACAGTGAGGCATGGGCCCAGTGAGGCATGCACATGGACACAGTGAGGCAAAGTGAGGCATGCAGATGGACACCTTTGGCTTATACTCAAGTCAATAGGTTTTCCCTTTTTTTGTGGTAAAACTAGATGCCTCAGCTTATATTCGGGTCGGCTTATACTCGAGTATATATGATAATTTTAAAATATATGTACATTTTATTTTGGGGGTAAATCATTGTACAAATATTTTTTTTTTTTACATTTGGTGCTATTACTAGGAAAATACCTTTTTTTGTACCACTTGCCATTCATCATGGAATGCAGATGCCTTAAATGTTTAGAGATAGAGAAGGCATCATTATTATTATATTAGATGATATGTTGGACTTGCAAGGCTTTTGCATTACGATCATTTTATGAGAGATGTTTGTCTGCCATCCAGTGGTGTATTTAGGTTTTGTGCTGCCCTAGGCCTGACTAAACTTATTCCCCTAACAACTTTAACAATATCAACATAAAGCATACCCATCAGTGCCACCTATTAGTGCAGCCTTATCAGTGCCCATCAGTACAGCCTCACCAGGGGCCACCAGTTCAGCCTATCAGTGCCTAATAGTGCAGCATATCAGTGCTGCCTTATCGGTGCAGCCCTATCAGTGCAGTTTAAGAATGCCACCTCATCAGTGGCCATCAGTGTAGCCTCATCAGTGGCCATCAATTCAACCTTATCAGTGGCCACCAGTGCAGTCTCATTAGGGGTCACCAGTGGCCATCAGTGTGGCCTTGGCAGGGGCCACCAGTTCAACCTATCAGTGGCCATAAGTGCGGTCTTATCAGGGTCCACCAGTGCCACCTCATCTGTGCCCAACAGTGCAGCCATATCAGTGCCCATCAGTACAGTCTCATCAGTGCCGACTTTATTAGTGCCCATCAGTGCAGCATACCAGTGCCCATAAGTGCAGCTTACCAGTGCTCATAAGTGCAGCCTAGCAGTGCCACCTACCATTGCTCATCAGTGCAGCCTATCAGTGTGGCCTACCAGTGCTCATCAGTGCTGCCTACCAGTGCTCATCAGTGTCGTCTACCAGTGCTCATCTGTACCACCTACCAGTGTCCATCAGTGCTGCTTACCAGTGCTCATCAGTGCTGCCTACCAGTGCTTATCAGTGCCACATATACTGTAAGTGCTCATCAGTGCCACCTATCAGTGCTCATAAGTGCAGCCTATCAGTGCCTCTCATCAGTGAAGCCTATCAGTGCCGCCCATCAGTGCAGCCTTCCAGTTCTCATTAGTGTAGCCTATCAGTGCAGCTTAGGAGTACCGCCTCATCAGTGGAAAGCAGTGCAGCCTTGTCAGTTTCAAAATATCACAACCTACTAGTGTATAATAATTGTGTTTTGATTTTAGCATGGAGTATTTTTCAGTGCATGAATTTTCACTAAATGTGGATTGTTTAATCGTCTTGCATTGATTTTTAGCCAGGAGCACTTTGCGGTCTGGCCAGTCATCGGCAGTTTAATGGGGGCGTCAGACACTCCCTCCCCCTGGCCAAGTACGCCCCATACTGCCAGTGCAAGTGCCACGCTACAGGCTGGGGGCTATATTCATGTGGGAGCCGGAAGGCGGCCGCGGGAGCCGGTTACTCAGGAGGACGGATCAGGGTATTTTTTTTCCGTGCGGATGGGCGGCTTTGGTGCCAGCGCTGCTCTCGCAAAGTGCCGCCTAGGCCTAGGCCTTGTCAGCCTAGGTGAAGATACAGCACTGCTGCCATCTTGTCTTCATCTGCTATTTTATAGTTATTTCATAACATCAAACATATATACTCACCTATATGGGTATATATACTGTGTATATATAAATGTATACAGTATATACTGTGATGATATATTTAGCCATCTTCAAACATTTCTGGATTATAGAAGCACAAATGATATTAAACACATATTTCTGTTTTATAATTTGGCCATGCCATTTGATAAATGAAGATCCAACTGTCAATTGTACTAAAACAGAATTTTTCTATAAAAATACTGTATTTAAGTAGCTGTCACTCAAACCTACAACATAAAAAATGATCTGCTATATATATATCACGTGATTGGAGGAACTACAGTTTTCAGCTGCCTGTCATAGAACATGTTCAATCTCTTTAGCATCACGCAAAGATAATCAGATGTGGATGACCCCCAAGCTAGTGCAGAATTACCTAATTGCATTCACAGTATCTACTTTCCAGAGAGTAGCAGTGACACATAAGGACATCATGTACATAGGGAAATTAATTCAACTAGCAGTACAAGCTCATATTTATTAATAACACTTAGATCAGAGGTGCTCTGAAATTCATACTGGTGCTGCATTGTACTGTATGATAAATTAGATGGATTATGAAGAAACTGTTGTGTTCATTTTGTTCCTGTATTTCTTTTTAGGTTTTGCTTATGCAGTATATTATAATTCAAACTTAGAGGCCCACAAATTACATAAAAGCATGTTTTTAACAAATTAGGATTAGTAAACATGAGCACATAAACAGAGCACTTGATGTGCAAGGCTTATATTGTAAATGTAACACTTGCATACACTAGCCCTGGTTCTGAGTATATAGGGTTGATTTACTAAAGGAAAATAGACTTTACACTTTGCAAGTGCAATTGCACGAAGACTGCAGTAACGGCACATTGCGTGCCATTGCTTCAGTTTTCCCCAGGGCACATGTACCGATGACATCAGCACATGCAGGAAACAGGGGATATCTCCTAAACTATGCAGGTTTAGGAAATATCCTTGTTAGCTACAGGTAAGTCTTAATATAGGCTTACCTGAAGTATAAGGTTGTAAAATAGGGTTTTGCCGGCGTATAAGATGACCTTTTCTACCTAAAATTTTGGCTCAAAAATCGGGGGTCGTCTTATACGCCGGATGCAGACTGCAGGCGTCCATTTTTTAAAAGCCACGCCTCCTCCTCGTTCTGTTCCGTGATAGGCTCAGTGATCCACCTATCACGGATGTTGTCTCGTCCTCAGCCTCAGACGAAAGGACGTCCGTGATAGGCGGTACACTGAACGCTCTGCTGGGAAACTAAGTGTTCCGCCTATCACGGAACAGTACGAGAAGGAGGCGCGGCTTTTAAAAAATGGACGCCCGCAGTCTGATTCACGCCAGGCAAGTACGGTAATGAAGATCGGCGATTTGAGGTGACTCAGGTGAGGTAATGGCACGGTGACTCAGGTGAGGTAATGGCACGGTGACTCAGGTGAGGCAATGGCACGGTGAATCAGGTGAGGCAATGGCACGGTGAGGCAATAGCACAGTGAGGCAATGGCACAGTGAGGAAATGGCACAGTGAGACAATGGCACAGTGAGGTGAGGCAATAGCACAGTGAGGTGAGCCAATGGCACAGTGAGGTGAGCCAATGGCACAGTGAGGGGTCATCTTATACAGTGAGTATATCCTAAAACCAACATTTTAGCTGGAAAATTAGGGGGTCGTCTTATACGCCCAGTCCCTTTATACGCCGGCAAATACGGTACTACTTTTTCAGCCAAATTGGGATAATAACTCTAAGGCCTCGTACACACGAGGGGATATGTCCGCTAAAAACGTTCCGATGGACCGTTTCAGCAGACATCTCCGCTCGTGTGTATGGGCTAGCGGACAGATTTCTCCACCCGACAGATTTCAAAGCATGCTTTGAAATCTATCCGGTGGAATCTGTCCGCCCGACATGTCTGCTGGTTAGTACACTTACCAGCAGACATGTCGTCCCCCACCGCCGCTGCGCCGCCGCCGAATGGATTCGGCGCATGCGCGGAAGTGTTTAACTTCCTGGTGCGGTGACGTGGCGGTGACGTGGCGGCGTCAACGTCACCGCCGCGTCACCGCCGCGTCACCGCGCCGTCCGGCGGCGGGGAATTTGATCCGATGGTGTGTACACGCCATCGGATCAAACTCCCGATCGGACATATCCGATGGAAATGGTCCGCGGACCGTTTTCATCGGATATGTCCGATCGTGTGTACGAGGCCTAAGAGTGTGCTAGTGTGGCCCTTCCTTCAGTATTAAAGCACAGCTCAGCTCTTAGAATGGTTCTCTTTGAGATAGGTCACAGATAATAAGATAGATGAATAAATAAATAAGCATGCAGCTGCTGCTTTTCTTTAAAAGGCAATATTCAAACAATACAGTAAAACAGAGGATAATAAAAACTTTAAAAAGTCCCAAAATCTATTGTAAAACTTTAGCAGCGCTACTTCCGAACATGCGTCTGGAATGCTTCCATATACTAGTCAATATATAGGGAAATGATGATGGTGCAGACGGATGTAGTGTACAGAAAACTTCCTCAAACAGTGCTCCTTTCACCAAAGGGGGGGGTGTTCACCACGTGGGGGGTATCAGTTCCCCTTTTGGGGATGCACTCACCGAAATTATAGAAATATAGAGCCTTGAGTTAGTGTCTCTCTGTATATCCTGGATGCTGCACTCTCCACCGACCGGTATGTTTTAGTTGTTGTTCAATCACATATAATAGAAAAACTAATATAGTGTGATATTGTTTCAAACAATTTTATTGAGCCCCAAAAAAACATCCCCTTACATAATATGCGTACCATATATTAAAAATAACAAGCAATTGTATAGGAACAGGAGAAAGTTTTAACAAACTATAGCTCCACAATCCGGCCAGGAGTGACTTACAGGCACAGTACTACTATACTATACAATTGCTTGTTATTTTCATCAGACGAACCGATCGTGTGTACGGGGCATTAGTCTAGCTCCAGTCTTATGGGGCGGACTGGGCAAGAGAGGCAAATTAGTCTAGCACCCCATAAAGCGGTATGCGGACAGCTGGTATTTCCGCAACTGTGGGGGCAGGACTTTATCCTGGGCCACAAATCTTCCTCACTGGGCTATATGTTTTCTGCTGCACCATTGGCATGGTTATATCTTCTTAGTCCACTCCATAAAATTATCAGAAATTTGTGCTTAGAGTAGAACTATAGGCAATTTTTTTTTTCATTTTGTATAGAGTAAGGGAAGGATATAGCCCCAGTTAATTTTATTTTTCTTCCGTAAAACATCAGTTTTTCATCAAAATATGTAATTTAATATGCATACAATATGCATACAACTTGTCCATGTCAGGCCTGCTTTATGGGACAAAAGAAGCGCAGAATACAGTGAAAGAAATTTTTGAGGAGGTCACTCTGAACTGGTTGTCGCTCAGCAATAAACAGCGTCGGATACGTGGTAAGCAGTTTGTGGGATGGGGGGTGGGTTGGCATGGTTAAACTTGTAGTCCACCTATATGTCAGCATTCATATGCCTGCCAGAATTTGTGGATTGTCCACTTGTCAGGTCACCTGCCACAAGTTGTGGATTGTCCACTTGCCACCTCACCTGCCACAAGTTGTGGATTGTCCACTTGCCACGTCACCTGCCACAAGTTGTGGATTGTCCACTTGCCATGTCACCTGTCACATCACCTGCCACAATTTGTGGATTGTCCACTTGCCACTTTACCTGCCACAATTTGTAGATTGTCACCTGCCACAATTTGTGGGTTGTCCACTTTCCACGTCACCTGCCACAATTTGTGGATTGTCCACTTGCCATAACACATGTCACGTCACCTGCCACGCTGGGGAAAACAAAGAATCATGGGAAAATTCATCAAAAACTGATTAAATAAAGTTCTAAAAAACAAAACAAAAAAAACAGACCAATACGGATTAAAAAAAGGACCGAATCAGATGAAAAACGGATGACAACGGATGAAAAACTGAAGTGAAAAAGTATGAAAACTGATGTTTACTGACAACAACTGATGATAAAAAAAAAAAACGTGACTAAACGGATCTAATGTACGGTCTGCACGTGTGAAAGGGCCCTTAGTCACAACTTTAGCCACAATTTTCTTTTCATCTCGAATGGAATGGGAAAAGGTCTGTTGAGTCACCTGACAAACTGACGAATTTTCCAGAATTTGGAAAAATCACCTGACAGTTTGTGGCTGTCACCATCAAGGTTTCATCGAGTGTGTCTGGATTTCCCCCGGATCTTTCGGATTCTTTGGTCTATTTGTAGATTGGGATATCCATCCTTGAGTGATCCTTGGTCATTGACAGTCGGGTCCAACAGTTCCATTTGTGGCTATAACCATCAAGATTCCATCGAGAGATTTCCTGAGTTCTCCTGGATCCCTTGGATCGTTTTGTCTATCTACCGATTGGGATATCCATGTCTGTTTGATTTGTTGTAGCTGACAGTCGGGTCCAACGATTCCGGTAAGAAAGTTTAATCTTATCATTCATTTGCAGGCATTTCCTTTGTGATGGTCTACACATCCACTTGGTGGCAAGGTAGACAAACAAGTGAGATATTGGTATACATGTATGAATATGTAATTGATACAAATTTTAAAACAATACAATATTTTATAGAAAGCAATGATGTAGCACTAAAGCGGATAAACAATATGTTCATACACAGGTTAGGTTGTTTCATATTTAAAACATCAACCAAAAATAATTCTAGAAATGAAACAAAAGTTTCAAAAGAAACTACAAAAGAAGAAACATTCACCTGATAAAGCAGTTGTAGCTATGCATCCTATAATAAACAGCCCCCTTTAGTGAATACATGTCTTACATCATTATTTAAATACAGATACAATTACTTTCACTTCAATAAATGGTTGATTTATTTGTAAGAAGGAATATATTAATCTATCCTAATGACATGTCGGCGTGCAGACAATCTGGTGGAAGAAATGTGATGCATATTAGTTTCAGCATAGGTGACATTTTTGTTAATTATGCAAATTGCATCATTACACTCTCATGTCAATGACATTTACACAGCTGAAAATCAAGGTCTCTGGAAACTCTGAAGAACCATTCCAGTGCTTTGGGTCATACACACTGTATGACAAAAAATGATATGTATTGGTGTTTACACTGAATTTGCTGTTGTGCCAATTTGTGTGGGGAGTGTTGGAACTAAGAAAAATTCTCCAAAAAAAGTACATTTCAAAAACGATTTTAAATACAGCCTCAAGTACTGTTCTTTAATGGGTAACTCCACTTTCATGGGGAAAAAATAGCAAATAAAGAAAAAAATAATATAGTGTGTACAATTGCGATACAAGTCATATTGTAATTGAGTGTTATTAAAAATTACCTTTCCTTTTCAATCTGCAGCCTCTGTAAATGTCTATGCATGCATTGCAATATGGCTACATAGAGTTGTTCTGTACACAGAGTGTATACTGACCACTCCCCAGAAACATAATTTCCTGCTTGTTTGATTGCTTTACCAATTTTCCCAGAAGTCTGCCTAAAATACAAACCAGATTTCAGGCATCCTCTGCAACAAAAATGTATTTTTTTGTGAGATATCTCCAATAGTAACACGTCAGGGGATGTAGGCCCAGCAGCTTCCTCGTTAGTGCTCTGCAGCTGCACACCGGGCAGTTAATTATGAAAACACTTCCATTAGACCTACTCAGAACAGAGGCACAGACAAACACACATAGATTTCTTCAGAAAAGGTAGGAATCTGCAACAAAGTTTGTTGCAATCCTTGCAATGTACATAGATTACCCAGGGGGAATGTTTTTTTCTCAACAACAGTGGAGTAACACTTTAAGGAGGGATATGATCACCTAATATAAATACCTAATATCCATATACAGAACAGACCAAAAGTTTGGACACACCTTCTCATTCAAAGAGTCACACTGGAGGCATCACAACTATGAATTAACACATAACATGTGGAATTATACATAACAAAAAAGTGTGAAACAACTGAAAATATATTTCATATTCTAGGTTCTTCAAAGTAGCCACCTTTTGCAGCAGACACATCTCTAGAACAACTGTTAAGAGGAGACTGTGTGAATCAGGCCTTCATGGTAGAATATATGCTAGGAAACCACTGCTAAAGAAAGGCAACAAGCAGAAGAGATTTGTTTGGGCTAAAGAACACAAGGAATGGACATTAGACCAGTGGAAATCTGTGCTTTGGTCTGATGAGTCCAAACTTGAGATCTTTGGTTCCAACCACTGTGTCTTTGTGCGATGCAGAAAAAGTGAACGGATGGACTCTACATGCCTGGTCCCACCGTGAAGCATGGAGGAGGAGGTGTGATGGTGTGGGGGTGATTTGCTGGTGACACTGAACCAGCATGGCTACCACAGCATCTTGCAGCGGCATGCTATTCCATCCGGTTTGCGTTTTTAGTTGGACCATCATTTATTTTTCAACAGGACAATGACCCCAAACACACCTTCATTCTGTGTAAGGGCTATTTGACCAAGGAGAGTGATGGGGTGCTGCGCCAGATGACCTGGCCTCCACAGTCACTGGACCTGAACCCAATCGAGATAGTTTAGGGTGAGCTGGACCGCAGAGTGAAGGCAAAAGGGCCAACAAGTGCTAAGCATCTCTGGGAACTCCTTCAAGACTGTTGGAAGACCATTTCAGGTGACTACCTCTTGAAGCTCATCAGGAGAATGCCAAGAGTGTGCAAAGCAGTAATCAAAGCAAAAGGTGGCTACTTTGAAGAACCTAGAATATGACATATTTTCAGTTGTTTCACACTTTTTTGTTATGTATATAATTCCACATGTGTTAATTCATAGTTTTGATGCCTTCCGTGTGAATCTACAATTGTCATAGTCATGAAAATAAAGAAAACTCTTTGAATGAGAAGGTGTGTCCAAACTTTTGGTCTGTACTGTACAGACATACCTTACTTTTAAGTACACAATTAGGTTTATTTGCTAAAGCTGGAAAATGCAAAATCAGGCTCACTTCTGCATTAAAACCAATTAAACTTTGTTAATAAAACCTGGAAGCTTGTTGGTTTTTATGCAGAAGTGAGCCTGATTTTGCACTTTCCAGCTTTAGTAAATAAAACCCAATGGGGTCAATTCACAAAGAGAAACGTTATTGGTTTTCTTCAGGTGTTAAATTAGCACTCCTTATTTAACGCTAGCAAACATGGTATTCACGAAAGCTATAATCGTTATTTAACATAGTCGTTATGGTTTTCAACTGACTCTTTATCCAAACGTTAAGCTAACTACTCAGACGTTATTATTAACATTTGGGACGTTAAAATAACTCTTAAGATCGTTAAATAATGCTGGAGAGATGCATTCTGGGAGCAGAAGTGCAAGTTTCAGTTCATATATATTTTTTTATATTGGTTGATGGGCATGTTTTTTTTTTCAGCTTATGTAACTAGAATAAGGATATTTAGAGTGGTCATAAACCCTAAAGCCTCGTACACACGATCGGATATCTGATGGAATCTAATCCGACTGATTTTTTCGTCGGATATCTGATGAAGCTGACTTTCATCAGTCTTGCCTACACACCATCAGTCAAAAATCCGACCGTGCCAAAACGCGGTGACGTAAAACACTACGACGTGCTGAGAAAGATTAAGTTCAATGCTTCCAAGCATTCGTCGACTTGATTCTGAGCATGTGTGGATTTTTGACCAATGGACTTCCACACAGACGATTGTTTTTTTCTATATTTTTTTTTATCCATAGGAAACATTTAAAACATGTTCTATTTTTTTTGGAAAACAAACCAATCGTGTACGTGTAAGTTTTCATCGGACAAACTGATCGTGTGTACAGGGCTTTACAGACCACTTAGCCCTACAGATAAGCCTTGATTAAGGATTATCTGTAGGTGCAAGAAATATCTCCTTAACCTATACGGTTAAGGAGATATTTGCAGAAAAGACTGCACTGATGTCTACAGCAAATGCGCTAGTGACACGCATGCTGAGCGTGTCGCTAGTGAAGGTGATCATGCCATTACTGCCATGTCCCGCATGCATGCGCGAGAGTGACATCATCTCTTCTTCGGCCAGTCACAGCGCCGAAGCAGCGATACTCGGAAGTCACTCGGGTATCATAGCGGCGATGAAGGAGGTGAACGAGAGTCGCTGTGGAGGCTTCGATCTCAGGTAAGAAATTCATAATGAGCTAGTATGCTATGCATACTAGTTTATTATGCATTTCTCTTGCAGGGATTTGTTTTCAGGATTTTTTTAAGAGGGTTTACTTCCTCTTTAGGACTCCATCACACCAAGTGAATTGTGCTGCATTAATCAGTATTAATTAATGTAGGTTCAACTTAAGTATGCAGAAAAAACAATTGTTTTCCATGTGACCTGATCAAGCCGCTTTGTAGCAAAGCATCACATTACCCCTATACAATGCACACCAGTGTGGGCACATTATAAAAAACATAATGCACGCTGGTGAGATTGGGCCCTTAGAATTGTTACTAACTCATATGCATGCATGCATTACTATGACAACGAGACAGGTAATTACGTATAATTTACATACATGCAAATATTTTTTTTTTTTATTATTTAATGGAAATAAGAAAATAAATTAAGGCTGTAATAGCTGATATCTCCTCTGGCTTTCATGCTAATGTCATAGTGTAAATACTGTTTGAGTCACTAATCCAGAACAATTCCTTTTTTTCATTCTTTTGCATGCTTGTTCTTGATTACCAGATTCAGAAGTACTTAAGAGAGACACAGCAAAGTCATTATCATTTTCAAAAGGGAGAGAAAAATATTAACCACAGTTCTCTAATGACAGGTATTGTTCAGGGTCATTTTATCTGTAGCTTCAATCAATTCAGTATACAATAAAATCAAAATGCTTCCTATTTATCAATTATTTTAATGATCTAAAGATATTTTTTTTTCTTTAACATCTATATGCAGCACACCCGGCCAATTCTCTGGAGATCTCCCAGAGAAATGTGGAAGACTTAAGCCCATTGCTGTCTTCAAGGGAGACTATATGTTGCAGTCTCCCCCTATTGTCAGTCCCCACCAGTGTTGAATTACTCACTCGATCTTCTCTTTGCTCCTGTGCCTCCAGGAAAGCCTCCTCCCTTTTGTGGTTTTTGGCAAGATCCTTCCAGCACTGAAGCCCCAGCCCATAGCAGGACACCCCCCAACCCAAAGAAGGGGTACCCCTAAGGGCCACTGACATCCTCCTCAACACTGTATCTTCATCTTCCACCCAACTCCCCATATTGGGGTTGAATTCTGTTGTGCCAAAATTTAAAAACAAAATGGCATGGGGTGCCCCAAAGTACATACCAGACCCTTATCCGAGCATGCAACCTGGCAGGAATGGGGGGGACAAGAGAGCGCCCCCCTCCAAAACTGTACGAGGTCACATGCCCTTAACATGGGCAGGGTGCTTTTGGGTCCCCCCATGTTGATGGGGACAAAGGCCCCATTCACACAGCTCTTGCCCAGTGGTTGTGGGGGTCTGCGGATGGGGGGGCTTATCGAAATCTGGAAGCACCCTTAAACAATGGAGCCGCCAGATCCTATGTGAATGGGAATTGGGTACATTGTACCGCTACACATTCACCAAAAAAGTGTCAAAAGAGTAAAAATGACAGGAGGCAATTTTTGACAATTTATATAAAAAAGTGTCCCGCAATGTCCATAAACCTTCAATCACAGCACTGATGGACCCGAAAAAAAAAGAAAGAAAAGAAAGCACTGCCTCGATGGGTGGTGTCCTGCCGACTGCTGTCTTTTCACAGTGACAACTGTTATATAGTGATGTCAGAGGGGGCCTGGTCACCTGTTTATATCAACGGGTGGCCCCACTCTTACCTATAAAACAGCTGTCACCACAAAAAGAGAGCAGTCGGTGGGACGCCTCTCATTGAGGCAAAGCTTTTTTTTTATATTTGTCAGGTCCGTTGGCGTCGTAATTAAAGATGGATGGGCATTGCGGAACACTTTTTTTATTATTATTTAATAAAGGAATTGTCAAAACCTGTCTCCTGTGATTTTTTGACACTTTTTTGGTAAATAGGTAGATACCTATTCACATAGAGGGGGCAGGGATCTGGAGGCCTCCTTGTTAAAGGGGGCTTCCAGATCCTGATAAGCCCCCCACAGACCCCCACAACCACCGGGCAATGGATGTGGGGATTAGGGCCATTGTCCCCATCAACATGGGGACAAGGCACAGTTGAGGGCGCTGTTGAGGGCCCCCTCCCTTTTTCTGTGGCCTGCCAGGTTGCATGCTTGGATAAGAGTCTGGTATGGATTTTAGGGGGGCCCATAAAAATGTTATAATTTTTTTTAAAAGACCATCCCCAGCTTCCTGGTTAAACAGGGGTCCTGGGAGTTTCTAGAATATTCTGGGAGTCAGGCGACCATAAATTACCTATCCTAAAGGATCCCCCAGAAATTCCAAAACATTCTTAATCTGCTAACATTTTTTGACCTATCACAAAGCCCCCCATCAAAATCAATCCAAAGGGTGTTTGAAACTCCTACCGCCACTATCCCATGAAGATAAGAGGGGCCTCTAAAACAGGCTATCTCCCCTTTCCTCTAATTTTTTTGTGTCCGATGTGAGCCTGTGCCCATAAAAACTGTGTGGAGGGAACTCCAAAAGCAAAACATTAACAGGCGAGCTTCAATTATCACTAGTGACTATCAATCAATGGAACTGTAATATGGTCTGATGAATTGAGCTTTACACTGTTCCTAACCATCGAAACATGTTTACATGTGGCGAACACTGTCTCAAGCTTACAACTAGGACTGTCTTGAGAATAGTCAGCCATATCTTGGTATTCTGCAGGCCCCATCATTACCTTGAAAAGTAGAGTCACTGCCATCAGCATGGTACAGGCATTGTTTCCCAAAGACAGCACCATTTACCAAGATGATAATGCTCTGATTTACAAAGCTGTGTTGTCAAATTGTGGTTTGACAAGCATGCAGAGGAAGTCTTGCGTGTTCCCTGGGTACTGAAGTTTCCGGACCTCAATATCATAGAGCCACTATGGTCAATTATAGAAAACAAGGTTCTGATTCGTTTTATGCCTTTTGGCATCTCTGCAAGAACTGCAATGATTTTGTATGAGTGGTATCAGATTCCATTATCCACCATCCAAGACTTATATTTGTCAATTCCCAGGAGATTTCAAGCCATCTTGGATGCCAAAAAAGTGGTCCCACAATATATTAGGTAACGATTTTGTTCTTTTACCTGGTGTTTCCATCTATTTGTCCAACCGCTGTATGTTCTTTAAAAGGATCAAAAAATGGTGGTGAAGATAAAAATGACCATACTTGATTTGTTACTGTTGGTAGAAACTCAAATTTTGGGATTGTTTTATTTTCTGGTACAATATTTTTTATTAAAGTATGTATAGAAAAAGGAGGAAAAACATACAACAAGTTCCCATGCAGGGGATTAGGACAGAAAACATAAGCATACATAAAAGCACATAATAAAATATATACTATTAGAAGAACAAATTATAAATTACCACTGTCTCCTCAGCCGGGGCCAGGGGGCAGTGCTTTATGCATAAGCCAGAAGACCCAGGGGCCAAGGCAGACCCGCGCATGCTCAGAATCAATTTGACGCATGCTTGGAAGCATTGAACTTCATTTTTCAGCACGTTGTTGTGTTTTACGTCACCGCGTTCTGACACGATTGGTTTTTGAACTGATGGTGTGTAAGCACATCAGACCATCAGGCCACTTCAGCGGTGACCCGATGAAAACAGTCCATCGGACCATTCTCATCGGGTTGGACCGATTGTGTGTACGCAGCCTTAAAGGATCACTAAAGGCATATTTTTTTTAAAAACAACAAACGTGTTATACTTACCTCCACTGTGCAGCTCTTTTTGCACAGAGTAGTCCAGAATCTGGTCTTCTGGAGTCCCTCGGTGGCTGTCTCGGCTTCCCCCCGCAGGACTCAACACCTTAATGTGAGCGAGCTGGCATGGTGTTGAGTGCTTGCGGGTGCGCTCCAGTGATACATTTGGGGGCCATAACTGCTTACTGTATCACTCAGCCCCGCCCCCGCCACGCCGCATCATTGGATGTGATTGACAGCAGCGCAAGCCAATGGCTGCGCTGCTTTCAATCAACCAATGAATGAGTCAGGAAGATGGCCGAGAAGCTCGTTCACGCTCGTTCACGGCGTAGGACTTTCGAGGGGTCAGGTAAGTAATTGGGGGGGCTGGAGGGCAGCTAATACTAGGATGTTTTTTCACCTTAATGCAAAGAATGCATTAAGGTGAAAAAACATTTACCTTTACAACCCCTTTAAGGCCGCGTACACACCATTAAATAAATCCAATCAAATCGGTCTGACAGACCGTTTTGATCGGATTTGTCTGCTGGGATATATTGGTTTGATTGTGTACACACGATCAAACCAAAATCCCCGCTGGCAGACAGCGCGGTGACGTAGCGGTGACGTTGACGCCACCACATCACCGTCACCAGGAAGTAAAACACTTCTACGCATGCGTCTAATCCATTTGACGCATGTGCGGACAGATATGTCTGCTGGTTAGTGTACTAACCAGCAGACATGTCGGACGGACGGGTTCCCAGCAGACAGATTTTAAAGCATGCTTTAAAATTTGTCTGCTGGAAAAACCTGTCTGCTCACCCGTACACACGATCAAATTTGTCTGCTGAAACGGTCCGTCGGACCGTTTCCAGCAGATGAATTTGATCCTGTGTACGCGGCCTAAGATTCAACCCTCGTTTGAAAGGCAAATGCCACATCTTTATTATATAATACCAAGATTGTGCAAGATGCTTAGTAATGGAAATAGAAATGGCAACCCCCCAGTCTACTTTAGTCAACATGTATTACCAGCATGAACTCATTAGGCTCTCAAGGAACAGCTTTAGTAATTATCCAGCAGGTTAAACAATCTAAGAAGAGACTCCCAGTGATAAGGCTCAAAGTAGCAGAAAATTAACCATTGTGTCCCCTGTTTAAAAACTACTATTAAAAAATGTATGCACGTGCACTCAATAAAAGTGTGTGCAGCACAGTAGCTAAGTGGTTAGGGTCATTGGTTTCAATCCCAATCATTACTATACGTGCCTAGAATTTGAATGTTCTCCCTGTGTGTGCCTGCATGGGTTTTCTCCCACACTCCAAAGACATGGTGGAAGGTGAATTTGATTCTGTCTAAATTGGCCCCAGGATGTGTATGTATGCATGTGAGCTAGGGACCTTAGATTGTAAGCTTCCTGAAAGCAGGGACTGATATAATTGTACAATTTATAAAATAATTTAAAGCAGTTCTAAGTCCACCTAAAAAAAGAGAACAATAAATATAAATGCAATTCATATATATAAGAAAAAAAGTGTCAACCTAAAGTGCAAGTGCAACCATAAATTCATAGTATTCCAAAGTGAACAAAATATGGAACAGCAGCAGTTCATATATTGTCTCAATGTGAGCTCACACTCAGATTCACAAAGTCAAGACAATATGGACCATTAGATTATGAATGGTCAAAAGCGCTTTAGCTGATTGATCCTCCAATAGCCTCCTGGTACTAAATAGCAGCTGAATAGACCACCTATCAGCAGCAAAAGGAAGAAGGGTACAGATATTTAAAAAACATTATTTTAATTTTAAAATATGCAAGTATTGCTCATATTGCGAAATGTAAAACACTTGTATCACTGCGGTTGTGTGTTCCCCTGCAGTAGGCTGATCCTCCATACGTGATGATGTTACATTATAGCAAGCCCCTGTCTGTTTTGGCTGAGTAGAAAAATGTTGGAAAGATGATCCACACATCGGTTGTTGCTCTTAAGACATCTTAATTTTATTGGAAAGCCACAATGTACAAATGCAGATAAAAGCAGTTGACACGTTTTAGCCGTTTTAGCCTATTAGGCCTTTGTCATATGACAGGCCTTAGGCCGTGTACACACGGCAGAGAACCTCGACGGGCAGAACACATCGTTCCGCCCGTCGAGGTTCCCTGCCGGCCGTCGAAATCGGTGACCCGCCCGTCGGGAATGGCAACCAGCCATTCTTCCAGGCGGGCCGTCGAGCAAATAGAGAGCGTGCTCTCTATTTCTGCTCGACGGGCTTCCCGACGGGAAGCTCGCCGAGAGTGTACACACGGCCGAGGTCCTCGCTGGAATGCAGCTTCCAGCGAGGTTCTCGCTGGTTTCCAGCGAGAACCTCGGTCGTGTGTACACGGCCTTATAGGCTGAAACGCATCAACTGATTTTATCTGCCTTTGTGCATTATGGCTTTCCAATAAAATTTATATTTCTTAAGAGCAACAACAACTTCCGGTTCCGGCGCCGAATGGAGTAGCTGACCCTTACATCAGCTCCCGCAGCCAGACTCCCCAAACCTGCTTCAATATCGGCAGACCCGCCACAGACCACCGCCATCACCATCCACCACCCTTCCCCCGACAGGAGATGGACAAATTCCTAGAAAAAAACGGCCAGCGGTCGTACGCGGTGGTCGTACACGGCCGTCGTGGCGCGAACGGGGCAGCCGCAAATCGAGGCCCCGGCTTCGGCCTACCCGGATCAGACCGCGGATGCGGCTCCAGCGATGGAGGTGAGTGGCACTTCGGCCCCCCTCCTTCCCCACAGGCTGTCTCTGCTCCATCAGCCCCTCCACATGTTGAGGACTCCAACAGTATCGAGCTAATAGCTCAGGCAGTAGCAGCTCTATTGTCCCCCATGATCTCAGCCTCTGTGGAGAAAGCCATTTGCGCAGGCATGCAGAAGATCCAGACCCAGCTAGGGGAGCACACATCCAGACTTAATGAGGCAGAGCACCGCATTTCTAATATTGAGGAAAAATTATACCAGTCCCATCCTTGACAAACTCGATGATTTGGAGAATAGATCAAGGAGGAGCAACCTGCGTTTCGTGGGCGTCCCAGAGTCGCTGCAACCCTCGGCACTCTCAGAGCTTTGCTCGAATCGCATACCTGAAGCCCTAGGCCTCCCAGGCCCCTGCACAGTTGAACGTGCCCATCGCATGGGACTCTTTAACTGAAATTCTCTTTAAGTGAAATTCTCCCCATAGGCCCTACTCACTTCCCCTCCTGGACTCAGACGTCAATATTCACTGTCGCGAAGACACATATCACATACTTAGGCATCAAATAGGGAAACTACCCTCTTCTCTTTACCAGCTCAACTATCCCCCTCTGCTCACGAAGATCTCCCAAGAATGGGTTAACTGGATGGATCTGCCTCTCTCGCTCCTGGGAAGGTGTCACCTAGTCAAGATGGTCAGCTTCGCCCCGCCTATTATACCCGCTTCAGACAATTCCCCTGCTTCTACGTCATAAAGACGTTAAGATTCTTAATTCGGCAATTTCCAAATTCCTGTGGCGAGGCAGGCGGCCGCGAATAGCCTTCACCAAACTGTATCTTCCCAGGCGAGAGGGGGGTATCGCATTGCCCAATGTCAGGACGTATAACCTAGCTTGCTTATTGAGAACTGGCATGGACTGGGTGGCCGAAGCCTCTCGCTACTCCAACTTCCCCTTGGAATCAGCAATGGTCCACCCCCTTTCCTTGGTGTCCCTCATCCACTGCCAGTGGAAATCTATCCCTCATCCTCTTCAACACAACCTCCTAATACGGGACACAGTCATCGCATGGAGAGAAGTTAGGAAAAGCCTCAAATTATCCCCCTTTTTCTCTCGCCACCTTCCTATTCGGGGAAACCCAAACTTCCTCCCCGGCCTGGACAACCCCTCCTACCTCATCTGGAAGCAAAAGGGACTTGTAGACTTCTTCTCACTTTGTGTCACGCAAACTGGTCGCCCCATTGGCTTTAAACCCCTGGCCATTAAGTTCTCACTCCCAGCAGCTCACGTTTTCCACTATGGGCAGTGTGTAAGCTTCCTGAAAACGGCCTGCAGAGAGGACAACAAAAGATTTAAAACATCATTCATCGATTCCCTTCTTGCACTAAACTCCTACAAAATTTCGGACATCTATCTACCTTCCCCCTGGAGAAATCATCCGCCGCCAACTGGTCCAAGGACTTTCCTGACACCGAGATTGTGCAGAAACTCCTTCATGGCCTCAACACCCTCCACAAATTGCTCCCCAACGAGATATGGAGGGAAACGCAACTTAAAATCGTCCACCGGGCCCATATGCCTTTCACATATGGGAATCAAGCCCATGCATCGCCAGAATGCCCCCTGTGTCATCACACCAAGCCTTCCCTGACCCATCGCTTCTGGTCTTGTTCTTTCATATCTGCCTTCTGGGACCAAGTTCTTTCTTACATCTTTAGAGTGACTTTGCTAAAGCTGCCCAAGGATCCCCTACTCCTCATTTTCTGGTCTTGTTCTTTCATATCTGCCTTCTGGGACCAAGTTCTTTCTTACATCTTTAGAGTGACTTTGCTAAAGCTGCCCAAGGATCCCCTACTCCTCATTTTCGGTCACTGGGACCCCCAACTGCTCCCATGGTCACTACTATCCCCCCCCCCCCCCCGGCAAAGACTGGATTTTGATATGCCTTCTGCTCGCCAGAAGATCCATCCTCGAGAACTGGATAACCAATGTCTGCCCGACCACCTCCCAACTTCAAAAAGATCTGCTGAAGCTGCTTTACACAGACAAACTTAATACGGACTTAACCCACGAGCGGACGAAGACACGCTTTTACCACAGATGGGAACCCTTCATTACCTCGGCATTATCTCCTATGGACAGGGAAAATTTTGAAAAATTCATATATTGCAACCCATCCCCCCCCACCCCTGCCTGCCCAGCTCCCTCCAGCCCAGCTCTCTTTCACCCAATGACCCCAGGAGATCAAACTCTCAACCTCCCCCGAGACATTGGGGGATCACCCACCATGCCCCTCCGTAACCTCTCATTTTTGATACTCTGGTCACTCAAATTCCTTGTTCTGTTGTCACAGGATACAAAGAACCAGCCTCCTTCTCTCTTTTACGTCAATTCCTTGGCCTCACTACCTACTGTTATGACAATCTTGTGCTAGAGTGGTATACACCCTTCACCCCCCCTCCCATCTATTTTTTGTTATGTTCTTTTGTTTTTCATTATTCGCTATACATATGTTCTCTTGTGTTAAACCCTGAGCACTAGGGTCACTCCAGAGCCACGGATCCATTCAGTGTACCTCTGTATCAATCTGTATGTAGCCTGATTATCGTGACTGTTTACTTCCGTGGAATACACACACACCCCTGACGTTCATCTTCTGTATCAACAAGTGAACCTGCAGTGCTGTTTGTTCTTTTCTTCATCTGTTGTATGACGATTCAAACAAAAAAAAAAAATTGTACAAATGCTTGTTTTTTATACTTTGTATGACATTTCTCTCAATAAAAATATATATATAAAAAAAAAAAAAGAAAAGAGCAACAACAAGTGTGCGGATCATATTTCCAACATTTTTCTACTCAGCCAATGACTGTGGATCGAGCACCCGGGAGCTCTGTCATCAATATGTTGTAAGGGGTAGTAGCATTGATCTTTCTTTCGTTTGCCCATGTGTTTTGGGGTGAAATTAAGTTGCCGGGGGAGACATAACATTGAACTATCGATCTTAGTCATTCGGAGTCAATATAGAGATCAAATTTATTTAAGAATATAATTTCACTCTTAAGCCCTGTACACACGATCGGAATTTTCGATGGAAAAAGTCAGACGGACTTTTTCCATCAGAAATTCCGACCGTGTGTATGCCCCATTGGAGTAATTTCATCGGAAATTCCGATGAATTCCACCGGAGTTCAGATAGAGAACATGTTCTATTTTACTCCGATGGAATTCTGTTGGAATTCCGATTTGATTTTGGTTGGACAAAGGTTCGATCGTGTGTACGGGGTTTTAGAGCAATTTATTTTTAATCCCGAAAAAAGCCAAAATCTTTCTCTATATCTCATTCGATCCAGGTGGTAAAATAAAAGAAGCTCTTCTCCAACTGCAGCAATGTGTATCTGCTCAAATATGGACAATCACAAAGTACTTATTCACTATCACTGTCAACGATTTGACTAAAGGTTCAATAGCCATACTGAACAATAATGGAAAAAAGTGACAGCCTTGACATGTAGCTCGCTATAAAAGGATTGCCAATGAGAATTCCCCTTCTATATACAGCTTTAAATGTCATATATTCCTTGTGCCAGCAATATAGATGCATGCCTTCAAAGTATTGCAAAATATAGTATACTGTAGATGTTTCAGTTATAAAACTGTATTCTGGCATTTTAAATAATAAGGCTGAACACAGATTGTTTATATTTTCAGGCCTCCTGGCATCATTTAATGCCAAGTGTTATGTATAATTTAGTCAGTATGTTTTGGAGACTTCATTGCTACAGTTTTGTACATTTGGACTTGCACAATGAGTAATGCCGCGTACACACGGTCGTTTTTGCGATGAAAAAAACGTTGTTTTTTAAAACGTCATTTAAATTGATCGTGTGTGGGCAAAACGTCGTTTTTTGTCTTAAAAAAAACGACCGAAAAAAAATTCCAACATGCTTGAATTTTTTGTGTCGTTTTTCAAAACGTCGTTTTTTGTTTCACAAAAAGTCACAGTGTGTAGCAAAAACGTCGTTTAAAACAACGTTTTTCAACCCGCACATGCCCAGAAGCTAGTTATGAAGCGAGCTTCAATGGAAAAGAGTGGTGAACGTAACCTCGCTTTTTGTGAAAAAAACGATGGTGTGTATGCAACATCGTCTTTGAAAGTGACGTTTCAAAAACGTTGTTTTTTACTTCACAGAAAACGTCGTTTTTTTTCATCACAAAAAACGACCGTGTGTACGCGGCATTAGAGCCTCAAAATAAATTTGTGTGCTCAATGTAATGACTGCATTGTAAGGTCTCCTTCAAGGTAGCCAGTACAAAAAAAGAACAAGACTTCTCAGAAAGGCTATGGGCCAGATTCAGGTAGATGAGAGTATCTTTCCTCTGGAGTAACGCTTCTCATTTACGTTACTCTGAAGACCCTTTCAGCGCAAGTCCTGTAATTCACATAGCAGTTGCGCGTAAACTTGCGCCAGAGTAACGATAATGCGCTGGCGTAACCCGACGCAAGTGGAAGTGGGTGTGATCATATGTAAATGATGGGCGGAGCCCAGCGCAGAGGCTTATGTTCAGCGCATCATCCACGGAGCATGCGCAGTGAGTGCGGCTCCACTCGCCCCCCTTGTGCGCATGCTCACAACTTCCGTCGGCACCACTTCCTGGGAAACGTCAGCGCAATGCGTTCTGCTGGGCGCTTAAAAGCGCTGGCGGAAACGCCATTCCGGCGCAAAAGTAGTTCCGCTTCCCCCCACCCCAGGGAAGATACTTTTGTGCTGTGATGGCTGCTCCCGCTACCCCCAGAGAGAGGAGGAACCTGAATTTTAATGCCCAGGAGGTCTCAGTGATCATTTCGGCAATGGAGAGGGATAATGAATTTCTCCATGGCAAAAAAAGCCGGAAGACCAGCCGGGAAAGGAAGCAGGGCATCCTGGAGTCGATTGCTGCCAGGGTCAATGTCCTGGGGTACTCCACCCGGACTGCTGGGGACATACAAAAAAAAATAAATGACCTGCGGCGCAAGGTGAGGGACAAGGTGGCCTCCATCAGGAGGTATGAGAGGGGCACAGGTGGTGGTCCCCCATGTCCTGTCACCCTGACCGCAGAGGAGGAGGTGGTTGCTCGCTGCCTGGAGAGGGAGCAGGTGGAGGGGGTCGCAGGCTATGACTCCGTGGAGGAAGGCACAAGGACAGGTAAGTGTTTTATAATCCCCTATTTGTTGTTTTGCATTTGGGGGGGGGGGGGTACATGTGCCAAGTGTGTGGGACCACCAACATGTGTCTGCTTTGTGTCATCCACAGATGACGGAGCTGGGCCATCATCGGTCAGCGTACATTCCACCCCATCCCCCCCACGCCATCGTGTGCCTGAGCCACTGGGTGGTGAAGAGGTTGTGGAGGAGGAGAGTGGCCACACCACACCTGCCGAGGTGGTTGTGGAGGATCCTGCTGTGGCAGAGCAGGACTTTTCATTAGTGTTGTCTGTCTCCTCCCCTTCTCCTGGGCCGTCTGTCGTCCCCTCCCCCATCCTTGGAAGCCCCTCAAGGGCGACTCCTTCCACCCGAGGACATCCATCTTCTGGCCCCAGGAAGGCGACCCAGAAGACCAGGGGGGTGTCTGATGGTATACAGGACCAGTTGGCGAGGGATCACGCCAGGCAGACGGAACAGATGGGGGCCATAGCGGTGCACTTGGAGAAAGTGTCTGACAGCCTGGGCTCCGTTGCCAACCTCAGCAACGCAGTGCAGGATGTCAGCTGTAATTGCGCTGCAGTGGTCACCACTTTGGGGGAGGTGCAGGGGGATATTCGGCACCTTACTGCAGCCGTCCAGGCCAACAGTGCTGCCATCCGGGACCAGGGGAGGCTGAGTCGGCGGGCCCAGCACTACTAGGTCACCCGTCAGCTCCGGATGCAGGCCCAGACCAACTCCTACCTTGGACGGATAGCCAGGGCCTTGGAGGGCACGCAGGCCACACCTGCCAGGAGTGGCCCACCTGGGGATCAGCCACCTCCAGATGCCCCCCCACCCCCACCCACTCCATCCAGGCAGCTGCGGAGCCAGAGAGGGGCCCCCAGAAGAAGCCCCCGGCATCCCCGATGAGGCCTTTTTTTTTGTTTGTTTTATATTTTTGATTTGGACATACTCAGGTCATGAGTTTATTTTTTCTTTTTCTCAGGTTATGAGATTTTGTTTCTTTTAATTATCAGGATATGATATTATTAATTTATTTTTGTACTGCACACGGTCAGGAGTGCAGGGGACAGTGTGAATGGTGTGTGAATGTGAGAGGGTGGCACTCCTGAAAGTAAGGGGTGTCACCCTCGGCCGTGGTGGTGAAGTTAACCCCACGGCTGAATGAATCACGTGTGAAAGGTGTATGAATGGACAGTGACATCATTGGGGCCTTGACGCTGGCGTTACTGCTCCCAACTCCTACATGCTGGACTTGGGCTAATCCAATGCGATGTGCATGTGGTGTGTGTGATCTAGGGACATCAGTGGTGTACACGCGTGCACTGTCTGTATGATTAATGTTTTGGTTTAGTGTCCAAAGATGCCTACGGCGAGGACCCTCCTGACTGCTCTTCCATCAGCAGACTGGGTGTCCTCTGGCAGGGGGGGGCTGTGTGGGTCGGGGGTCAGGTCATCACGTATGTCAATATGCAGGCCTTTTTTCATAGCAAAGTTATGTAGTATGCAACATGCAGCGATGATCTGACACACAAAGGTAGGGGAATACAATAGGGTCCCCCCGGACTTATCCAGGCAGCGGAAACGGGACTTCAGGAGCCCAAATGTTTGCTCCACCACTGCACGGGTTTTGATGTGTGCTTCATTGTATTTTCTCTCTCCTCTGGTTTGGGGGTTCCGGAAAGGAGTCATTAGATGGGGTCCCAGTGCATATGCAGAGTCACCTGTAAGGAAAAAGACAGGAGAATGTTAGTCATGCATGTGCGATTTCTGTTGTGCATCACGGGAGGGGATAGTCATGCCTGCCACCCATGTCACTCACCAACCAGCCAGCTGTCCCCATACATGTTCTGGTTAAATTCTGCTGGGATGGGGCTCTGATTGTATATGTAGCTGTCATGGCTGGACCCGGGGTGTTTGGCACGGACGTGCCATATGAGGCGTTGGGCATCGGCTATCACCTGTACGTTGATGGAATGCCAATGCTTCCGATTGCGGTATATGTGCTCTGTGGCACTGGGGGGCTGTAGGGCCACATGTGTGCAATCAATGGCCCCCACAGTGCGTGGGAATCTGGCAATGTTGTAGAAATCTGTCATTGCCTTCTGCCGCAGCTCCTCAGTGGTGGGTCTGATGAACTGGTTGGACATGCGTCTGAGGATTGCAGGGACAACCTGGTGCACACATCTGCTTATGGAGGATTGTGACATCCCAGCCACCACTCCACTTGTACGCTGGAATGATCCACTGGCAAGGAAATGAAGTGTTGCCAGGACCTTCACCAGTGGCTGCACTGCTTGTGAGCGGTATGTCTTGCTGGTGATGTCACCCTGCAGGGTTGTGGTTAGTTCAAGTATTGCATCAGGGCTGAATCTGAAGAGGCGATACACCTCCTCCTCCCCCATGCCAAAGAGGTTCATACGAGTGCGGTATATCCTCTCACGTGGCCGCCTTCTTGGTTCCGGGGGACCCATCAGTAGTTCTAGGACCACAATTGCCCCTGGCATGTTGGCACACAGAGGTGTTGTCCTTGCAAGTGGGGGTGCTCAGCAAGCTCCTATCGTCGGTAACGCTGCTGTAGCTGCTCTCCTGCTGACCTGTGACCGTCTGGAGTAAAGATAAAGCAGCCTTTTGTAGAAATAACTTTGCGCCGGACGGACCAGATACGCGCGGCGCATGTAGCCAGCGTATGGTGCTAATCCGTTCGTGAATTGGGAAAAATACCTCATTTGCATATTTGCAGGGGAAATCAATGGGCGCGACTGATGCGCCCAGCGAAAATAAGCGCTGACGATACTCTGGCGTCGGAACGTTCCGCCGGTCGCAAATGACCCGTTATTGGGCGCATCTAGTTTGCTGGGTACGGGCACATAGAAACGACGGCGCATCATCACAGTTACGCGGCGCATATCCAAATACTCCAGCGCAAGTGTTCGTGAATCTGGCCCTATATGTTTTGCTTCTGTCACAGCTGCTTGCACTCCAAAATCACATCCAAATGCCTTTAAGCAAGTCACACCAAATAAAAGTCATTTGTAAGTTGAAAAAAGCATACAAAAATCTGGTTGTTGAAGGGAGAGATTATGCTATTCAAGGAATTGAGACTAGCACTTACATTACTGTAACAAGGCTTTTGAGAAAGGCTATAGGCTTCTCAAAATATATATGAAAAAAAATGTAAACTCATTCTTATCCAGTTGTCTGTTTTAAGCAATCTTTACTGTGCTTTACTCTGTACATAAATATAAGAAAATACAGTTTATAAAGGAAATGGACATGGGTAGCTTCATGCTTGGGCAAAGATTTGATCATCAAGAGCTGACACAACCATGTGCACCATCTATGGTTGCCCTTTTACCAAGTCATTGCTGTCATTCTTTATGCCACCAATGCCCCTCTAGAAATGCTATTATTTCTTCCATATTTTTATCTTTAAACGACCCCATGCTCTCTAGGCACATGACAAAAGGGGCACAAAACATGACGTTTTCTGGTTCTATGTCTTATTGAATTTGGGATCTCACATATAAATAGCATCAGTAAGTAGAGTTATATCATTTGTGTTTATCACCAATATCATCATTGTACCACAATTAGCACAGCAATCATATTTCCATTAGAAGATCTTGTGAACATAAGGTTTTATTCAATTTCTGTTCAGCTTGGCAGCCTCAGCAAGTGTACACACTTTAATGGCTCTGAGCACCTTGGCACTTTCATTGAATTTGCTTTTATTGATTAAGAAAAAAAGACTTTGATAGTCCAACCAACAAGCTGTTACTTGTGAAACTATGACAACTCAGAATAAGCTACAAATCAATGAACTATTTAGATGCAGTCTTACAAAGCAGACTGATAAATCTTGATAAGCCAACAACTGGAACAAGTAAAACCTTTATCTTAACAAGCAGGTGATCTTATTCAGCTTGTTGGAACTATTGTATTCCATTGATAAGACTATAATACCTCAGGGAAGACATATTGGCAACACTAAAGAATCCTGCTTGCTGCACAAATAATCCTGTTTATTTGTATTTTCTTAGAGGGCTTACGGTATTTAAAGGAAAATATGCACTGCAGTCTGTATATAGATAGCTATTATCTATGTATATAAAATTAGTTTTAGTGACACATTCCCAATTTTAAGATGCAATTAAGTGTTGAAGTCAGTGGTAACTCAGCAGTGGTACATTATAACTTCTGCTTATTCACCTTTATTTACATACTAGCTCAAATTTGTCCCTGCTTCCCACGTGGATCAGTCAAGACCACTTGTCTTATGGTGAACAGAAAGGTGTTGATTGAAACATACAGTGCCTTGAAAAAGTATTCATACCCCTTAAAATGTTCCACATTTTGTTATGTTACAACTAAAAACTTAAATTTATTATATTGGGATTTTATGTGATAGACCAAAACAAAGTGGCACATACTTGTGAAGTGGAAGGAAAATTATAAATGGTTTTCATTTTTTTTTTGCCCCCCCCCCCCGAATCAATAAATAAAAATAATGTTGCGCTCAGTGAAATAAAAAAAGATAATGAGTCTATTAGTCACACAGGTGATACAAATATACAAATATAGATGAATGTCTTGATTGTTGATAAACCAACTCAAATCTTCCACCATGTGATAAATCACCACAAATAAAGCATGTGCTCTTACCAGAAAGCACTGACCACCTATTATGGGGGGTCAAAGAAGGAACCTATCATGGGTATCCGATAATATGGCAGTAAGCTTCGCATTAACCATAATGTCATTCACACAATTTTTAACTGCTTCAAAGCTGAGATTCAGGGTTTTCCAGGCTCGTGCTATGGTCAATTTAGTTGCAGTAAAAATATGTGCTGCCAGTTGACGTTCAGGACGGAGGAGTTCTGCAATTGGTTTCCAGAGAAGGGCCTCAAAAGGGACCCTCTTTATGGTAATGTTAAAAAGGTTGCGAAGCAGCGCATAAATTCTGACCCACAATCTGCATACCCTGGGACAGGTCCACCAGATGTGCGCCATTGTCCCCTCCTGAGAGCATCCACGGGAGCATAAGGGGGAATATGATGGAATAAAGCTCACCAATCTGGTCGGGGGGCAATACCATCTATAAAACACCTGGTACGCGTTTTCCAAGAAGAGGACATTCTTGGAGCATTTGGACAGCGCAATAGTCATGATCTGCCAGTCCTCCGGATCAAGCTGTTTCCCAAGCTCAGCCTCCCACTAGAGGTGGTAGAGTCTCAGTGGTGGTCTCTTGGAGCTGATTATAGCAGCATAAATGAGAGATATTAGGACGCGATCTGCATAAGCTTTCAAAGGGGGTCAAAATATGGGGGGTTGGTTGAGATCTTATGAGTTGTTGTAGAAAATGTCGGAGTTGCAGATAACTGTAGTACTCCCTAAGGGGGATGTCATGAGAAGATCGCAGGGCCTCGAATGGGATAATCTTAGTTGGGGTGAACATAGAATGGATGTCCACAAAGCCATGTTCCGTCCACCAGGAGAACTGCAAAGGGTTGTCACAACCTGGCGGGAACAATGGGCAATGAAGGAGACAGAGTAATGGAAGATGAGGGGAAATCAAATTCGCTGAGTATTTGACCGCATCCCATAACCGAAGGGAATGGGCGAGGCAAGGACCTATAGTGGGTGGGCGATGTGCCCGGGGGAGCCAGGGGAGGGAGGCTAGTGGCGTCTGATGACAATCCACTAAATCAATGGTGGCCCACAGTGGCATTTGTACTACTGCATCTTCTAAGAATAATTGAGTTTGACTTAATGGTTTATTGAAAGCACTCCTACCTAGACTCAGACCATGGGTTAAAATCCCACACATGGTATCATCCCCCCAGTTCAGTTTGCAGCAGAACATGCAAACAGGCAAAAAATGTGTTTGAATACACGAACATCGTTAAAGTCTATGGGACACAAATGTGAAAAATCAAAAGTGATAATTTTAAAGGTTAATATGCAAGTTCTTGTCATAAAAAGTGTTTAGGGACCCGGGTCCTGCTCCAGGGGACATGTATCAATGCAACAAAAAAACGTTTTAAAAAACTGCAGTGATTTTAATAATGCTTAAATGTGAAACAATAAATTTTGTACCTGGGGGTGTATATAGTATGCCTGTAAAAAGTTCACCTGAGGAGTTTTGTCCTCTTATAATATCAAAGTGTAATACACCTAGTCCTCCATCAACCTTGTTATGTGAGCTTGTTAGGGGGTAACAGTGTCTTGCAGACCAATATTTGCTGTAATTGCCATGGGGGAGGTAGACTTCAAAATTCTCTACGCACTGGTGTTGTCCTTTCAGACTGTCATGGACCTCCACCATGTAATGTTTATGGGAACTTTCCAGGTGACAAAACATGTTCTCCAATTCTCTTTTAGTAGACAGCTAAGAAAAATACTTCTGTAAAAGTTCATCAACACAAGGGTTCAGTATGTGTCCATAATCTGTGAATCTCTAATCAGGTTTGGACAGATCCGAGTCTGCTCAGTGCATGTCTCCCTGTGCACCATATTGGCATCTGTTCTGCCTGACCTCCATCGTGGTAAAGAAATAGCTGATGGGAGCTGTCTGACAGTGCTCTGAGTGTTGCAGGTACTGCTGGGATTTATAGTATGGTGCAGGCTGGGCAGGATTGCTCTAATAGCTGTGATTTGGCCTCGGCGGCAGTGGGAGCTCTTTTGCACATGTCCCTATCTGGCCTTGAGCAAGCCATGCCCTAAAGTTCATTCTTTATATTTATTTTGGCAGCGATATCAGCAGTAGTGATCAGAGCACTGTGTTTGGTAACTGGGTATAGTATGAATTAACATTAAAATCCAGGAGGTTCATCACTTGACAACAAGAACCTGGGGAATGCCCAGGGAATAACCAAGCCTACTTACCGACCAGCTAGCAGAACAACCAATTAACCTGTCTAACAATGTGCGTTAAAAACAGGGGTTTTGTCCGCACGCATTTGCAAACGCATGCGTGAGCCACAGAGCCGCGCCAAGGCACCCCATAATTCTGTGGTCCTAACACTAACAGTGAGTGTCCTCACAATGGAGGCACATGCATTTTAATGGATAGATAGGGGCAGGTGGACTGAAGGGGTTCATCACTTGCTCTGATTTTCACACATTTTGGAAATAACCAATATTTTCTTCCTTTATCTTAAAAAAAGAAGTATCGATGTAATGCATTTGCAGTAAAAGTCTATAGGAGAAATCAAAAGTGCTAATTTTAAAGGCTTATATGAATGGTATTGTCATAAAAAGAGTTTGGGGACATGGGTTCTGCCCCTGGGCACATGCATCAATGCAAAAAAAAGTTTTAAAAACTTCAGTTTATTTTGGGAGCAGTGATTTTAATGCTTAAAGTGAAACAATAAAAGTGAAATATTCTTTTAAATTTCTTACCTGGTGGGTGTCTATAGTATATAAAAGAAAATCAATCAGCGCAATAAAAACACAAAATAATATAATAGTAAGCAGCTGAACACTAGGAATCAATTAGATAAGTTCCTGGAAAGATATAAACAAAGAATAGTGCAGCGCTATATAAAAGTCCATCCAAAGATCCTCCTTGTGATAATCCAATAGTGGTAAAATTCACACACATGCAGGTGATGAATCGTGGATAGAAGAAAAACACCTCCACCAGTAGTAAAAATGGCCTCTCACCTCCCAGATCAGACCCTATAATGAGATCAGGGTCAATAGCGCTTTCCCATAAGGGATAAATCCAGGGGATGAAGTTGCCAGCTGACAAGCATGAAGCCAAAACAGATACACTCCGACCAGATGATGATTCATTCATATAAAAAAAGGAGATAACATAGTGTACTCTGTATGCGCACAATTAAACCTTGTGAGCATACAGAGTACACTATGTTATCTCCTTTTTTTATATGAATGAATCATCATCTGGTCGGAGTGTATCTGTTTTGGCTTCATGCTTGTCAGCTGGCAACTTCATCCCCTGGATTTATCCCTTATGGGAAAGCGCTATTGACCCTGATCTCATTATAGGGTCTGATCTGGGAGGTGAGAGGCCATTTTTACTACTGGTGGAGGTGTTTTTCTTCTATCCACGATTCATCACCTGCATGTGTGTGAATTTTACCACTATTGGATTATCACAAGGAGGATCTTTGGATGGACTTTTATATAGCGCTGCACTATTCTTTGTTTATATCTTCCCGGGTGTCTATAGTATGTCTGTAAAGAAGCACATTTTCCCAGTGTTTAGAAAAGTCCCTGCAGCAAAATGAAATTTCTAAAGGAAAAAAGTCATTTAAAACTGCTTGTGGCTATAATGAATTGTCGGGTCCCTCAATATAGATACAAGTCATTGAAAAAAATGGCATGGTCCCCCCCCCCCCCAGTCCATTACCAGGCCCTTTGGGTCTGGTATGAATATTAAGGGAAACCCCAAACCAAAATTAAAAGAAAAATGGCGAAGGGGTCCCCCTCAAAATCCATACCAGACCTTTCAGGTCTGGTATGGATATTAAGGGGAACCCTGCACCAAAATCCATACCGGACCCTTATCTAAGCATAGAACCTGGCAGGCCACAGGAAAAAAGGGGGGTCTAGAGAGCCGTACCAGGCCACCAAAGCACCATGTCCCATGTTGATGGGGATAAGGGCCTTATCCCCACAACCCTTGCCCGGTGGTTGTAGGGGTCTGCGGGCAGGGGGTTTATCGGAATTTAACAAAGGGGACCCCAGATCCCGCCCCCTATGTAAATTGTATCGGGGTACATTGTAGACAGCTTGGGATGAGTCCTTTATTAAAACACCAAACAATATGCTGAGTTCAGGGAAAATTCCAAAGCCGTGGAACCCTGTTAAAGTCTATGGGACACTAACATGAAAAACCAAAAGTGCTAATTTTAAAGGCTTATATGCAAGTTATTGTCACAAAAAAAGTGTTTGGGAACCTGGGTCCTGTCCCAGAGGACATGTATCAATGCCAAAAAAAGTTTAAAAAATTGCTGTTTTTTCAAGAGCAGTGATTTTAATAATGATTACAGTGAAACAATAAAAGTGAAATATTCCTTTAAATTCCATACCTGGATGGTGTCTATAGTATGCCTGTAAATTAGCACATTTAGAACAGTCCCTGCAGCAAAATACATTTCTAAAGGGAACAAAAAGTAATTTAAAACTGCTTGCAGCTGTAATGAATTGTTGGGTCCCGGCTATACAGATAAAATTCATTGGAAAAAATTGCATGGTTCCACCCTAGTCCAGTGGTAGGCAACCTCGGTTCTCCAGCTGTTTTGAAACTACAAGTCCCATGAGACATTGCAAGACCCTGACAATCACAGGCATGACTCCCAGAGGCAGAGGCATGATGAGAGTTGTAGTTTCACCACAGCTGGAGAGCCAAGGTTGCCTACCACTGCCCTAGTCGATTACTGGGCCCTTTGGGTCTGGTATGAATATTAAGGGGAACCCCAAACCAAAATGAAAATAAAGTTTCGTGGGGTCCCCCCTAAATTCCATACCAGGCTGGTTCTTAAATTTTCCCACAACAAAATCCATTCCACGCATGCTCTGAATCACGTACAAGACGGAAGTGCTCGGTCTGGTAAAACTAGCGTTCGTAATGGAGATAGCACATTCGTCATGCTGTAACGGACTGAAAAGCACATGAATCGTCTCTCATCAAACTTCTACTAACATGACTGGTATTGAACATTCCTTTAGTAGTGCCGTTGTACGTGTTGTACGTGACCGCGTTCCTGGTGATCGGAATTTCCGACAACATTTGTGCGACCGTGTGTATGCAAGACAAGTTTGAGCCAACATCCGTCGGAAAAAAATCCACGGTTTTGTTGTCGGAATGTCCGATTATCTGTACACGGCATTTGTAGTGTTTTTGTTTGATTCAAAACAAAAACGTATGCTTTTATTTTTTTATTTTTTTTAACGCTCATTAATACTGATCTTGATTAACTTTGTCCAGTGCAGAGCAATGCACTGCAAGAACACCAGAAGTTAATAAATAGAGATTGTTCCTTTTCTGAAGTAGTGAAGTTAATTTATCTAAATCCTCAATATAAGTGTTTTAAACTCTCTGCTCACGTGTACCAAATAAAACCACAGATTCGATTTTTTTAATGGTAAATTAAAGATCAGTTTAAAAAAAGAGATTCCACTTTTGTTTAATCTGATTCTGTTCTGTCAAGATTAATGAAGAACTATATGTTGCTGTACAGAGTAAAAGTTAGAATGAAAAGTGAAATTGAAATAACGGTTTCTCAGCATCTTCATTAGACTACCACAGTGAATTCTAATATGCAATAAAAAGTACAGCATGGTAGATGTAATAATATTAATAATAATAATTCAATAAAATTAAATAAAGCATGTGAAATGATAAATGCATGCCAAGACGAACATCAGTTTTCTGAAGTATTACCAAAATTGTATTAATGGTAATTTATATAGTTACATCGTTAGTCAGGTTGAAAAAAGACACAAGTCCATCCAGTTCAACCATAAAAAAAATAAACAAACAAAAAAAAACACAGTACATCCCATACACCCAACTCCATACCCACAGTTGATCCAGAGGAAGGCAAAAAAAACATAATAATTATATTACTACAACAAATTAACTATTCAACCTCTTCTCACCCAGTCCAGGCAGCTCTTTAACTTTGTCTTTGAATAAAAAGGGACAAGACGGACTGCCATGGAGATCACATGATTGGAAGCCCCTCCCACCAGCACCCAATAATAATCAGTTACTGTGACAGTTCAGTCACTGTACTGGGAGCTCTCAGTGAGCACTCTCACCCTCTTAGCACAGAAACCTCAGTCACCATGAACACATATTTTAGGTGTGTGGGCATTAAAGACCAGCCTCTTTGCCACCACACATATGTGTTACATAGTTGGAATAAGCTTATTCACTATGTAACCAGATGGTGGGCTACAAAAACATAGAGAAGTAGACATTGATCTTTATTTGTCTCTCTCCCTCTACTGTGATATTAATATTATGCTGCAACATCCTCCTCCAGCCAGCAGGGGGAGAGCCAAAGCAAAGCAAGCCCATAGACTTCTATGCAGAGCACTGAGAATCCAGGAGTTGTAGTTTGAGATGGCAGTCATATAATGGTTACACTATAATGGTTACTCTACAAATGACAAAATACACTGTGCCAGGTGCTCTTTGGAGGGTGCACTTGCTGGACACTCTCACTAGCGCGGCTGCGCTCCGCGGACCTTTGTTCCTCAACCCTGGGATCCCCTAAGCTCACTTCTCATATTGGAAGTGCTCTGGATACTACCCACTGCCATCTAGTGGTTCGCTACGAGATCTTTTTATCAGCAATAAAACCATACTTACTTTTGAATATTCTCAAGATTTGGCTGTCTGTTACTGGGGAATCCATTGTGGGATTATTTTGAAGACGTCTTCCCTTCTTCTTTTTTGCTTATCCAAGCCTGATTTCAAATTTGAAAAGAAATATCAGATATACCCCAACTTGTTCCCAAGCTGCTCCTTGGTTTGTGGTGATTGTAGGAGTGATACGCATCAGTCCCCACCCCATCCCCCTATTTTCATCTCTGTGGGGCTGGGTGTGGCTGACCATCAGCAGGTTCATACAATTGAAAACACAGTGTTACTTGTCTCTCTCAAACACAAAGCACCGTTCGAAGCTCCCGAAGAAGCGATGTACACTAAGTCGCGAAACATGTCGAGCTGAATTTTATATCTTAAGGATCCAATTGGTCTCATCTTTGAAATCATCACTCCACCCAGCACAATATTTGTATAATTACAACAAGCCCTGTGGCTTTGAGTATTTATTTTAGAGTATTAATTTTAGAGTGATAAGAATGGGGTTCTGATTTGTTTTGCTTTTTTGTTTATTATAGTGTAATTGTGATGTATTTTGGATTTTTCTATTAAAAGTATTAATTTTATTGGGTTGTGCCTACAAAGTCAATTTTTTTGTTAAAGGCATGATTGCATGTTTTTTTTTTTCACAAATCCAAAATGCACTGTGCAGTAGGAGGAGTGAAGAGATGATTTTTATTAAATTGCATGTTCTTTCTCTTGGCATTAGAGGGGTTAGAGAGACAGCACCTCTGTCTGGATATGTGTCTATCAGCAAGAAATCATACCAGTGAAGATCCGAGCTTGAGACTGGGAGTAAAGACACCCAGGGCAGCGCAGCACCGCCCACATCACAGCACCTACACACTGAAGCATCCACTCACTCTCTCCACCGCTGTTTACCATAGGCTTTGGAGGAGAGACCGATGTGGCCCCTTTTCTATAGCGAGAGGCCACAGCAGAATCCCAGGGACCGATGAGAGGGCTATTCGCCCATTGCTGATACTGCTAGCTGGGAAAAAGCCACTGAGAGCAGGTCACCAAGTGTACCCAATCCATACCAATCCTATACTGCATTTATTCCAAACCTAGACTGCAGCTATATCAACCCTATACTACATTATAGCAAACATTTAATGCATCTAATCCACATTTACCTTGCACCTGTGTCAAAACTATACTGTACCCATACTGCATGCAGGGTAACTAGGACTGTCATTAAGTGCACCAGGGCCCTAAAGAAGGCCCCAATGATAGCTGACAGAAAAATATCTCAAGAGACTGCCCCTCCAGTAATAATTATTCTCTCAGTCCCCTATGTTCCTGCTCCCTCTGCTACCATCCTCTATTCTTTTAGACAGTACATGCCCAGTCAGTCTAGGACCAGCATCACCACCTTAAATGCACTTTGGCAGTATGCTGTAGTTTCAGCACTCAGCAGATTAAACTTTACTACTACTTACTGCTGCATTGAGGTGACCTAGCTACTGTTTATAATGAGCTGGATGCCAAATGTCATCTTATGCCTAGTCCTTAGAGCCGGTTCACACAGGGGCAGCACGACTTGCCGAGCAACTCAGCAAGGCGATCTGCACACGACTTCAGAGGCGACTTTCAAAATTACTTCTGTATTGAAGAAAATGCAAGTCACCCTGAAGTCATCCCAAAGTAGTACAGGAACCTTTTTTCTAAGTCGGAACGACTTGAGCCTCTTCTATTAGAATGGTTCCATAGTACAGAACGGAGCACGACTTGTCAGGCGGCTAAGTCGCCTGACAAGTCATGCCTGTGTGAACCGGCTCTTACTGTTAATGACTTTGTATGCTAAATTGTGTTATTACCATTGCTTTGGATACAAAGACATTTCAGAAACATGGCCAAATCCACTATACTCTCAAGGTATGGGATACATTGTGGAAACTAATAACAAACTCACCCTTGTTGTCCCTGACTGCTAATCCTCAATACATACTAGACATGTGCATTCGTTTTCGTTAGAATGCATTTTCGTCCGAAAATCGGGTATTTTCATTATCATTTTAACGAACAAAAACAAAATCGCAAGAAACGAAAACCAAAAGATCAGACATAAAAAATGCTTTATTTTCGTTTTCGTTCAGATAGAACGATTTTCGATGCTTTGTCGAATTTTCGTCGTTCAATTCGACAAAGCATCGAAAATCGTCGTTCTGAATACAGTGAATAGGTAAAAATTGAACGACAAAAATTTGACGATTTTCAAAGCTTTGTCGAATTTTCGTTGTTCAATTCCTACCTATTCACTGCATTCAGTGAATACAGTGAATATAGATAGGAATTGAATGACGAAAATTCGACAAAGCATTGAAAATCGTCGTTTTCGGACGAAAACTTTCCCAACGAAAACGACATAAATCAAAACGATTTTGGGAGTAACTAAATAAATGTATTTTCCAAACGAAAAAACGAAACAAAATATTCCAGCCTGCACATATCTAATACATACCAGAGTTAGATGAGTGCACATTTTATTACTGGAAAGTAGATGGCACATTAAGGTGACTCATTAAAATGGATGCAACTATTTCACCATAGTTGAGTGTATGATAAAATGGGGGATGTTTCCTTTAGATCAGTGTTATTCCACTCCAGTCCTCAAGGCACACCAACAGGTCATGTTTTCAGGCTTTCCATTATTTTGCACAGGTGATTTGATCAGTTTCACTGCCTTAGTAATCACCACAGCCATTTCATCTGAGGAAAATCCTGAAAACTTGACCTGTTGGTGTGCCTTGAGGACTGGAGTTGAAAAACACTGCTTTAGATATTTGGAGCTGGTATCATGTCTATAATTACATATGGAGTCCTCCAAAACTAGTGCATTCTTTTGAGAATCATCATCACATAGAAAAGTTATTTGTCTTGTGACACCTATAACTTACCAAATTCTGAACTTTTTAAATACCTCCAAATCAAACATTTTTACACACCTTAGTTAAACACTGATATCTCTCTATCCAAAATTACGATTTTTGAATCAGCATGCCTGAAAGACCCTCATTTAACCACTTGCCCACCGCGCCATAGGCATTTTACTGCTACGGCGCGGCGGGGTTACCTCGGGACGACGTCCCTGGGACGTCGTCCTTCACTTTCGCGATTGCGCGTCCCCTGGGACGCGCTCACGAAAGTGTCCGTGCTCGCCGGGTCTAGAAGACCCGGCGCATCACGGATCACGGTAAATTGCCGCTGATCGCGGCCGTTTACCACGTGATCGCGCCGTCAAATGACGGCGCGATCACTTGTAAACAAACCGGCGTCATTTGATGACGCCGGTTCCTCCCTCTCCTCCCTCTCCGCTCTGTACAGTGTGCGAGGAGAGGGGGGGGGGAGCGGGGTGTCAGCAGCTGAGCTGTGGCTGGATCTGTGACAAATGCAGTCACAGATCCAGCCATCCCTCAAAACATCCCAGCTCTGCCATCCCCCCAGTACCCTGCAATCCCCAGTACCCTGCAATCCCCAGTACCCAACAATACTCAGCAATCCCCCAGTACCCAACAATACCCCAGTACTCAACAATACCCCAGTACTCAACAATACCCCAGTACTCAACAATACCCCAGTACTCCAGTACTCAACGATACCCCAATACTCGGCAATACCCCAATACTCGGCAATACCCCAATACTCGGCAATACCCCAGTACTCGGCAATACCCCAGTACTCGGCAATACCCCAGTACTCGGCAATACCCCAATACTCAACAATACCCCAGTACTCAACAATACCCCAGTACTCAACAATACCCCAGTACTCAACAATACCCCAGTACTCAACAATACCCCAGTACTCCAGTACTCAACGATACCCCAATACTCGGCAATACCCCAGTACTCGGCAATACCCCAGTACTCGGCAATACCCCAGTACTCGGCAATACCCCAATACTCGGCAATACCCCAATACTCGGCAATACCCCAATACTCGGCAATACCCCAATGCTCGGCAATACCCCAATACTCCAGTACTCAACGATACCCCAGTACTCAACAATACCCCAGTACTCAACAATACCCCAGTACTCAACAATACCCCAATACTCGGCAATACCCCAATACTCGGCAATACCCCAATACTCGGCAATACCCCAATACTCCAGTACTCAACGATACCCCAGTACTCGGCAATACCCCAGTACTCCAGTACTCAACGATACCCCAGTACTCGGCAATACCCCAGTACTCCAGTACTCAACGATACCCCAATACTCGGCGATACCCCAATACTCGGCAATACCCCAATACTCGGCAATACCCCAATACTCAGCAATACCCCAGTACTCGGCAATACCCCAGTACTCGGCAATACCCCAGTACTCGGCAATACCCCAATACCCTGCATGATACTTTGCAATACCCCAATACTCTGCAATACCGCCTATGGGGATTTTTAGGTAGCAAAGTTTGGCGCCATTCCATGAGCGTGCGCAATTTTGAAGGGTGACATGTTGGGTATCTATTTACTCGGCGTAACTTCATCTTTCACATTATGAAAAAAAATTGGGCTAACTTTACTGTTTTGTTTTACGCACAAAACAGTTTTTTAAAAAACACGCGTTCAATACATTTCTGCGAAAATACCGTGCGAGATAAAAAGTTGTAACGGCCGCCATTGTATTCTCTAGGGTCTTTGCTAAAAAAGCATATATAATGTTTTGGGGTTCTATGTAATTTTCTAGCAAATAAATGATGATTTTTCCATGTAGGAGAGAAATGTCAGAATTGGTCTGGGTGTTCCAGAACGCCTGATGGCGTTCCCTGCATGTTGGGCCTCTGTATGTGGCCACGCTGTGTAAAAGTCCCACAAATGGGGTATCGCCATACTCGGGAGGAATAGCAGAATGTGTTTTGGGGTGTAATTTGTGGTATGCATATGCTGTGTGTGAGAAATAACCCGCTAATATGACAGAAACAAGATTTTTTTATTTTTTTTTACAGAATTTTCAGTCGTTTTTCTTTTATAGCGCAAAAAATAAAAAACCCAGAGGTGATCAAATACCACCAAAAGAAAGCTCTATTTGTGTGAAAAAAAGGACAAAAATTTCAAATGGGTAGAATGTTGTATGACTGAGTAATTGTCATTCATATTGTGAGAGCACCGAAAGCTGAAAATTGGTCTGGTTAGGAAGGGTGTTTAAGTGCCCAGTGGTCAAGTGGTTAAGAGATAAATATCTTCTATATATTCCCACATTTCTATTTACCCTGGTTTAGATAAACCACCTAATGCACGTAAATGGGAGGAGGACCTGGAAAGAACATTTGATATGGCTGACTGGTCCAAAATCTGGTCTGCAACAAAATCCTCCTCACCAAATATCCTGGCGGTAGAAACCAACTACAAAGTTTCAACTCGTTGGTACCTTGTTCCCTCCAGGTTGGCCAAATTTACGCCAAACCAAACAGCCCAATGCTTCCGGGGCTGTCCTGATCCTGTCACCGACTTACATATTTGGTGGTCCTGCCCGTTAGTACAAATATATTGGGAAAAGGTATTTGAAACTGCTTCCAGAATATTTGGTGTCACTGTGCAACCAGACCCAGCCACAGCCTTGCTCAACCTAAAATCGGATCTCATTACACATAAGTGAGCCGAACACCCCCCGGTCGGTTCGCACCAGAACCTTCGAACGGACCGACCGTTCGCGTGAACATTTAGAACCCCATTGACTATGGGACTCGAATGTTCGACTTCAAAAGTCCTCATTTTAAAGCCTAATATGCAAGTTATTGTCGTAAAATGTATTTGAGAACCTGGGTCTTGCCCCGGGGAACATGTATCAATGGAAAAAAAGTTTTAAAAACAGTTGTTTTTTCCTGAAGCAGTGATTTTAATGATGCTTAAATAAATAAAAAAAATCCTTTAAATATTGTACCTGCTGGGTGTCTATAGTATGCCTGTGAAAACATCTTTCAGAACCTGGGTCTTGCCCCAGGGAAGATGTATCAATGATTTTTTTTTTTTTAAACGGTCGTTGTTTCTGGAGCAGTGATTTTAATGATGCTTAGATTAAAATAAAGAAATTAAAAATTCCTTTAAATATTGTACCTGCTGGGTGTCTATAGTATGCCTGTGAAAACATCTTTAAGAACCCGGGTCTTGCCCAAGGGAACATGTATCAATTAAATATTTTTTTTTAAACGGTCATTTTTTCTGGAGCAGTGATTTTTAATGATGCTTAAATAAAAAAATTAAAAAAAAGGAAAAATTCTTTTAAATATTGAACCTGCTGGGTGTCTATAGTATGCCTGTGAAGTGGCACGTGTTTAGAACTGTCCCTGCACAAAATAAGATTACTATAAGAAAAAAGTAATTCAAAACTGCTTGCGGCTTTAATGTAATGTCTGGATGAAAATCATTGAGAACAATAGCACAGACACAGACAGTACACACACTGCGTAGCTTTAGGTGCACACTGCAGAGGACACGGCAGTATACACCAAGTAGCTTTAAGTGCAAACTACAGAGGACAAAGGCAGTGCACCATGTGAGAATACTGCAGCTAGCACAATCACCTGCCTGCCAGTAAATTAGGAAGAGCTAATCTAGCTATACTATACAGTGTATAAATATATGTACAACACCTGGGATGCATATATATGCTCTACACACTGTAAATTTAACTGACTAGCCTGCCTGCTCTATCTACCTGCAAAAAATTACACTCTCTCTCTCTGTCTCTCTCTGTTCTCTCTTAACCACCGCAACACACTACACAAGGCCGACCTGCAGGCGGCCTATTATAGTGTGGGGCGTGTACCAAACCCCCATAGCCATATTTGGCCAAAGCCACCCTGGCTTTGGCCAATTATGGCTCTCCGTTTTTTGCAAGCTGTGATTGGCCAAGCATACCGGTCATAGTGTGACCCAAAACGATTTTCGATTCGAACATGAGTTCGACTCGAATACGAAGCTCATCCCTACATATAAGCAATTCAAACTTCTCACTCAACTTCTTTCGGCACCTAAGCAAACCATAGCAAGGGCATGGAGGACCCCTAACTTGGAGATATCCGAGACCATGCGTAGAGTAAATGACTTCATGTTTCACGCCAAAATGCTAGCTATAGAAAGGGATTAAATTCCAGTCTTTGAAAAAATCTTATCACCTTCCATCATTCAGCGACAACTTAATTCTTTTTTTTTCCATAAAAGATTTTTATTTATACAAAATATAGCATGAGATACATGACAAGGTAATTATCACAAAACAGAAGAACATGAAGACAGCATAGTACAAAACACTACAGAAAGGCAGCAATCAACATGTTTAGACCAAGCATGAGGTGCAGCAGGGTAAACAAGCGGAAGAGGGCGGAGGATCTTAACTTCCTATTTTCCCCTCCCCCCACCCCCCCCCCACAAAATGCATGAGGGGGGGCGGTGCAAGGCCTCAATCTCGGTCATCATTTAAAGTGTGTCATATCGTGTAAGAACTGGGGACAAGTGTCTTTGTGAAGAAGAAGAAAGGACAGAAAGGAAGGAGCGGGGAAGGAAGAGGGGAGAAGAGAAATGGAAGGGGGCAAAGAGATCCAAAGCAGGAGCACAAAAGGGAATGGACAGGGAAAGAGAGAGTAGGGGAATGGGTCCATGCCTGCCCCCCCCCCACCATATTGATGGGAGGAGGGAACTCCATCATATCCGTTGATTCAAGAAACATATTGGCGGTAGCGGTCAGTGGTAATAAAGTGGTTCCAGCAAGCCCAAGTAAAGGAGAACTTCTGCACTCTGTCTTGGGAAATGTGAATCAGCTCCTCCATTTCTTTTATTAAAGAGATCCGGGCCAGCCATTCTCTGATTGTCGGAACATCAGTAGAGCGCCAATGTCTGGGAACGCAAACCCTGGCAGCATTGACCATGTGCATGGCCAGGGACTTGAAATAGTCTTTTTTGGGGATCGATGAGTGATGCAAAAGGAATTGAGAAGGAGTGTAATCCAGGGTATAGGAAGTGACATGTGAGATGAGGTCGTGGACCTCCCTCCAAAAAGGTTGAAGGGCACCACACTCCCACCACACATGAAGCATAGTCCCCACTTCCGCACCACATCTCCAGCAGGTGTCGGGGATATTAGGAGAGAATTTATGGAGGCGCGATGGGGTTCTGTACCACTTGGTAAGCACTTTGTAGCCATTCTCTTGGACAGCCACATTCGCGGAGCCCTTATGAGCAAATTCATAGATAGTGTGCCAGTCCTCCGCAGACAGGGAGGCCTGGAGGTCTTTGTTCCAGGCGAGCTGCGGCGGGGATGGTGTTTGCGACTGGCCTTCCATTAAGAGGTTGTACAGAAGAGAGATCAGGTGCCTTTGTGGCGTTTTGCGGTGGCACAGAGACTCAAATGGTGTAAGTTGTCGTGTCCAGAGCGATTGGTCTGCCACTGACGTGAGAAAGTGTCGTATCTGTCTGTAGGTCCAGAACGAAAAAGAAGACGTCTTAGAGCTGGATTTCAAGGTTTCAAATGACAGGGGTCTCCCAGCTGAGAAAAACTGGAGGGCCAGTATGTCTTCAAAGGGCCATTCCTACCTCAAGAAGTCCTCCGACACACCAGGCGGAAAATCAAGATTTCCCCTGCAGGGACGTCAGAGGGTTCGGTTGGGAAGACGGGGGGCCTAACGTTGAAGTTTTCTTGAAGACCAGGAGTGAGGGGTAAATGAATGGATGGGTCCGTAAGGATTGGGGCCAGTTCCTGGAAGGTAACCATGGCAGTAAATGTAAGGGGCCTGATGAGAAGTTTCTCTCCAGGAAGACCCATAGCTTCCTTGAGGCATGGATATTCCAATCCACTATCCTCGTGAGATGACATGCACTTTGGTACTTCTGGAGGTCTGGGAGACCTATGCCACCTCTGGATTTAGGTAAAGTGAGTCTGGAGTACTTGATTCGTGGTTGAGACCCCCTCCAAAGGAAGGTTGAGCATGCCTTCCTATATGATGTGAAGAAACCCGAAGGTAATGAGATGGGTACAGACTGTAGCAAATAGAGTAAACGTGGCAAAATTATCATTTTAATCAGGGCCGAACGACCGAACCAAGAGACATTCAGACCCATCCAGTCTTTAAGGCATGATTGAGCTTTAAGAAGGGCTGGATGGAAATTCTTAGAGTACAGATCCGCTAGGTTGGGGGGTATTCGGATACCCAGATAAGTGAGTGAATCCTGAGTCCATCTAAAGGGGAAAAATTCCTGACAGTGCGACACTTCCGTGGAGGGAAGGGAGACGTTGAGCGCTTGGGATTTCGTGTGATTGATTTTCAGGTTTGAGAGGGAGCCAAAGTGATCTAGATCTTTGAGAAGATTGGGAAGGGAGATCCTGGGGGACCGCAGGGACAAAAGAATATCGTCTGCAAAGGCAGCTACCTTGAACTCTCTTCCCCCCACGTTGATCCCCAGAATATCTGGGTTTTCTCTCAACCCGTTAAGGAGGGGCTCTAGTGTAAGGATGTATATCAGAGGCGACAAAGGGCAGCCCTGTCGCGTCCCATTGTTAATGGGAAAGACGTTCGACAGGTGGCCATTGACCTTAACCGCGGCCAAAGGACCCGCATACAGGGCCAGAATGTGCCACATCAAGCGGGGCCCCAGGCCCAAAGCTACTAGCACCTCCTGCATGTAGTCCCAGGCCACCCTATCGAACGCCTTCTCGGCATCGAGAGAAAGAAAAAATCCTTGAGTCTTTGAAGACGTGAGCCAGTGGTGCAAATTCAGGGTGCGGATGGTATTGTCCCTGGCCTCTCGCCCAGGGACAAAACCCACCTGATCTAATGAGACAATACCCGGGATCAGGGGCGCCACCCTATTAGCAATTATTTTCGCGTATATTTTTACGTCCACATTTAGGAGCGAGATCGGACGGTAGTTGGCAACCGCAGAAGGGTCCTTGCCCTCTTTTGGGATCACCGTTATATGGGCTGTCAGCATGTTGCCGGGCTTGTTCTGAGGGTCAGATAGGGCATTAAACAGGTTCAGGAGCCTAGAGGTGAGTACCTCGCCAAAAGATTTGTAGTACTGTAGAGAAAAGCCGTCTGGGCCTGGGGACTTCCCGGGCTTCATCTGCTTTACAGCCATTTCCACTTCCGCAGCTGTCATGGGGCTTTCCAGGGCAAGCAACTTTTGTGGGGAAATTGGTTTGGGGCTATATCGAGAAAGAAAGTCCTTAATCTGCGACTTCCTCAAGGAGATCTTGGACTGAGAGCGGGCTTGGGGATGGAGATTATACAGCTTATAGTAAAAATCTTGAAATTCTTTGGCAATGTCTTCATTCTTAACTAGACGGGCACCATCCCGGCTGTGTATGTGGTGAATCGTGGAAGTAGGCTTAGATTTTTGCACCGTGCGCGCCAGAAGGCGCCCACTTTTGTTGCCCTGTTCGTAAAAAATCCTCTGCCCGAGAATATAACGCCTCTTAGCGCGCTTGCCCAGTTCCTCCATAAGAGAGGTCCTAGCTTGTGTCAATTCTTGTAAAGTGGCCAGGGCCTGTGACCTCTTGTGAGATGCTTCAAGAGACTTAATCTTCGCTATAAGGGAGTTTGTGTATTCCTGACTTTGTTTCTTGGCTTTTGAAGCCAAGGCGATCAGTTCTCCCTGAATCACGCACTTGTGAGCCTCCCAGAGGGAAACCGGCGAAATCTCCGGATTGGAATTCTCCGTGAAGTACTGTTGAATGCGCGTGCGAATTTGGTCAGTAACAGACAGATCCTTGAGCAAGGAAGGATTCAGCCGCCAGGTCTTAGTTCTAGAGGACACTTCGGGAAAAGCTAAGGTGATACTAATTCAGTGGTGATCCGACAAAACATTGGTTCGATTGTGGAATGCTGGAGATAAGTCAGGTCCGATTGGGATAGGAAAAAATAATCGATCCTAGAATACTTTTGGTGGGGGGCCGAAAAGAAAGTATAGTCCCTATCTGAGGGAGAAAGTGTGCGCCAAACATCATGTAGGGACAGAGTCTGGAGGCTTAGGTTGATCTGCCTCAATACTTTATAGGTCAAGATGGAGGTACCGGTGGAGGAGTCCAACAGGGGGTTCAAGGGGACATTGAAGTCCCCCCCTAGAAGCAAGAGACCCGACTTAAAGGAAGCCAAAAGGTCACATGTAGTCTTGAAAAAGGCCACCTGATGGTCATTGGGACAATAAATATTGGCAAGTGTGATAGGTCTAGATTTGTAAGACCCCTTAAGGAAGATGTACCTACCCTCTGGGTCAATAAGAGAATCACCCAAAATGAAGTTTGCATGTTTGGACACCAGAATAGAGACCCCCTTCGTTTTGGAGCCGGGGTTAGTGGCATGAAATGCGGTCCGATAGATATGATTAGAAAGTTTGGGGATGACGTCCGAACGGAAATGGGTCTCCTGTAAAAAAAGAAAATGGGCTCCATGTTTGGAGAGCGAAGATAAAACATGAGATCTCTTTTCTGGTAAGTTGAGGCCTTTAACGTTGAGAGATACACATTTCAAGGATAGGGGAGGCATATCGTATGGTCAGTGCTGCAGGGTCTGGTATCAGGGAGATGAGGTAGAGAACGCTAGGCTTGAGGATCTGGGGGCCAGAAGGAGGAGAAACGGTGAGGAGGCTCACCAGGAGGGCAGGCACGGACCCAGTCGAAGGCACAGGGAGAAAGGAGACTAAGAAAAGAGGAGAGGGAGAGAAGAAGGAGAAAAGAATGGAGGAGGGGGGAAGAGGTGCGATGGGGGTAGAGAGGCCGAGGTAGGGAAAAGAGGGGGAGGGATAGGAGCTGGACAGGAAGAGGAGAAGGAGGGACAAGGCAGAGAAAGTATGAACCAGAGGTGATATTAGGCCTGCTAAATCACCTAAAAAGGGGAAAGGTCTGGAGGGTCAGCAAAAATCCCAGTGGGACTGCTGTGTGGGAACGGAATCAGGGACAGAAACCTCAAAGGGGGAGCGATCCAGGGATCAAAACTGAGATGTGTGAAAGATAAAAAGAGTATTGTGGGTAACCCGTGAGTCGTAGAAAGAGGGAGAGCAGGGCAGTCCTATATAGTGTGTGGAGCATAGGAGCTGAGATGGGTGGCAAGTATTGTATAAAACAGTGGTATCAACAGGGAAAAAGAGAAAGCACTGCATACATAATAAACAAGAGCAAATAAGTCTAAATAAGTCTACACGGTACCAGCATAGAAACAACATGTATCGCCACAGCGCCCTTATGGGCGTAAAATTACTAAGAGACAGAAAAATTGACATATTAACAAGCATCTCGCCCGTGTGGTAAAGAGGGTTGAAATGAATGTCTGCAGGACCAAGTACATCAACAAAACAAAACAAAAAAAAAACACCAAAAAATACAAGTAAAGCTCACCTACCACCTCCCTGCCGCCCCCCACCCCCGCAGATAGCAAAAGCAAAAAATAAAATAAAAAAATAAAAAATAAAAAAACTCAATCTCCGAGGGGAGGGCGTAGAGAGCATTGGATCCAACACCAGGTCATTGGGGTCGGGGATCCCCCCACACAGAATCAGCAAACGTGAACCAACTGAGTGTATCTCTATCGGGGGTTAAACGGAGAGAGGATGGTAGCCGGGGGCTAGGGGAGTGGGGAGAAAGGGGGGAGAAGGGGGGTGGAGGAGAGGAGGGGAAAGGAGGAGGGGAGGGGAAGGAAGGGGGGGGTGAAGGGGGGTTGAGGAAAGCAGGGGGGGAGGGAAAGGGGAGGGCCGGGATGGGATGGGGGAGAAGGGGGGGCGGGGGTCCGCACAGAGATGGGCAGAGTACAGCGGGCAAAAGTAGGTCACATAGCATCAGCGGTACCCTATGATTACCCTTGTGAAGACGTGGGAACTGAGGAGGGGTCCTGAAGACCAGCAGACATACATTTGAGAAAGATACAACAGACCCGCGGATTTCAGAGGCAATACATCTAAAGGCTCAGGTCCAGATGGAAGTCCAAGTCTGTAAAAAGAGAAAAAAAAAAGGGGGGGAAGGGACGGTGGAACACAAACGGTGAAGGAGAGACAAAACACCAAAAAAAATAAAAAATAAATAAAAAGTTAATACAGGGAAGGAAGTCTCACATCACGACCCTCGGTCTTCAAAGCACGGGGCACGGGGGGAAAGAGAAAAAGTAAGTAACAAAACAAAAGAAAACGGGCAAAGCAAAAGGGAGTTAAAGTACATGGTCCCGACATCTCACTTGCAGCATCGAGTCAGTGTCCGCCTTCAACGCGTAGAGGTACATCTAGTTGGTAGCTGCAGCTTGTCAGAATAACATTCCAGGTATGCAGGAACACGGGGGGCTGAAACTTGGAATTCAAAGAGAACAGAGTGGCGATACATAACAAGGAAGTGATCTGTGCATCAGGTCTCAATTCGGTCTCTACCCCTAGGTGGAGTCGAGGGGGAGCCCGGGTTGTGATGGTAGAGATCGCGTCTAGAAGCGTGATTACCTGGGGAGGACGGACCCGCCCTGTTCCTGCGGGATCTGTGGCGCTGAGCTTTCGGGGACGGATTCATGGAGACCGGGAGCCATGGTTCCGAGGGGAAGTAGAAAGTATACCAGTCCGGAAGATCCACGGGAGGGAGATCGAGCTGCTCACAGAAGTTGTGAAGGTCCTCGGGTGTGCGGAGGAGAGCGGAGCGCCCCCTGGAGGACTCCGACGGCGCAAATGGGAATTTCCAACGATATTGTATGTTTCTTGCACTTAAGACCTCCAGCAGGGGGCGCAGGGCGTGCCTGATCTGAAGCGTGATCTGAGACAGGTCTTGAAAAAGTTTCACCTCCACGCCATCATGGAGGATTCGTCCTCTCGCTCTTGCTTTGCGAAGAATCTCTTCCTTGAGCTGAAAGTTAATCACATAACAGATCACGTCTCTAGGGGGTTCGTTGTCCCTAGGTGGGGGACGTAGCGCACGATGGGCTCTCTCCATCTCAACGGGCGAGTCTGCCGGGCGTTCCATTAAGTCATTAAAGATAGCATGGAGCGACTGTTGCAAGTTCCCCGGTTCCACACTCTCGGGGAGACCCCGCACACGTATGTTGTGCCTCCGGCCTCGGTTGTCGAGGTCCTCGACGTGTCTGTGGAGCTCCAGGAGGTGTGGGAGCTGGGAGTCATAGGTACTTTGGACTTGGCGGAGTGCCGCCGCGTGGGCCTGGGTAGTTTGTTCCACCTCATCAATCCGATGGGCCAATGCACGGATCTCCATTTTGAGATCAGCCACCGCCGCCGTGACAGCATTTTTAATGTCCGCGGTCATCGCTTCCAGGTCCAGCAGGCTAGGGGGATGTGTGTGTCCCGCAGACGAGACTGGCTCCAAGGGCTGCATGCCGGATTCCAGACTAAGCGGGCTCGGTGTTTGGGCCTGTGAGGCCACGTGTGCCGCCATGCGTTGTGTTCGGAATATCTCTGGGATGTTCCTGTTCAGCTGCGTGCTGGGCTCACCCGTTACCCTGGACGTGGACGAGCTTCAGGTGGCTCTGCTCATGGCGAAGGGTGAGTTGTGGGTTCCCCAAAAGGCAAGGTTTTATCCCTGGATCGCAGGAGCTCAAGGCTTAAGCTGCCATCTCGGTCTCCGTCCAGGCCACGCCCCGACAACTTAATTCTTATGCCATGGTAGCTGAAAGATTCATTTGGTAATAAATTACTTACAAAACCAAGTTGTAGAGCTTGGATGTTACCCTACTCATTCTTGTGAACATTATAGTGTTCAAACACTCAGGCTGTAGGCCAACTTACTCCAACCATCTTAGTGGACTACACTTCCTTCTCTATTTTAATACTATCCTATCTTATCCTTTTTTATTTTTGTTTTCTTGTCTATCCTTTTATTTTTATTTATTTTTATTTTATAACTCAGCTTTACATAATTATACTTCAATATTCCAGGTCCAAGTAAAACAATTTATATGATAAATAGTATTTCCAACTACAGTCATGAATATCTTGATGTAATAATTTATTTACTTTTCTATTTTCTGTTGAGTTTATATAATTTACTTATCTGTACATACATAGTGGACCATGAAGTTGTTTTTTTCAAACCTGTTGTACTCTGGATAACGTATTACAACATGTATAACACAAGATTTGTACTTGGATTATTATATTTATTCAATAAAATACTTTGACAAGGAGAAACGTTATTTGTCAATGCAAAGGTTCAAACTCATTGGGGTTAATTTACTAAAGGAAATCCTCTTTGCACTACAAGTGCACTGCAAGTGCACTTGGAAGTGCAGTCGCTGTAAATCTCAGGGGAAGATTCAAAATGAGAGAAAGCTCTGCTGATTTTATCATCCAATCATGTACAAGAAAAAATGCTGTTTTTTTTTTTTTCTTGCATGTTCCCCTCCAACCTACAGTGACTGTGCTTCCAAGTACACTTGCTGGGCTCTTGTAGTGCAAAGTGAATTTGCCTTTAGTAAATAAACCCCACTGTGTCTTATTTCAATATAAACTTATACTCACTCTTGATTACACAGGGCATTTATCTTGCATAGTTGAATGAGAGGGAGAATGGAATCAGAGTATTACTTCAGATGAAACACAACGATATTTAACCACTTAAGGACCCCCGCACGCACATATACGGCCACAACATGGCTCGTACAGGCACAAGGGCGTAAATTTACGTCCCCGCCTGAGTGCGGTTCGGGGGTCCCATCTACCTCTGGGAGCGATCCGGGATCTGCGGGCGGATGTCCGTGTTTTCCGCCCCCCCCGCGATCGCTCCCAGCCAATGGGAGCGCGCTCCCAGCCTGTCACTTCCTCCTCCTGTGTTTACACAGGAAGGAGGAAATGATGTATTCTCTCATCGCAGCGCTGTTTCCCAGCGCTGCTGATGAGAGAAGACATGCCAAGTAAGTGTGCACCAACACAACACTGACACACACTCACATAGGCATATTAACCCCTTGTGATCGCCCCCCCCACCCCCCTGTCACAGTGTTACTGAATGCAGTGATTTAATCACTGCATTTAGTGTCAGTGTGACAGGCACTGTAAAAAACAGTTAGTGTTAGGTTCAGGATAGCCCCCCCACCCCCCCTAATAAAGTTTTAACCCCCTGATCACCGCCCTAGTTAACCCTTTCACTCCCTATTGCCAGCGTCACTAAGCGATCATTTTTCTGATCGCTGTATTAGTGTCGCTGTTCCCGCTAGGTAGCTATTTTTTTTTATTGCGATTTTTTTTTTTTACTAAAGACATGTGGCTAAATAAATTTTGGCCTAAATGTTTGACTAAAATTTAGTTTATTTGATTTTTTTTTAACAAAAAGTAAAAAATAGTGTTTTTTTTTTCAAAAATGTCGCTCTATTTTTGTATATAGCGCAAAAAATACAAATCGCAGAGGTGATCAAATACCACCAAAAGAAAGCTCTATTTGTGGGAAGAAAAGGACGCAAATTTTGTTTGGGAGCCACGTCGCACGACCGCGCAATTGTCTGTTAAAGCGACGCAGTGCCGAATCGCAAAAACACCTTGGGTCATTTACCAGCGTATTGGTCCGGGTTTTAAGTGGTTAAATTGGTACATTTGTCCTCGAAAAATTCAACTATAAATATAAATTATTGACCAGGTGGTTGTATACCTTGATGCATTCAAATAAATGGGATCAGCAGGTATTCCCATTATTCTGGAGCTGAACTTAACTGAATGCAGCCAAAAGTTTCATTTTCAAATAGTGGAAATCATCAAAACACTCCTTGGTGGGTGAATGGCTGCTGAGGTGAATCTGCTTGCTTTGATGGAAGAAAATCAGAACAGTTAAACAACAAAATCTCCAGACGTTTTGTTCAGTCTGGGCAGGGTAAATATCTTATAAAAATTCTGAAATCGATATTGTTAAGATACCTGCTGAGGCAATATTGAATCACTTATGCTCATATGGCTAGATCTTGCTTAGCTTGCATTGCTGAGATGTTTTTCTTGGAAAACAAAAATAAGAACAGTTAAGGATGCTTACATGTATATATGTGTCCCAATCTTGTTTCTTTTTCTCATGAGAATGTATTGTTGTGTTTTTTTTTGGGGCAAACTCAGTAATGATTAAAATACAACATATCTTTTTACTATTTCATATTGTAAGGAATGCCTTTCTTGAGTTGTGTAAGTGTAAAAAACTTTTGGAAATTCCATAAAAACATTATTAAATAGGAGCCTGTAGCTCCTTCTGTTGTTTGACTGCACTGTCCCTTCTTGTCCATTCAGATAACACTTTACATTCATTTAGAAAATACAAAGCATCCTCTGAAAGGCACCTGTACTGAGCAGCTGACCTCCAGTGTGTAGAATGTAAAAGGGGCATAATTTATTTGGATGCACCATCATGGGGTTGCCTCTTCTTTTTCCCTCTGATACAGTATTTGAAGCATTAGCATTGATTCAAAATACAACGCAATTCCAGGAACACTGGCCCTTTAAATATTCCTGCTCACCTTTGGGCAGGTAGGAATGGACCAATGGGATTTGGTGGAATTTTTGGGAAGCGGTGGGGCTCAGTATATAAAGGGCCCACCATCACAGATATCTTGCTGCTGGTCAAGGGATTGATACAGGAAGAGTTACCCACCCTCTCTCCTGTCATGGGCACTTTATGTGGTGTGTCACCTTTGCATCAAAGGGGAACTTTTGCATTAAAGCTAATGTAAGTTAATTTTCTTAAATCATTAAGGCTAAGCAATGTTGTGAGTGTTAAATTCGTTTTATATGAATTTGTAATATGGTTATGGGAAATTATATTATATTTTAAACAAATAAAAGTGGTGCAGACCATTTTAAAGTGTGGTGTTGTATTATTAATTTTTTAGATTGTGTTTGAAGATGGGGAAGATGGTGCAGAGTGCAATCCCATGTAGCAGGGCAGCCATTCGGCACATGACTCAGAAGTTAATGGAGATCATTGGAGTAGCAGTACAAATTGCAAAGATAAAATATCTATATCTAGAATTCTTCTTTAAAATTAAACATTAAACATGCCCAATTCCTTTATAAAACATGCCTCAGGGGTATAACCTAATCATGCTTGTGAAGTGTTGCATCTATTTGATCTACAGAAAGTGCTGCTGCATCACTGCCATTTACAAAGTAAAAAAGTGTTTAAACTGCTGACAAATGTTGTAAACGTGTTGGCTTAGAAAAAACAAAAAGGAACATCTCACAGCTAAACAGACCCCTGAAGTCTCAATTTTGAGATAATGAAAACGATTAAGGACATTCCTAAATTCCTTTCTCTGAAGCGTCAGCTCCACTGAAGAATGAATGACCAGGAGGTCCTCTGAACAGAGGTTTCTATTCATTCATAAACTGCAGCATAATAAACAGTGTTTACTGTGCTTTAGTTATAAATGAACACAGTCAGTGATCAATACTGATCACTCACTATGCTCATTCATGAAGGGAAGGGAAAGATCAATATGACATATTTACCAGCCCCTTTCCCAGCTCTTCATCCTGAAACATCCCCCTTCGTGCCTGCATCATCTCAGCTGGAGAGAAGAGGAGGAAAACCAGCAGTGATGCTGGGGAAAGTAGCACACAGAGGGGCACAGGGAGCATACAAGAGGGCAGAAGGAAGAATCAGGTGATGGGCAAGAGGGGGAGATCAGTGTGGTGGGGGACAATTACACAAACCGATCCCCTGTATGGATCTTTCTGAGTTAGTTGAAAGCTGGCAAAGGGGGAGCAAGAGAAGCTGGCTTTCAGCTGCTGCAGAGAGAGACACACACACACACAGGGGATCAGTTCCTTTAATTGCTCTCCTGCTGCATGGATCACCCCCTCCTGTCCACCTTCTGATTCTTCCTGCTGCCCCTTATCTGTGGCCCTGCAGTCAGGACATGCAGCACTGCTCTTTTCTACACTACCTGTCACATGGATTGCAGAACGGAACTGTCAGTTTCTCCGCATTTATTTACGAAGCTGTAAATAAAACAGCAAACATGTTGTATAATTACATACAGCTCTGCATCGCACATCACACCAATGTTATAATATGAAAGAGACACATAGAAAATAATGACTGAATAAATCAGAATGCAAATGGTACTGTGAAACAAAAGGTGAAACTCTTAGGTTTTATGTACACTATCAGCTCCTAAACTTGCGTTTAGAGTACACATAGGCTTTTAGCAGAGTTTAGGACCTGCTGCTATTAGCTGAGATTCAACCTTCCTTAGCCTCCCCATCCTGATGGCAGAAGAACAGCGTTCAGGATTGGAATTTTTTGACTGCCAAATGAGGAAAAACGTGAAGCACGTCCAAACTGCAGCACGATTTTGCTGCGCTTTGGGTTTTCCCGTTGCCACTGTATATTTAGGCAGGGTGACCATGAAGCCTTACCCTGTCTGTACTAGCAGCTTATTCTGCTTTCATTTTTAAGACCCTGCACTCTCCATATTTTGTGGGTAAATTGCTGTGTCAGGTAACCTCTATCTAATAAACCAATTGTAATAAATCTGTGCTGTGATAACACATGTGACTTCTGGCAAACAAAGTTTGAGATATCCAAACCTAAAGACTATCAAGACCAGGGCCGATCCTAGGGTCACAGACACCTGGGTGCAGAAATATAGCTGGCGCCCCTACATGGGTGTGGTCGTCTTACTAACTCCTCCCCTTTACAAATGTGTCCCCCATCAGAGCCCCCACAGCAGGTGTCCCCCATCAGAGACCCCCACAGCAGGTGTTCCCTTATCAGAGCCCCCCACAGCAGGTGTCCCCCATCAGAGCCCCCCACATCAGGTGTCCCCATAGATCAGTACCTGTCCAATAGATACCTGTAGTTTGGGCGCGCTGGGAGCAGAAGCACATTACAGGGTCGGGGCATACATTGCATCATTGGTTACTAGGAGGGTGGCACTCGGAGAGCATTTCTGGGAGTGCATAGGATGATTGGCAGCAGCTCCGGCTATCCCATAAGCCTCTCATCACACCTATGGGAGAAGACTGCTCCACGCGCATCGGACAGAATTAATTAGTGGAGCCTAGTACCAGAACGTGTTCCAGTACTAGGCTCCGCTGCAGTATCCAACCCGGATACTTTGAAGCCTCGGAACCCCACCTCTGCGGCGCCTGGGTGTGGAGCACCCCACGCACCCTGCCTAGGATCGGCCCTGATCAAGACTTTCATAAAGAATATCATGTAATGATGCAGCACCAGTGAATATAACAAAACATACAATAAAAGTAAATAGTATTCAATGTGCCAAACGTGAGGTTTCTCTTAAATCAAAGGCTATATATATATATATATATATATATATATATATATATATATATATTCAGGAAAAAAAAGATCTTCCATCATCCAGCAGATCCTTGTAATGTACCCAAAACACAAAGCACCACCACCTTAATCAAATGCACATACACCAAACCATGAGCTGTAACAGGTACAGCAGATACAGCATGTTTCTCGCACATGTCCTCCCCAGGTATATGCACTTCCACTCCGGAATCACTTCTCTTAAGCAGCAGCAAAAAGCAACTGGAACAGATAGTGCTCACCAAAGAGCCAACAGAAAGCTTGTGATAGTATAGTAGTTTAACCACTTCTGTACCGCACATAGTCAGATGATGTCCACAGAGGGGATCTCCCATCCCGGGTGGACGTCATATGACGTCCTGGGCTTTGTGCAGTGATATCTGAATGATGCCTGCAGCTAAAGCCATCATCGCTTGATCGTTCTTATAGGCAGCAGGAGGGGACATCCCCCTTCCCGCTGCCATCCGGTGCTTCTCCGGGCTGACCTGTGCAATCGGGGGCTAAGAGAAAGAATCGTCCAGCTCCGGATGGGAAGCATAGAGATGACCAGTCATCTCTATGACCGTCGAAGGCCCGGGTGCGATGTGATGACGTCATGCCCGGGTACCCAGAAGTAAACAAAGCCGCGATTGCGGCTAGTAAGCATGAGATTGGTGAATTTTTTTTCACGATCTCATGCTTTCCAGCCTGGAGGAGAGATATGGGGTCTTATTGACCCTGCATCTCTACATAAAGAGGACCCGTCACACACTATTCCTATTACAAGGGATGTTTACATGTTGATGTCATGGCACTGCAAGATCCTGGGTAATCAGCAGCTTTCTCAGAAGCGAACGCACACATAAGTCCCACTCACGTATGTAAACACCATTTAAACCACATATGTGAGGTATCACCACGTGCATTACAGCGTGTGCAACAATTCTAGCACTAGATCTCCTCTGTAACTTTAAACTGGTAACCTGTAAAAAAATTCAAAGCGTCACCTATGGAGATTTTTAAGTAACGAAGTTTGGCGCCATTCCATATGTGTGCGCAATTTTCAAGCGTGACATGTTAGGTATCTATTTATTCGGCGTAACATCATCTTTCATATTTTAAAACAATTGGGCTAACTTTACTGTTTTGTTATTTTTTAATTCATGAAACCTTTTTTTTCCAAAAAAAAGGCATTTGAAAAATTATTGCCCAAATACCGTGCAAGATAATGGCCACCATTTTATTCCCTAGGGTGTCTGCTAAAAACAAACAAAGAAAAAACAAACATATATAATGTTTGGGGGTTCTGAGTAATTTTCTAGCAAAAGAATGATGATTTGTACATGTAGGGGAGAAGTGCCAGAATAGGCCCGGTATGGAGGTGGGTATAAAAGCCCTGTATTGAAGGGGTTAAATAAAGGATTATTGTAGAACAGAGACAGTCATCCAATTAGAACAATGTGACAGCGAAAAAACACAAAATAAAAAAATACTCACTGAGAAAGCTGCTGATTACCCAGGATCTTGCAGTGGCATGACATCAACACTTAGATTCTGCCCTGGCTAATTTTATCCTCCCCTTGAGAACGTCACTTTGGACAAAATTAGTCTTGTCGACATCACACCATTGCACAATCCTGGGTCATCAGCAGCTCTACCAGTGAGTTTTACTGTATGTTTTACACTTCAGGGATCTGCTGGATGGTGGAAGACTTTTATCTGAACATACTGGCCCTGATTCACAGACATCGGCGCACATTTATGCCGCCGTAGCATATCTTTTTTACGCTACGCCGGCGCAGCACGGAGAGGCAAGCTTGGAATTCACAAAGCAAATGCTCCCAACTCTGCGCCGGCGTAGCGTATATTTCGTAGGCGTAAGCCGGCGTAAGTGGAAGTAGGTGGAAATAGGCTGGAAGTGGGCGTGATCCATGTTAATGAAGTGTGACCCCATGCAAATGATGGGCCGGGCGCCAGACAAGTACTTAAAATTAACTGGGCATGTGTCGTGGACGTATCCCTGTGCGCATGCGTACAACCACGACGGAACAACTGCCTAAGATACGCCAGATCACTGTGTACGCTGTGAACATAACCTATGCCCAGCCAGACCCATGTCGGCCCATATTCAAAGATGTCCAACGTCAAATATGTAGGCTTGTGTTCCCTGGTCCATACCTTTGCATGGCTTGCGCCTCATCTATGGGGAATAACTGTACGCCGAACGTAAAACTTACGCAAACCGCATAAATCATGCGCCGGGCGCAAGTACGTTCTTGAATTGGCGTATCTCCCTCATTTGCATATTTGAATTGAAAATCAATGGGAGCTCCACATGCGTACAGCGTAAATATGCGCCCACTCTACGCCGGCGTAGGCAAGTTAAGTTGGTGGGATGAAGTCTGTTTTTAGGCGTATCTAAGTTTGTGAGTTCGGCGCACAGATACGTCAGCGTAAGTGCTTTGTGAATCCGGGCCACTGTATATAGACTTTATTTTGGATAACCTCTACCTGCAAGTCTGCTTTGTATTTCCAGTAATAGTTCCTGCCTCATAGATTTCTTACTCACTATATAACTCACATGTGTCATCTGGCTGCAAGGCACTAATTTAACCACTTCAGCCACTTCAGCCTGGAAGATTTTACCCCCTTAATGACCAGAGCATTTTTTGTGGTACAGCACTGCGTCAATTTAAATAACAATTGTGCGCTTGTGCGACGTTTTACCCAAATTGACGTCCTTTTTTTCCCACAAATAGAGCTTTCTTTTGGTGGTATTTGATCACCTCTGTCGGTTTTATTTTTTGCGCTATAAACAAAAAAATTGAAGAATTTTGGAAAAAAAGCAATATTTTTTATTTTTGCATTAATAAATACCCCAATATATATATATATATAAAAAAAATTCTTCCTCAGTTTAGGCCGATATATATTCTTCGACATATTTTTGGTAAAAAATCGCAATAAGCGTATATTATTTGGTTTTTGCAAAAGTTATAGGGCCATATTCAGAAAGTTTAGGTGGACGTAGCGTATCTCAGATACACTACACAGCCGTAACTTAGAGAGGCAGGTACTGTATTCAGAAAGAACTTGCGCCCTAAGTTATGGCGGCGTAGCGTATCTGGTCTGGCGTAAGCCCGCACAATTCAGTGAATTCAGCCTAAATGTCACTAGCAGGGAAGGGTTAACAGTGCGTTCTAACTACAGTATGGGGGGGGATGTGCTCACTAGAACATGACAGAGATCAATGTTCTCATTGACAGGGACCAAGAGATCTATGTCATGTTACTAGGCAGAACAGGGAAATGCCTTGTTTACAATGGCACTTCCCCATTCTGTCTCTCCTCCCCGCAATCACGGGCCACTGTCGGACATCGAGTCCCACGCCCGCTACCCAGCTTCAACGGATGGACATACAGGTACACCCATTTGCTTAGCTGTGCCATTGTGCCAACGTTCATTGGCGTGCTGCTGTCAGCAAGTGGTTAAACACTGCCGGCAGGTGGCATCTAGAATACAGTAGTATTATTATTATTTAGGTACTTATATAGTGCCGTCAATTTATGCAGCACTTTACATATACAATGTACATTCACATCCGTCTCTACCCTCAAGGAGCTTACAATCTTAGGTCCCTAACTATACTAGGGTCAATTTTAGGCAGAAGCAAATTAACCTACCAGTATGTCTTTGGAGGTCCATTTAAGCCTTCCCCTTAGGGGTATAACTCTGATAGCTGGTGGTTCTGCTCCTGTTAATGGGACACTTGCTTCAATGTGCAGTAATCTTCACACAAACGGTGCTTATAGAATTAAAGAAACGGACATAGTGCTAAACTGTGTAAAATTGATAATTTATTAAAATACTAAGAATAACACTCACATTTGTGGGTGCACTTCCTGCAGTGCACTCAGAAGAGATTGCTAGACACAATAGGAGGACATATCAGGAGCGGATACCGCATGCAGCATTGACATGAATAGTTAACAGCATGTTCAATAAACGAGACAAAATATAACATAAAATGCATTACATGTGAGTTCTAAAACTGATTTACCGTGTAATGTGCCTAACCATGGGCATAGAAGAAAAAAGGGAGGTCAGTAACACACACGGGAGCTAATAGGGAACCCCTACCAAACCCGTCCACCCCTCTCAGGAACACACTGTGGACGGGGGGGAGGGGGTGGAAACAATATCAGAAACTGCGATACGTTTGGTTCAGCAGGGGGTAGTCATCATTCCGTTTCTGCAGGGCACGTGCGGCAGCGCCCCCCGGTGGCCGGGGGTAACAGAAAACCTTCCCCGAGTACAAATCCCTGTCATAAAGGGTAGGGTCTTCACCTGGGTGTCCGCACGCGTCCAGCGTATAGTAGGGGTAAGAGAATTGTGGGTGTAATGCTGCGTACACACGGCAGAGAAACTCGACGGGCGGAACACATCGTTCCGCCCGTCGAGGTTCTCACCCGGCCGTCAGAATCTGCGACCCGCCGTCGGGAATGGCAACCAGCCATTCATCCCGACGGGCCCTCGAGCAAATAGAGAACCTGTTCTCTATTTGCTCAACGGGTTTCCCGACGGGCGGGGCGAGCAGAGAGCGTACACACGGCCGAGGTTCTCGCTGGAATGCAGCTCCCAGCGAGGTTCTCGCTGGTTTCTGGCGAGAACCTCGGCCGTGTGTATGGGGCTTAAGGCCCCGTACACACGGCAGAGAACCTCGACGGGCAGAACAATTCGTTCCGCCCGTCGAGGTTCTCTGCCGGTCGTCAGATTCGGCGACCAGCCCGTCGGGAAGGCAACCAGCCATTCATCCCGACGGGCCATCGAGCAAAGAGAGAACCTGTTCTCTATTTGCTCGACGGGTTTCCCGACGGGCGGGGCTCGCCGAGAGTGTACACACGGCCGAGGTTCTCGCTGGTTTCTGCCGAGAACCTCGGCCGTGTGCACGGGGCTTAAGAGTAAGAGGGGGGAAAGGAGTGAGTCTGGACAGAGAAGGGGGGGGGGCGGTTATCCCTCATGAGCAATGTCGGATCAACTATTGGGTGCCTGGTCTGATGTAGGTGGGGAACCAGAGGGGACGGGGGGGACTGAGGGGTAAGCGATTCCCTATAGTGGGTCCAGCACGCCCAAGTGATTCTGTATTTGTCATGAGTATCCTTGGCTTGGTGAATGAGTCTCTCTAGTTCCTCAATTTTTTTCACTCTGGAGTGCCAGTCTTGGACTGTGGGCGGGGTTGTGGACCTCCAGCGTAAAGGAATACACTGGGTGGCCGCATTTATGAGGTGTAGGGTCAGCGATTTGCGATATTGCGATTGTGGTATAACAGTGTGGTGTAGCAGATATTGTGCAGGAGAGAATTCAATTTGACAGGTGGTAATGCCGACAATAAGGTCATGCACCCTCTTCCAATACGGTTGCATAGAAGGACAGTCCCACCATATATGGAGGAGGGAGCCCATCTCCTTGTCGCACCTCCAACACTCTGACGGGACCGTCAGGAAGCCTTTGTGCAATGTGTCAGGGGTTTTGTACCACCTAATACTGAGCTTATATCTATTCTCTTGTGCCGATACATTGACCGATCCCTTGTGGGTGTGTTCCCATATTATGTCCCAGTCTCTGTCTGACAGGTCGAGGGATAGGTCGTTTTGCCAGGCTGTGCGGGCATTAGTGATAGGGGCTACACCTGAGATCAGCATCGAGTATAGGGAGGAGATCAGGTGTTGTTGGGGTTCACGAGAGGTGCAGATTCGCTCTATGGGGGCGAGGTCCCTATACCACATTGAGGGCGACTGGGCACTGTCGAAGAGGGGTTTTAATTGTAGAAACTTGAAAATGGACAGTTTCAGGTGTGGAAAAGCAGCAACCATATCTGGATACTGGAGGAGAGCCCCATTGCGGAAGAATTGGGAGGCCCGTGTGAACAGGGTGTCAGGCTTAAGCGTCGGGTCAGTAATGGGGATGTCGGGTGTGAAGTCTGGGTTGCAAAGCAGAGGCGTCAAAGGGCCGGGTGAGGGGGTAAGGTTGAGTGAGCGACAGGATACCCTAAAATTGAGAAGGGTGGGCCTAATCAAGGGGTGATTCATGCAAGACTTCGGGACCGAGCGTGTGTTATCCAGGGAAGGTGCGAGAGTGGGAAATCGAGGAATACATTTTCTATGTTGACCCAATCTTTGTTGTGGGTATGAAGATGCCAGTCTACCACCCTTGTGAGGTGGCATGCTTTGTGGTAGAGGGCTATGTCAGGTAGACCTAGGCCCCCTCTCTGTTTCGGCAGGATCGGTTTATTCCAGCTCAACCTGGGTGAGCGGCCTGCCCATAAAAAGTTCCTGCAGCATCTCTCGAACAAAGTAAAGAAGGACTGTGGCAGAGCAATTGGGATAGCCTGTAAGAGGTACAAGATTTGAGGGAGGACATTCATTTTAAGAATCGCGGCCCTCCCAAACCAGGAGAATTTACCCTTGTCCCAGTCTGCCAAGTCTTCTTTGATGGACTGGAGAGTAGGCAGGAAGTTGAGGGCATACAGACTCCCCAGGCTGGTCGGGATTTTGATGCTCAGGTAAGTAATAGCATCAGTCGCCCATTTAAAGGGGAAGTTTTGTTTGCATAGAGAGACTAATGAGTCAGGTAAGGTGATATTCAAGGCAGTGGATTTCTCGAAGTTTATCTGGAGATTTGAGAGGGTCTTAAAAAGCCGGAAGTCTTCCAGTAGATTGGGTATTGTAGTGATCGGGTCTGAGAGGAACAGTAGTATGTCATCCCCGTAAGCGGCTAGTTTACAGTGCTTTTTCGGGACATCAATGCACCTGATAGCCGGGTTACCATTTAACCTGCGAAGCAGGGTTTCCATTGAGAGGACAAAGATAATGGGGGACAGGGGGCATCCCTGTCTAGTGCCGTTGGTGACAGAGAAGGCGCTTGACAGTCGGCCGTTTACTCTAATTTTGGCAGTGGGGACAGAGTATAGTGCTAAAATCATTTGGATGGCCCTGGGTGGTAAACCTACTTTGCACTGGACCGCCGACAGGTAGTCCCATGCCACCCTGTCAAACGCCTTCTCTGCATCCAAGGACAGGAGAAATCCCTTACTGTGGGACGATGTCAACCAGTGGTGGATGTTGAGGGTTTTGGTGGTGTTGTCCCTCGCTTCTCTCCCAGGGACAAAACCCACTTGATCCGTCGAGATTAGGTTGGGGAGCAGGGGCAGGAGACGGTTGGCTAGGATCTTCACGTAGAGTTTTAAATCAACGTTCAACAGGGATATTGGTCGGTAATCTGAGACGATTGTGGTGTTTTTACCCAGCTCGGGGATTAGGGAAATATGTGCCTCGGGCAAGTCTTTTTTTTGGGAGGTCGCGTCAGGGAGGGTGTTGTAGGCAGAGATGAAATGTGGGATTAGTATGGGGGCGAAAGCTCTGTAGTAGCTGGCCGGTAGGCCGTCCGGGCCAGGGCTCTTACCCGCTTTCAGTTGTTTCAGGGCTCGGAGGGCCTCATCTGAGGTAACTGGGGAGCTCAGGTAAGCTAAATCCCCAGGGGACCCAAGAGAGGGGCAGTAGTCATCCAGAAAGGTTTCGATAAGAGCAGCCCTATCCGCGGGGAGTGGGGTGCCCACTGATGTGGGTAGGTTATATAGGCCACTGAAATAGCGTACAAAATGGTCAGTAATGTCATCTGTTTTAGTCAGTGCATCTCCCGACGGGGGCGTTAAAGTGCTGATAGTGTGTGACAACCTTTTTTTTTGAAGGGCAGCCGCGAGGAGTTTCCCAGATTTATTTCCAAACTCATAGAAGAGCTTGTTCGTGAGGGTGTACTTTCAGGTCAACGCTTTTTGGAGTTCCTCCAGGAGTTCCTTTCGTGCTGTCAGTAGGTCGTCATGCGTGCGAGTTGCTAGTGTGCGTTTGTGTGCGCGTTCAAGAGTCGTGACCCTGTCTGTTAACTCCTTCAATCGGCCCCTTCTGAATTTTGTACGTTTGGCCATTAGTGACATGAATTCTCCCCTCACTACACACTTATGGGCGGCCAATATCAAAGTAGGGGGGGGTCGTCTGTCGTGTTTTCAGTGAAATAGTTGGCGAGAACGTCGGAGATGTATTGCACATTCGAATCGTCAAGTAGGAGCGAATCATCCAGTCTCCGTATTTGGGATTTGAGGTGGTGGGACGGGATCGTCAGCGTCACCGTAATCGGATGATGGTCAGAGAAAAGCATTGGCTCAATAGTAGCCTCCGCCAGAGAAGTAAGATCATTTTGCGTAAGGAAAAAGTGGTCTATTCTCGAGTATTTCATATGTAGAGGAGAAAAATATGTGAAGTCCTTCACATTGGGGTGTAGCGTGCACCACGCGTCATGAAGGGTTAGGATAGTCAGTTGTGTTTTATTTGCACGTAGGGCCCTGTACGTCAGACAGGAGGAGCCATTGGAGGTGTCGAGGGAGGGCGTTAACAGGACATTAAAATCACCGCCAAGTATTATCGAACCAGCTTGGAAAGCAGTCAGTTGAAACAGCGTATTACGGAAAAAGGGTACCTGTTTTGTGTTGGGGGCGTAGATGTTCGCTATTGTGTATGTCAGGCCGTTTAACGTGCCCTTGAGGAAGAGGTATCTACCCCGTGAGTCCTTCTGTACGTCAGTCACTTGAAAGGGACAATGTCTGGAGATCAGGATAGATACCCCTCTGGATTTAGCTGTTTCGTTGGGTGCATGAAAAACCGACGGAAAGTTGCGGTCAAAAAATTTAGGAACACTGTCAGCTCTAAAGTGGGTTTCTTGGATGAGAACGATATGCGGTTTCTCTTTCCAAAGCAAATATAATAGTCGGGAACGTTTTTCGGGGGTGTTCAAGCCTCGCGCATTCAGCGAGTATAGTTTGAGGCATCATGAGGCTGGGGGGGAGGAGGGGGGTAAAGGGGTGCTGACAAGATTGGGGCCAAGAAAAGGGAGGGGTATAGGATGGGGGTCAACAAGATGCGACGAACAATGTCAAAAGTAACCAAGTTAAGTGAGAGGACTTCGTCCAGTCACCTAGTATCAACAAAACTAATCGGTGAGGTACAGGGTGTGACGAGTTCCCGCGCCTCTGGAGCAGCAGCCGGGCCCCGGTCCACCACTGTGTGGGGGTTGACCAAAGTGAAGGCAGTAGCCATGACCCAGAGTGGTATCAGTGGTGCAGTAGTAGAGTAAAAGTAAGTAGATTCAGCGGGGAGCCACCCCAGAGCAGAACCCAAGACGGTCATAGAACAAGAGGAGGAAGGCTCATCTCCCTAGATTAACTGGAACTATGGGATAACAATGAACATCAATGGGCTGGAGGTAATGTGGTAACCTGGTGCCTCATGGGGTCAACTAGTGTTCAGGACGGACAGGAACACCTCCCTGCTCCCGTCATCTCCACACCCTAAAGCCAGCCATCCTCTTATAGCGGCGACTGCCGAGCTACAATGTAGACTAAGAGGATACATAGGTGGATCCTACGAGCTAAGAAGGTGTTAGGAGCCTTCTCAGACTCACCGCAACGGGCGAGGCACAGGGGAGTGAAGTTGTCGGGACAGGCCAGGCCAGCCCAACCCAGCCTCTGATCCCAGCAAGGAGTAACATAATGGAAGTGCAACATAAACATTTCAAACAGCGGAAGTATAAAATCCCCATGAAAGTGAACATCTTCATACACTGGTGAGTGACTGTTCGGGGGCCCGGTTTCAGGCTCTGTCGACCAGAGGCCGAATCAATTAACAGCATACATACCAATAGAGAGGGCGGGACGTAGCGATATGACCAAGAAGAAAGTTCAATATGGCAGTATGCACAAATGTTGAAGAGAGGGAAGATATCCAGGCTCTGCAGGGCATGGTTCAGTCACTAGACATGCCGTAGTAAATTCATCGGATGGGAGTGTCCGTGGTGCGTTGCGTCAGCTTGTCGAGAGGCAGCAGACGTCCGTGCAGGTCAGTGTCTGATCCCAGGGTCTGGGGTTCTTACCGAGAGCGTGTCCTTTATGTCGGCTGCAATCGCTTTCAAGTCCAGAATATTCAAGTGCGGGAGCGGGGGGACATTAACACCCCCTGAATTATTCCCCAGTGGTGGTGATGGGGCTGCCTGGGGTGCCGTCAGCACGATGTCGGATGGTGCGGAGGAGGATAAGGGCACAGGGCCTAGCGCGGGATTGTGGCAGGAGGACGCCATGTTACCCCTGGATGAGCGGAAAATCTCTGGGATATTCTGACCCTGCGATGCGGTGTGTTCCCTCGGGGAGCGAGAACGGGAGGTTGAGGTGTTCCTAGATGCTGTTCCCATGTCTTCGGGAGAAAGTGGGGTAGGAAACCTCCGCTAATGGTAGCAGTTTGCTCTGAGGTGGCAGGAGCTCCGAGCTTAAGCGTCCATCTTCCTGCCCGATCTGGCCACGCCCCTCATGGCTGGCTATTATGTCAGCTAGCTCTCTGTGTATCTCCCAAATGCAATCTTTAGCTGCCTTTATCAGCTGGCTTGATGATTCCCCCTGAGTGTTCAGAGAAACTCTTTTAAGTATTCAGCTCCTGCTTACCCATATTACATACCACATGTATTTTCTTATTTACATTTTGCAAACACAAATCAATATCTCTGTTGACATTACATACAAACAGCTCTACAGGTGGGACAACTTTACTTTTATTACACAAACCCACTTCTTTGAGTTTTAGGCGCCCAGAGGCGATTCAGTTCGCATGTGCCGCGCTATATAAGTTTTCATTCATTCATTCATTCAAGAAGTATAGGCTTCACCTGTGTGGGTTTCAAATAAAAGAGTTCTTTCAATTTGTATAAATCTTGTTACAAAATAAATCAATGCATTTTTGCAATAGGGCAAATGTTCAAACCTTTACTTAAAGCACATTTGTCGTCTGGTGTAAGGGTGTTTGATGAAATATTGTTTATCACCATCTTCTAGGTCTCTCTCGACCCCTGCTGTAATATCAGTTTATTCCAAATTGAAACAGAGGGAAGTAAGGTGCATTTCTCAACTGGACACTATTTTTCCTAAGGGATTGAACAAAGATTATGATTTACGTATGTTTTGGAACATTTGTTTGATGCTAAATGTTATGTTTCTTTATTTTTCTTTTACAGGTATCAATATGGAGTAGTTAAAATTAGCTGTAATTTTCCCAAGACATTTTATAGCCAGAATCCAAAAAAATAGACATCCATCACTTGTCGTACAAGGAACAGAAACAGTGTATACAAACAACAGCATTGAAGACTGTAGCATAAAACATTCAGTACAGTTCAAAAAGTTATCCAATATCCAAAAAATAAATATTATTATCCAGCAAAAAGTTGTCATCTGGCTCTCTTTTTTAATGTTTTTTTATACAGACAAAAACACCTTAACACACTATTGAATAAAAAAACATCTGTAAAGAAAAAATAAAGAGGTATCAAGTCCTCCACACTCCACCTCCACCGTCAACCATTCACCCAACAGGGTCTCAGTGAAAGCCAAAGTGACAACTTCACCAGCCCCCAGACCTAACCAAATATAGGGGAACCATCCTCCTCCAGGATGTAAGAGTGTTTTCCCAATGAAACCTAATTTTCTATGCCCCAACAGTAAGACACTCAGGGCCAGATTCACATACCTGGGCCGCCCGCACGGCGTGTCCCATTTACTCTACGCCGCTGTAAATCACAGCGGCGTATCCTTATCCTCAAAAAAATGCCGCTGTAACTTACGGCTGTGTATTGTAAATGGGCCGGCGGGTGTAATTCAAATTTTCTAGTGGTGGGCGTTGTAACGGAATGCACCGTGACAGTCTGAGATATTCCTATGTCTAGGGTCACCTTATGTCCACTAGGGCCATAGGGTGACAAAGAATCATAATTCATATGTTACAGAAGACATTAATAAGGGACATTAATAATAATCCAGGTTTGCAGGATGTCTTCAAATATCAAAAGCTGTTAGCTATGCAATCTGGGCACACATGCTTTTGAAAGGTGTTAATTCAGGTCAGCCAGCCAGTGAGTCATACCTTTTGTATAATAGGCTATTGAAATATCTGAAGGTGTGGATTGCACCCACTCTCACTGCCATTGTGTGATAAAGATGTCTGTGTTACTATTCAGGGTTAATTGAACCCTATTGATAATACGATGCCGTCATGTCTAGCTACCAATTAAAGAATTATCCTCAGTGAGTGAATAGGGGGGTGGAGATTGCATTGTCCTGTGATGAACTGTATTATGCTGTACTGGATATAAGAAGCTGAGAAAATACTAATAAATTGTCATATCTTTGGAAGCAAGAACGGAGCGCTGTCTCGTTTATTCTGGGAAAGGATATGGATCGTGTATGCAATATTGTCGGAGTGTGTCAGATAAGCTTGTCGTGGGTGGATGGAAGGTTGTAAGCGGTGGTAACCGTTACATTGGTGGCAGCGGTGGGATGATTCCATCTTCAGAAGGACGGCTACAAGGACACATGACAACGGAGACGGTGGAACGGATGAAGCTCTCTTCCCTCATGGACTTACTGGAGAGCCAGGGCAGACCGGCCAGCAACCGTAAGAAAAGGGACATTATCGCAGAACTGGTCGAAATGGATAGAGCTAAAAGGCCCGCCGTAGCAGACAGGACACCCGAAGAAGCAAGTTTTGATCGGGCTGTTGACATAAGACTGACACATTATGGTACTAACCCTTCACCGGAGATCAGGGACCGAGTTATAGCGGCTCTGAATGCCACCTTGCTACAGAGGAGAAGTGCTGCAGCAGCTGAAGTCACAGCAGCACCAACTAAAGAGAGAGGAGAGGTGCAGATACCAGTCTCCATGGAAGAGGAATTCCAAAGAAGGGTACAAGAGATGCGGATACAGCATAGAGGACCAGTATCAGAGGGGGACACTGTGGTAGTGGATGGGACTGTGGTCTCCACTCACAGCAACCCAGCGGGAGAGCTGGCAACAGAGCAGAGTGTCATAGGCCTCTGCTCCTCACTAACAGAAGAGGGGGACCCTGTGGTAGTGGATGGGACTATGGTCTCCACTCACAGCAACACAGCGGAAGAGCTGGCAACAGAGCAGAGTGTCATAGGCCTCTGCTCCTCACTAACAGAAGAGGGGGTTCCTGGGGTAGTGGATGGGACTTCAGTCTCCACTGGCACAACCCCAGAAAATGGTGCAGGACTGGGACGGGAGGATGTCTGCTTTGCTTTGCAAGCACCGTGGGGTTTTCACCAAGCACCAGTAGATAGGACTTCAGTCTCCAGTGGTATACCCCAGGAAGGGGGGGCAGTTGGCCCAGACCCCCAACAGCATGATGGACTGAGCCCAGCTACCCTGCCTTCTCCCCAGCAGCAGGCGTGTTCTCTGAGAGAGGCAGAGGTTGGCGGGGTGAGTAATGCTCAGTTTGGAGCCATTTATTTGGGGTACAGTATGGATACCAGCATTGAAGGACGGGAACTACTGACGGACTTCGGAGTCAACCCGTTTGGGGTTACCACCTGTGTCCGTCTCCCACCGAAAGGGGAGAGATGTAACGGAATGCACCGTGACAGTCTGAGATATTCCTATGTCTAGGGTCACCTTATGTCCACTAGGGCCATAGGGTGACAAAGAATCATAATTCATATGTTACAGAAGACATTAATAAGGGACATTAATAATAATCCAGGTTTGCAGGATGTCTTCAAATATCAAAAGCTGTTAGCTATGCAATCTGGGCACACATGCTTTTGAAAGGTGTTAATTCAGGTCAGCCAGCCAGTGAGTCATACCTTTTGTATAATAGGCTATTGAAATATCTGAAGGTGTGGATTGCACCCACTCTCACTGCCATTGTGTGATAAAGATGTCTGTGTTACTATTCAGGGTTAATTGAACCCTATTGATAATACGGTGCCGTCATGTCTAGCTACCAATTAAAGAATTATCCTCAGTGAGTGAATAGGGGGGTGGAGATTGCATTGTCCTGTGATGAACTGTATTATGCTGTACTGGATATAAGAAGCTGAGAAAATACTAATAAATTGTCATATCTTTGGAAGCAAGAACGGAGCGCTGTCTCGTTTATTCTGGGAAAGGATATGGATTGTGTATGCAATATTGTCGGAGTGTGTCAGATAAGCTTGTCGTGGGTGGATGGAAGGTTGTAAGCGGTGGTAACCGTTACAGGCGTGTTTTATTATAATAATGAATGACCCAACGCAAACAACGCTTTTTTTACACTGCGCATGCGCCAGCCGTAAACGTAGCCCACTGCGCATGCTCCATAGTATGCCGCAAATACATTGGTTTCGTAATTAACGCACAGCCCTATTCGCGATGAGTTACGTAACCGACGTAAACGACGGAAAAAAACAACGCTGTCCCGACGTCCATACCTAACATGGTGTACGCTGGACCTACGCAAGGTTACCCCTCATATAGCAGGGGTAACCTTATGCTTACGTAAACTACGACAACGGCGCGCAAATACGTTCGGGAATCGGCGTATCAGGCTCATTTGCATATTCGGAAAAAAAAATCTACGGGAACGCCACCTAGCGGCCAGCGTAGAATTGCATCTAAGATCCGATGGTGTAAGTGACTTACGCCAGTCGGATCTACGCAAAATCTATGCGTAACTTTTCTAAGAATCAGTTGCATAGATAGGAGGGCTCAGAAACAGAGATACAACGGTGTATCTGGAGATACACCGTCGTATCTCTTCTGAGAATCTGGCTCTCAGTGCCTATTGATCTGCTAGCAATTTCCATCAAGGAAGAAATGTTTTCTTATACATTTCTTTGTGGCATTATTCACCTCCTCATTTTAATAACCCCTAACAGACACAGCAAAGGATTACAGGTGTTGGAAAATAAAAAGTTATTTGCAACAAACTTGATCACTTGAGACCAAATAGGTACATAAAACGTCCAAACATACAGTAACTCCTCTACTCTGGTACAATTCTTAGCCACCTGTCACAAGCTCACTTCACGAGTTTCTCATTAGAAGAAGTCAGGATAGTATAATACCTAGATATCAATTACCATGATCCGCCTCTAAAATGACTGACTAGATTAGTAGTGGAGACTGGAGAGAGCTACTTCTGCTTTTTCAAACTGTTTAGCAGCAGTGTGCTTAAGTTGAACATATGCATATGCCCTAAGCACTTAAGAACTCCTTAATTTGAATGTCCTTCCTCAAAAAAGAAACAATTATCCAATTTACAAAAATTCCCTCGAGTTTGGATTAAACCATAGAGGCACATTGGGAGACTGGGTAAGGGAAGCTTCTGAAATCTGTTGTGAACAGAAATAACATATTTCCACCCACAAATATTTCACCTCCAACTACTCAATCGATGGGATTGCCCTTATATGTAAAACATTTGTCAGTCTCATATGATAGGGCCATTATGACCACAGCGTTGTTCAAATGTGGAAACATTCTCCAGTGCACATAGATTTCATGATAATTAATACCCCCAGAATTAGGTAGCACTGCCATCGAGATCCTAAAAACTGAGGACCCCCACAGGAAGGCAATCATTGGGGATTCAAGATATTTAAAAGTGTAATCAGGGATATACATAGGTGAATTTGGGGAGAACATTTTTCTTGAAAAGATAAATCCTACCTATCAGAAAAAGAGGAAGATCCCTCTACCTCCTGGCCCTGTCTAATAATCAGAGACAGATTATTGGTGATAAAATTTGATACTGGAAGTTAGACATTAAAACCCAAATATCTAAACTGGGAAAATTCTGAGATCGGGCACATGAGAGTTATCAGCTCTATATGAATTTTTATTATGTTATGTATTAAATATACAATTTTTTGACCCCTCATTATTGACCCAATAAGTCCCACCTTTTTCCTTTTCTTATGTAGACAGGGATGGAGGCATGAGACCTCACCAGGTATTTGCCTTGTTCAAAGTCCCAAAACTTCCCCCTAGGGATGGAAGCATGCAGTTCTTACAGAATTGGGTCTGATAACAGCAGTCGGTATATCAAACTTGCAGTTGGTTATATTATGCCATCAATTTAAATAGTTTTTTGTCTATTATGGGTTTTTTTTCACTCTTGTTAAGGGATTAGACATCTATTAGGCTGGTTTCTGCCTGTTTTATTTATCCAACCAGACACATAGTTATCTCCACACCCTGTGATGTTAGTGCCCCTTAATCTGGATCCATGAGCCTATGGCTCACTTCGTATCCCTATATCCTTGGAGTGGGCGGATACTTCTACGCTGTGCATCAACGTCACACCACACACATCGTCCATGTGGTGTCATTCTGAGCACCGTCACACTGTCAGTGTTTTCCACCTGTGGCTTATGGGAGGTGTTTTTGGCACCAGAGGCCGAGTGATTTGGTCGCTCGGTATTGGCGCCTCCCCCTCACCTTGCATGTTAACGTGGCATTTGGGAGTGTTTGGCATGTGGGCCCTTATAGGTCCCATCTAGGGTGGTTTATCCATCGTGTTGGTTCTCCCTCACCTTATGAATAGCACTTATCCAATCACAATGATCACAATGTAAACAGAAGGAGCCGCTGATCATCTTTTCTTCACTCACGTCTGACAGACGCGAGTAGAGGAGAGCCGATTGGCTGCTCTCCTGAAGGGGGGGTATGTTTTGCTAGTTTATCAGTGCAGCCCCCCCTCGGATCACCGCACAGGACCACCAACATGCCGCACAGGACCACCAACATGCCGTCCAGGACCACCAGGGATGGGCATCCACACTGGACCACCAGGTATGCCCCTAGACCACCAGGGAATGTCAATCTGTGCCAAGGCAGCTGCCAATCAATGCCCAGGCAGCTGCCAACCATTGCCACTCAAATTCCTTGCCAGTGCCCACCCAAAATCAGTGCTGCATATCAGTGCCACATGTCAGTGCCCATTAGTGCCCATCAGTGCCATGTATAGATGCCCAGCAGTGCCCAGCAGCACCGCCTGTCAATGCCACCCATATTTACCCACCATTGCAGCCTTTCAAGGCCCACCAGTGTCACCTATCAGTGCCAATCAGTGCCCACCAGTGCCACCCATGAGTGCCCATCAGTGCCGCCTATCAATGGCCATCAGTGCTGCATATCAGTGCCACCCAACAGCTTCCATATTTAACACAACACAACTTTACATAACACGTGACCCATGTATAATAGGTCTCTATAAAATTGTAAAAAGTGTTCATAAGTCATAATAATGTCATATGAATCTGCAACGAAATTCCCCTGCACTGTTCGCATATGGGAAATAGAAATATGGATATGATCCAGCCTTGCCAGATAAGCTAACAGGCGGACATTTTTATCCCTTTATTCAAAAATACATCTATGATAAAGTATTTACATCTTACAGGTATGATCATGCAAAGCCATTTTTATACGCTCAAACTTTACGCTGCCAGGCAATGTAATTCTTGCTCGTACATTCCTCGACATAGAAAAACTCCACTGCAGAGGCACATTCCGCTTAGTCAAACTGGAAGTTTTTAAAAATCTTTCAACTACTTATTGTAACCCCCCTCCCCATATAATAGACATAAAGTGGTTCTGAACCCCATTCATGAAAGTTCACATAAGCACATATACAATATCTGTAGTGTTTACTTATCCCTCTCCAAAGCTCTAAGTGTTGTGTCTTTCTGCTGCTCCGTTCCTCTGTTATCAGCAGAGCCACTTCTGACAAGCTCTCCAACACACAAGATACCAGCAGCTGAAAATTTGTGTCGGGGAGGGAGCTTAGAGGTAGTTTTGCAGAGAGCTGGTTTATACATAAAACAGCTCTGCATGTTCCTTTATTCCATAGGGATCAATTTAGCTGTAATGTTAGATCATATCAAGGTGCTGCAAACTGAGCGTTTGTGCTATATAAAAACTCTAATTGGTTCCAGATGATATGTTTTGGTATATAAATGTGAATTGTTGGAAAATTATTCAGATGTGTTCCTAGGCGTTATCAATTGAGCTTAAAATCGTTGTAATGGAATACTTTTGACTATTTTTGTATGACAATTTTATATGTAAATGTTGCTTTCAAAATACATTTTAAGTGCAGCAATCCATATTGACATACTATATACAGGTGCATCTCATACAATTAGCATATTATCAAAAAGTTAATTTATTTCAGTAATTCAATTCAAAAAGTGAAACTCATATATTATATAGATTTATTGAACACAGAGTGATATTTGAAGCATTTATAAAATGTTGATGATTATGCCTTACAGCTATTGAAAACCCAAAATTCAGTATCTCAGAAAATTTTAATATCACATAAGACCAATAAAAAATAAAAAATAATGCAGAAATGTATAGTTTCTAACATTGTTCAACTGGAGAACAGTTGACTGAATCGATTCTGGTAGAGCTTGAGAAAATGAACATTCCATTAAGCGATATGAGAGGCCAAGCTTATGACAACAGGTCCAACATCAAAGGGAAGCACTGTGGTGTTCAAAAGAGTGTCAAGGATTGGAATTTACAGACATTCTATATTCCTTACAGTGCTCATTCTTTAAACCTTGTAAATGATGATGCTATGTGTTGTAGGGAAGCCATATAGGTTTTTGTCTGGCTCCACAAATCTGTGGGACATTTTAAAGAAGCACATCAGTAGACTGACAGTGAAGCCACTATCAACTACAAGATGGTCAAGTAGAATTGATGCCATTTGTCCTTTCAGATTTCAAATAGCTGAAATATATGACACACAAATGGCAATTGAAGAAGATCCAGCATTTGCTATTCTTGCAAGAAGCAACAGCTTTACATTTTTGTGTTAGACAGTAATGTGGTTTTGCATATTGAGTAGCATTAATGAAGTAAGCTAACTTCTTCAAAGTCAAACAATTTACTTGCCAGGTGTTGTGGAGCTTTTGGAATCCAGCAAAACCTACTTGGAAACCTACTGTATCGGTCTGATAATGGATTTGAGAAGTTACTCACAGAAGCATGAACAATGCACTGGAAATGGAAATTGATCCCGTGTTCCCTTCTACAGTGCAGAGAAAAAATAAGAGACTTTTTTCCTACAACGGACAAGATGATGCGATCCAAAATCCCCAACAACGGTTTAAAGTTGAATGCTTCTACACTGTTTTGGATGTCATAATCAAATCTTTTGAGGAGAGATTTGAACAGCTTAAAGGTAATAGAAACTATTTTCAGTTTTTGTATGACAATAGAAAGCTTAAAGACATGAATAGGGAGCAACTCTTGGAGAGCTGTATGGAGTTACAAGAAATGTTAACTGATGTAAAGACCAATGATGAAGATATTGATGGAATGCAGCTATTTGAAGAGCTAATTGTGCTAGCTCCTGTTGTAACAGCAAGTATGGGACAAATTGACATTCTGTGCTAAGCAGTCAGGAATGGTTTTGCTCCAAATGTGGCTACTGTATAGCGCTTTACAGTACATACTGTTGACACTCCACATCACAGTGACTTCAGGTGAAAAAAGCTTCTCAAAATTAAAAATCATCAAAAAATCGAGAGATTGACTTTTAAATATTGTTGAAGGAGTTTGCTAATGCTAAAACAAGAAAGGTAAACATTTTTGGAGACCCAATAGTCTTAGTTAAAAGTTGCTTGAACAACTCAAAGTTTGGCACTTTCATTATTGATTGTTTTTAGGTTTGCAATGTTATAAGTTCTTTTGCACTAAAATGTAATTAATAATTTGCTCTTTTGTACTTTAGTTTATTTTTTTATTGTACCAAATTTATTGAGAGACGTTAGAGATAATGGATATGTTAGTCTTTAATATCTCTCGTGTCTCATAGTGTTTATTTTATAATAGTATGTTTCGATAACATTATCATGTTATTTATATATCTTATTTTTGTGAGTCTTGTTGCTAGCTGATACATGTGCAATGCTGCTATGTTATGTTTTGCAAATGAGACATTTTTTACAAATAAAATCTACTATTTTACCATTTATCGTTTGGAATTATTTGATCCAAAAGCTGGTTTGGGGGCAAAACTGCAACATTTCAACAAAAGTGATGCATGAAAAATAGTAGCAGTCATTATAAAAGTGGAGTGTATACATGGGCAGGCAAAGGGGGTGGAATCAGGGGTGGAGCCAGGGGGTGGCAAAATGAGGTTTCGCCTAGGGTGTCAAAAATCCTTGCACCAGCCCTGTCGTGCCTCACATCTTCCTCTTGATAATACCCCACAGATTTAGGTCAGGCGAGTTTTCTGACCAATCAAACACAGTGATACCATGATCATTAAACTGGGTATTGGTAGTTTTGGCAGTGTGGGTCAGGGGCGGATCCAGGAGGGAAAATTATGGGGGAATTGTTGTTATGGTGCCAGGATGATTGAAGAGCATTATTTCTATTATTACATTGTTATATTGTTATATAAAAAAATTAATAGTTAAACTCACGGTAATGCAGAATCTGTGGGAGCCCTGAGTGTGTCACTTGCCATGTCACCTGCCACAAGTTGCGGATTGTTACTGGCCACCTCACATGCCACACATTGTGGATTGTCACTTGCCACGTCACCTGTCACCAGTTGCAGATTGTCACTTGTCATGTCACCTGCCACAAGTTGCAGATTGTCACTTGCCACATCACCTGCCACAATTTGCAGATTGTCACTTGCCACACCACCTCTCACAAGCTACAGATTGTCACTTGTCATGTCACCTGCCACAAGTTGCAGATTGTCACTTGCCACATCACCTGCCACAAGTTGCAGATTGTCACTTGCCACACCACCTGCCACAAGTTTCAGATTGTCACTTGCCACGCCACCAGTCACAAGTTAGAGATTGTCACTTGCCATGTCACCTGCCACAAATTGCAGATTGTAACTTGCCACGTCATTTGTCACACATTGCGGATTGTCACTTGCCACGTCACCTGTCACCAGACGCAGATTGTCACTTGCCACGTCACCTGCCACACGTTGCGGATTGTCACTTGCCTGCTACAATTGTCACTTTCCTGCTAAGGTGGGAATTGTCACTTGCTGTGTACCAGAGTGAAGTTACAGCCCAAGAATTTACAGGAACTTGAGGCTTTTTGGCAAGAGGAATGGCCAGCTTTACCATCTGAGAAGATAAAGAGCCTCATCCACAAATACCACAAAATACTTCAAGCTGTCATTGATGTTAAAGGGGGCAATACAAGGTATTAGGAACTGGGGTATGTAAACTTTTGATCAGGGTCATTTAGGTAGTTTATGTTGCCATTATGATTTAAAAAGAGTAAACACAGTTGATTGATAATAAATGGCTTCAGCCAAACACTAACTATGAGTGAAAGTAAAGTTTTTGTGTTATAATTCAGAAATTATAAATTCTGCAAAACTTATGAGCACAACTGTATATATACATATATACAGTATGTATCAATAAACTTGATTTTAGAGCAACATACAGTATAATAGTATCATGTGAAACAGCTTTATTTATCTGGAGGGAAAGGGGAAATGAGCATACCAGAAATACTAATTAGGATGATATAACATATAAGGTACATATGTTTGTCTAGAAGGAACACAAAAGGCGAAAATAAGCATGGCATGCCTGGAGGCATATATAGTATGTTGTACATTTGAACAGTTGAGATTTTTTTATGGTAGAAGCGAAGATTTAGAGAATAATGTTGAACATGAAATTGTACATGTTTAATGATTGCCAACATATGTATTATGATGACTTGTGAAAACAGTTTAAATCCTATCTTTTTTTTTTTCAATGACAGGATAGCTTATGCTGTATGAACCATTATTAGACAAACTATTGCATATAGAGCTAAATGTTGGACACTATCATAAGCAGTCAAGGACAACCTGAATGTATTTTAATGAAAAATTACTATAGGATGAAAAGTAACTCTTTAGCTTACTTTCTCACCCACTGACCGAAAGAATTAGAAATAATTCAAGGAAAAACTGACCCTGCAGTTCCAGGAAGTGGACCCCACTGTATCAAGTATAAAATAGAAAAAAATATCAATGTGTAAATGCTGAAGGACAACGGGCAAAAAATACACATGTCCAGACTATGAGCATTAAATTATTTACTTATTCTTAACAAGCAGTAAAAGGGAATTAAAACAAGCCCAGTCTTGCGTAGTTTGTACCACCAAGTTATTCATACTCAGAGGTCATGACAAAGACCTGTTTCATTTGGTTTCTAGAAGATTAGAAACACCTGTTGTGTGTGTACATCAGAGATCTGACAGGCTGCCAAGATTCTGTTGTAATCGAAAATAAGGGCTTGTTCACACTGGGCTCTCTACTATGGGATCCATGCAGATCCATGTTTTCCCATTCATCTCTATTTGGACACGCATCTGCACAGATACAGCCGCTATGTTCTCACATGACATGCAGATGAGTGCAGGTCCCAAAATGCATACAGGGTGCTCCAAATGCTCAGCCCTCTCCTGTGCTCAGCCCTCTTCGGGTCACCTCAAAGATTTAATTTGGATTCAGGTCTGGGCCCTGGCTGGGCCATTCCAAAACGTTAATCCTTATCTGGTAAAGCCATTATTTTGTTGGAGGTGAGCTTTGAGTTGTTGTCATGTTGAATGGTAAAATTCCTCTTCATCTTCAGCTTTTTAGCAGAGGTCTGATGGTTTTTCTGTCAACATTTACTGGAATTTGGAATTGTTCATAAGTCCCTCCACCTTGACTAAAACCCCAGGTCTAACTGAAGGAATGTAGCCCCAAAGCATGATGCATTATGCTGCCACCACCATGCTTCACTGTGGGTATGGTGTCCTTTTTGGTGCTGCACAGTTTTGCTTTTTTGTCCCAAATATTATTTTTGGAGTTATAGTCAAAACATTCAATCTTGGTCTCATCAGACTATAACACATTGTAAAATGTACTGTGCTTATTTACTTTTCTTTAAAAAAATCTTAGAAACCTTAAGAATGGGCTTCTGTCCTGCCACCCTATTTCACAGCCTGGACATATGAAGATACAGGAGCTGTTGTCACATTAAGTACACAACCAGTACAAGCCAGAAATTATTTCAGCTTCTTTGATGTTGCTGTAAGCCACTTTGCGGCCTCCCAGACTAGTTTTTTTCTTGTTTTCTTATCCAATATATTTTTTATAAAAAATTTCATATACAGGGAAAGAAACACAGGGCCAGATTCATTTTTGGACCGGTGTAGTGCAACTCCTTTAAGTTAGACCGGCTTAATTTCGAGGCGCAAGTACCGTATCCTCGTAGTATTTTCGGCCAAATTTGCACAGGTGCAATGTAAATTCCGAGGAGTAAGGCGGTGTAATTCAAAGTGGGAAGGACGTGGGCGTGTTCCATTGAAATGAGCCGTGACCCCATGCAAATGAAGGGCCGGCCAGACTGGGCATGTGCACATGAAGCAGACTATGGTCAGCACCTCTCTGAGCATGCTCAGAACTCGGCACGGCGCAATCAGTTAGATAGGAACTAGGCCCGTCAGACTTAGTGAGCTATGCACAGTGCTTAAATAGACCGAGAGAAATGCCCTTCCATTGCAAATGTACATCCAATTTTTTTCCCTTCCTAAAGCAAGGTGCTTTTATTCCGTTGTCTGTTGCTGTTTGGAGGTTTGTGTCGTGTCGGTGTGTATATATATATATATATATATATATATATATATATATATAATATTAAATAAGATAATTATAATAATATTAAAATTAGTAAATTATTATTAGTTAAAAAATATAAAAATATATATTTATTATATTAATTATTATAAAATATATACTAAACAGAAAAAAATGTATATAAAATATATATTTACCCATTAGGGTGAAAAGAGCCACTGGCAAGGAAATGGAGTGTTGCCAGTACCTTGCCCAGTGGCGGTCGGCAGATCCTCTCCCGTGTAAAAACAGGGGAGTCCGCGCTATGGTGAATAAAGTAGCTGTTGCCTCCCAGTGGGATCCTTATGTGGGGAGCTAATATAAATATGGATAGTAGAAAGGGAAATGGCGCTGCTAAATTAATACCTTTGTCGGGTATATCCGTGGGGTGAGCCCAAAGGTAATAGGCACCCCTTTTGGCTGGAATTAGGGTGCAATTGGAGAGATACCCTGTGTTAATAGGAGGGTAGATGTTGGTTCCTCAGCTTCCACTAATTTCAGTGAAATTGAGTAAAGGTGGATTAATTAGGTCAGGAGCCTGTGCAGGCCAGCAGGCCCAAAGATTGCTAAAGTAAAATGATCCTATGCTGCTATAAGGATGCCAGTTGTGACCGATGCACCCTAAACCATATAAAACAAAGAAAAAAATGTGTCTCTAGAGTCTAATACTGGCTCATCTAAAGTCAGTAGTATAGTCATCAAGGATGCCCCTGGCATGTTGGCATACAGATTAATGTCCTGCAAGTGTGGGTGCTCAGCTCGTCCCTAATGGTGTTGCTTTTGCTGACATGTAGACGGATTGTCTAATTTTTAACCTGCTTTTATTTGGTCTAATTTTAGACCGGCCGTGCAGCTGATAAGCACATCGTGTAGACTGCACCGCACAAACTTACTATTATAAAATGAAGTCTGATAAAAAACATATATATGTCCCCAAAGTTCCGGCTTATGTTGCAAAATATACAGTGTGCAGCGTGGATGATCCCAATGGATGTCTGTCACTAAACTATAATGCACAGCACGATGGTGACAGACATCCATTGGGATCATCCACGCTGCACACTGTATATTTTGCAACATAAGCTGGAACTTTGGGGACAAATATATGTTTTTTATCAGACTTCATTTTATAATAAACAACATTTGCATGATTATGAGACTTCCTGCAGTTGTTTGTGTCACAGCGCTTTTTTGAAGGATTACTTTGGTCTGCCTTTACCTTTCACATCACTCCTGATGTGTTCATCCTGCTAGCAGCTTGTACACTTTGCCCATCATCATTTAGGGCATACTTATTCACTATTATTATGTGGTCATAAGCTATTCATATGTTTATATAGTCTTAATTTGGTTTTTGGCGCTGTCTTTGTTGTGTTTGTCATGTTACAGTCCAGATGGCCCAATGCGTTTTGCGACTCACAATTCGTCCCTTCGTCGGGGGCTTTGTCCAGAAGTAATCACACTGTATGATAGACATTAAATACATTAATGAGTAATAGGTCAAATATTAATTGCAGTCATTTACTTAAAATATGAAGCACATAGCATAGTATCTGCACAGCAGGAAACATACCTAATTAATCAATATGATAAGCACTGCAAGAACAGTGGCGACCCTGGATGCTGACTGCACGGTGCCTACCGCATAACCCCGCCCAAGTAGGGAAGGGACATTTGCCAAGGGGCGTCCTGCAGAGATCATCCACCGACGCAAGTAAGCAGCCATGGCGACACAGGCCCCAATTATTTAGTACCCGGGGCCTATGTGTGAAGGACAGGACAAAGAGCAACCCACCAAGTGCACAGGGTGGTAAAATTACCATCCACAGAAACCATCACTGTTCTAAGCAGAGCCAGCGCATTCACATAGGAAAATGCAAATAGAGGGTGCAATCAGCGCAAAAATATGTATGATCAACGTGATTAATATAGCATAAAAAATATAAATAAGTAAATAAATAAATAAAGTGAAAATATGTATATAAATAAATTGTCACGAATTGTTTGGACTTTACCAATTTTCTTATTATATTCTTATTATATTCTATATTTTACATGGTTTGCGCTGCACTATATATATATATTTCATTCACATAGGAAAACTGGATAGGCCAAATGGATGATAAACAAATAACATTGGTCACAAAATAAAAAAAAAACACAAAAACAGTAAAGTTGTCACATTACTATAAATATCACTAGCACAGCAAATATGTTCCCAATTCCCTACTTAGCCTACATGGCTATGGGACATTAATTGACTGAGGACAGGCATAACAGGACATCACTGGAGGTAACATGCCCCCAGGGCAGGAACGAGAGGCAACAAGGACCTCATTTTCTCTCACAACCACCTAAGGAGAAACCCTCCAGGAATGGTTGGAAACAAGGTTGTTCATTGAGTCGGGGGGGTGAGGTTCCCCCAAGGTCCGCAAGGAGAAAAGCTGTGTCAAGGAGAAAAGCTGCCATCAACTGTGTGAAGTAATCTTTCAGTGCAGATGGTTTGCGTTACGTACCTGGGTGTGAGCCTGAAGCGTGGAGGGAGACCTCCCGTACAACCCCGGCTTGGAGACCACTGGAGTGGGGACAGTGGTGGTAAGAGCACGGTGAAGTGCAGGTGTCAGTTCTGGTCGTGGCCGCTGATGAAACAGGAACTGCCGAACAGGAAGCAGGTGATGCTGGTAGGCAGGTTAGAGGATACAGGAACAACAGGTGCCGGTCAGCAGAGCAGCCACAGGGGGTCAGCAGAGTAGTAGATGTAGATCAGCGGAGTCAGACAAGCCGGGTCATACACTTGAAGCAGCAGTATAAGCAGTAGGCAGGAGAATAGTCAGAGTCCAGGCCGGGTCCAGGCAACGGGTAATCAGGCCAAATACAAGCAGGGTCGACAAGCCGGAGTCGGGGTTGGAGAAGGCAGCAAGGTCAGAAAGCCGGGTCATATACTGGAACAGAATGCTTAATGCAAGGACAGAAACACGGGACACATGCAGATCAAACCGCGATGTGCAACATTACAGCAGTGTCCTTTATAGGCAGCTGGACGCTGCGTATGACGTGCGCCTAACGTGCGCGCATGCGCACGGGCGCACGCAATGGCAGTGTCCCACGCACGCGCATAGGTGCGTCCGAGGGCTGTGGTCCGCGCATGCCTACAGACGCACGTCCACGGAAGCGAGCAGAACATCCCTGACAGTTTGATTGACTCAGGTATGACTCTTATTTTTAAGTTGCTCCTTCTGGAACAATCTTCTAAATCTGAAGTCTTGGCTTTCATCCACTCCAAATTCTCATTCTGTGCATCCACTAAAGCATTGAAGGAGGAGGTCACTTCCCCATCTTGTCTTCAACGGTACTGACTCTTTCTCTCATACATGACATTTCTGGGGTTAAATGGTGCAACATTGTGGAGATATCAGAGTGGATAGAGGTTTGCAGAGTATGAAGCATATCGTTACAGCAGTCAGCTGTGTCTGTGAGGATCTTGGGCTGCTGGATGCAGCCTCATTTTTGCTGGCACCATTTTGGGGGGGTGTTTTTTCCAGGGTAAAACCCTGTGAGTTTCCGCTGGATTGAACGTTCATTTCTCCACTTTGACATGCTCCTGATTGTCTGGTGATCGACTGGTTCGCTGTGGGTATAGAAGGTGATCACCTGTCGCTCTGTGTCCTAGAAAGCTGCCGCCCCTCAGAGCTTTTCAACAGGCAGCCATATTGGTCAGCTTCCGGCAACACCCCTCTTCTTGTTTTTTTAATAATTTTTGGATGAACATCCAGTTCTTAAAGAGGAGTTCCACCCAAAAAAACTACCTTTGCTTAATCCACTCCTCACCCCCATACATGCCACATTTGGCATGTAATTTTTTTGGGGGGGGAGTGGGGGCTTCAGTAGGAGTGGGACTTCCTGTCCCACTTCCTGCTTCCGCCGAGGGGCTGGTTAGGCGATTAAGCCTTAATCGCCTACACCAGCCCCTCCCTGTAGGCGATCACATGGGACACTGACAGGTCCCATGCGATCGCCTCTCCAATCAGCGGCGAGCCGCGCCGCGCGCGCATGCGCAGTACGGCTCGCGCATGCGCAGTGGGTGCCCGGCCGTGAAGCCGAAGGCTGTCACGGCTGGGTGCCCACAGTCGAGATGGAGACGCCGGCTGGGGAGGGGGGGAGAGGAGCGGAGCCCCGGTCGGCGCGTCGCTGGAACGCAGGAGCAGGTAAGTGAGTGTTTATTAAAAGCCAGAAGCTACACTTTTTGTAGCTGCTGACTTTTAATAAACACAATTTAGGGCTGGAACACCCCTTTAATATCATTGTTGTACCATATTTTCTCTACCTATTGATGACCATTTTCACTGTACTCCATGGTATACCTACTGACAGGGCTGGTGCAAGGATTGTTGCCTACATAAGTGTAGCGCCCCCTTGCTTCTCGCATGGGCATTTTTCTAAAACTAGTTTGACTGGGAGAGTTACATTGCTTCACTACACCACAAGACACATAGAGAATACCATCTAGAGGTCAATTGTGTTTAAATATTGTGACTATGGTCTTATAAACAATAGCATAAGTGATATGAGTATATATTGAAAAGATAAATAAAAATGTTATTTTACTATAACCTCAACCTAGTTGCAAAACCAGGGGAGGTGGAAAGGTGGTATTGAGAAGACCACCTAGTGGTCACAAGTGAACTGTTCAAAGTTATTGATAAAGCAGGGAGAGGTCCCAGAAGGAAAAAAAACCTTGGATAGAGGATGGGTGGTTTCTCTCAAATATGGTGGTAGATAAACCAAAGAAGCAAGTCCTCCGGGTGGTGATTACTGCAACAGTCTCTACGTTGTCAGTCACACTTGGTCTTTTGCAGATTTGAGTGTACTGTAGATTCACAGCACCAAAAGATAAGAACACAAAAAAAACTTGCATAGTGTGAAACCTGACAAACAGCGTATGTACATACACCCGTGTGGGACAGTCATGAAGTTGGGGGGGGGGATGATAGTGCACACCCACCACCTTCAAACACACTGACCCTTACCAGAAATTAGGTCCCCTAAGGGTACGTGCAAACATTTATATTCAGGTAGATAGCCGCGACCTTGAGAATGAGACCCTTGTAGTGAGATGCAGGCTCCTGGGATCGACTTCTTCACGGACAGGTTGATGTTCTCCAGGATCCGGTCCTTCACCTCCCGGGGATTGAAAATGTTTGCACGTACCCTTAGGGGACCTAATTTCTGGTAAGGGTCAGTGTGTTTGAAGGTGGTGGGTGTGCACTATCACCCCCCCCCCCCCAACTTCATGACTGTCCCACACGGGTGTATGTACATACGCTGTTTGTCAGGTTTCACACTATGCAAGTTTTTTTTGTGTTCTTATCTTTTGGTGCTGTGAATCTACACTCAAATCTGCAAAAGACCAAGTGTGACTGACAACGTAGAGACTGTTGCAGTAATCACCACCCGGAGGACTTGCTTCTTTGGTTTATCTACCACCATATTTGAGAGAAACCACCCATCCTCTATCCAAGGTTTTTTTTCCTTCTGGGACCTCTCCCTGCTTTATCAATAACTTTGAACAGTTCACTTGTGACCACTAGGTGGTCTTCTCAATACCACCTTTCCACCTCCCCTGGTTTTGCAACTAGGTTGAGGTTATAGTAAAATAACATTTTTATTTATCTTTTCAATATATACTCATATCACTTATGCTATTGTTTATAAGACCATAGTCACAATATTTAAACACAATTGACCTCTAGATGGTATTCTCTATGTGTCTTGTGGTGTAGTGAAGTGCGTCTCTGTGGATATGCAGGATATACCCCAGATTGACTATATTTACCACATTGTGCCCCTTTATTAGGCACAATTTTTTATTTAGCGCGATCCCACTCTTTTCTTTATGCTTGTTTATGTTGTATAACATTTTTGTATCGCAGCTTTGTTTGACATATTTTTGGTATGCGCAATTTTTTTCCCTCTAGTTTTAGAGTTACATTCCTCCCAGCCATGATTTGTTAGGGTTAATGACCTGTGTCGTTCTGGAAAGAACCACTGGCTCGGACTGCATTCTGAGGATGTGAGTTCATCTTTGGCCGACAGTGGGAGATTTCTGGTGTATGGAACCTTCCCCAGCAGCCAATTGGAGAGGGTTTTCTCTCGCTGGGCATGCTGGGAGGGATATATCTGGGACGGAGGTCAGGTGTTCGGGGGGGGTGTTTTGCAGCGTGGGGTCCCGGAGTCGGGGTGCGGCACCCACCTTCAGGGTGTGCGCATTCATGGACCCTGCCGGCTTGGCCTACCTGGCCAGGTAATAGGTCTTATCGAGTCTCAATCGGAGATGAAACTGAGGGGACCTCAGTGGTTCGCTGCATTCCCAAATGCCGTAGAGAAGATCAGGCATCCGGGCAATGGACAGGTACGCTTTGCTGTCACCCGGAGATCTGTTCTAAGATAGTTGCTGGGAGGGTTCGCTCTGTTCGGACACTCCAAATCATTTACATTTTATTGGCCCGTGGCAGGGGCTTAGAGTCGGTCAGTGAGAGAGACTCATTCCTCCCAGCTAGAATTTGAGGTGGCGTCCCGGCTGCTGTCTGAGAGAGAGGGACCTGTCTGGGAGACACCTCACCCACCCAAGGCATTGAGTAGCGACGTGTGGGCTTTGTGTTTTTTTCAAGAGCTAATCTCTGCTACACCTATATCCAGGCCTGATATCTAGATTTCTTTCCTTCTCATCAACCTGTTCTTCCTTTACCGAGTTGGCCTGGAATTAAAGCAATGGGAAAACCTTTATTCACTGTGTGGACACTCAGTTACTATCTAGTACTTCTGGTGTACCCCTAGACAAAAAGTGAGAGTGACTTAATCTGCCGATCCCATCATCAAACCAGCGGCCCTTACGGGGGTAGCGTTACATAAGCAAAGGTGCATTTTGTGCCCCCTCCCTGCCTCTCTCTGAGTGTTCCAAATTCCCCTCTTCCCCCACAGTGGGCAAAAAAAAAGCAGACAGAGGTTATAACCCTCCTTTTTTTGCCATTAGTTCTACTTTAATACCTCAAAAGTGTTCTGATTGTGTAATATGATACTGTAATGTAGCGCTAAATATACAGTGTGTGGTACCATGAAAATAGCAACACTCACAGTGCACATAAAAAACGTGAACTAAAAATACGAATATCAAACATGAATGCCTAATATATATGTGTGAAACAAATAAAATGTCTCAGACTAAAAAAGTAAGTGACAATAAGATGATTGGTGCAAACATAAATATGTGCTGGAGTCCAAACAAATAAAAGTCTCTAAAAAGAGTAGGCAACAATAAGATGATTGGAGCAAATAGTAAGATGGACTGGAGACAAAACAGATGAAATTCAACAGGATAAACGGTTGTCTGTAGGAATCTGGAGCATCTACATCATATCAAAGGTGTGGGTAGGAAAGAGTACGCTTACCAGATGCGTTGGACTCTAGTACTGTATAGTAAAGAGTCAATCGAGCCTTGTGGTCGTTAGGACCCGGGACCACTACTATTGGGATGGCACTGGCACGGACAGCAGGAACCGATCCGACTTGAGTGGTGTACCTCCAAACGTGTTCGAAACTTCAGAATGGACCTTTAATTCTCGGTCCAACAGTCCAGGAGTCGATGGCTGGGGCTCCAACAAGACCACAGAGAAAATAAAATAGGAAAAAGGTGCTCCAATAGCGCAGGTCATTAAAACCAAAAAGGCTTTATTTAAAACGTCATATATAAACAATATGACAAAGATAAAAAGTGATCACATACATTAGGCAATATGGGGTGCTGATTAGCAATACCGAACGCGTTTCGGCTCCAAAAGCCCCTGTTGAAGGCTTTTGGAGCCGAAAAGCGTTGGGTTTACATCCAGTGGCATACTGTCATCCAAGCGGCGATGACCTCACTCACAAACATGCGCCCTCGATTCCGGTATGAAGCTCTGAAGTTCCAGGACAGTATTCCAGACCTTCAGAGTGCATGCGCCAGTGATGTCACCAGCTGCATGCATGGTAAATATATCCCAAGCGGTGAACATTTAGGAGATATTCATTTTACCTACAGGTAAGCTTTATTATAAACCTCCCTGTAGGTACAAATCACAAAGCGGGGTTAACTACCATCTTAAAGGTAAACCTTGTACATTGCAATGTGTATAACACAGTATCATATTAATAAGTATATAGAAAACTGCGCTAGCCACAAAGAAACAATAAAGCTGGTACACACAAACAAACAAAGTCAACAAATCCTCAATACAACAATGTAGCACTAAATATACAGTGTGTGGTACCATGAAAATAGCAACACTCACAGTGCACATAAAAAACGTGAACTAAAAATACGAATATCAAACATGAATGCTTAATATATATGTGTGAAACAAATAAAATGTCTCAGACTAAAAAAGTAAGCGACAATAAGATGATTGGTGCAAACATAAATATGAGCTGGAGTCCAAACAAATAAAAGTCTCTAAAAAGAGTAGGCAACAATAAGATGATTGGCGCAAATAGTAAGATGGACTGGAGACAAAACAGATGAAATTCAACAGGATAAACGGTTGTCTGAAGGAATCTGGAGCATCTACATCATATCAAAGGTGTGGGTAGGAAAGAGTACGCTTACCAGATGCGTTGGACTCTAGTACTGTATAGTAAAGAGTCAATCGAGCCTTGTGGTCGTTTGGACCCGGGACCACTACTACCGGGATGGCACTGGCACGGACAGCAGGAACCGATCCGACTTGAGTGGTGTACCTCCAAACGTGTTCGAAACTTCAGATTGGACCTTTAATTCTCGGTCCAACAGTCCAGGAGTCGATGGCTGGGGATCCGACAAGACCACAGAGAAAATAAAATAGGAAAAAGGTGCTCCAATAGCGCAGGTCATTAAAACCAAACCAAACCAAAAAGGCTTTATTTAATGCAGAGTAAATGTGCACTTACACAGGGTGAAGGGATATGTGGCACATCTCCACGAGCGGTCCCCTTTGTTCTTCTCCTAAATTCCTGCATTGAAGTAGTAAAAACGGTCATAACATCCACGAGCTGTGGGCTCGTCTACCGTCTGTCAGGTGCTTGTACGAGGTCCAGTGCTCCAACCCGACATCATGAAGTCACGTGGTGTGACGAACACGCGTCAGGTTCACACACATTTACTCTGCAGTGGGGGCTACACCTATAGTGACAGGATTACGCTATTTGGTTCCCACCTTTTGTTTCCCACATGCCCCATCGGATCCTGGGTTCCACTAGGTCCACCATCCCACTCCACAGGAGGACACTGATCCAGCAGGAGAGTACAGATATTTCCCATTGGCTTGGCTATATCAGATAGCCATTGAGGTAAGCTGCTAGGATCATCTGAGGTGTGGGCTCCACGTGTGTATTCGTTTGCTGCACCTTCCACCAATCCGGCTGCTGGAAGGTTCACCCTGAATGAAAAACTTTTTTTCACCACCTCCACATCTATTTTGGCTTTCACACTAGGACTTTTCCTTTTCCCCGAGTGTGGGACTGTGACTGTCACGATTTTTATTTTCACCATTTTGTCCACTTTTGATGTTTATACCTTTTCCTCTGTTTTGTTAGTTCACTACCACTCACCCAGTAAGATCACCACCACCACCCATCACTGCCCCTTCCTGGAGTTTTTTGCTCCTCCTACACCGTTTCTCTTACAGCGCAGACAATATTACCTTTTTCAAAGTCCAAAGATTGATGAACAACAAGTTCCAGAAAGCCTTCACCAGTGACGTTGAGAATATGTATAAGTGTATAAGTGGTGATCCCTCCACCTCCGATAAGAATGGCTACTCTCACCTTAAGGCATGGACCCCTGTATTACCAGGCAGTCATGCAAGCAGAAATCAATATCACAGGCTAACCACGAATCCTATGTTCGTTTCAATCTCTTCGAAAATCAGCAGAAGTGTCGGACCATAAACAGAAAAAGAGATCTAAGTTCTCCCTGTTTAACCGGTAAAAAATGTTTTTGTATCATAACACAAACTACTCGCATAAAAAGTACTTGAATGGTAGCATGTAATGCAAACACATCGGTTTGCTTCCGAAGGACGGCCGCGGGCGACGTCAAACACAAGCTCCTCCCCCGTACGCGTTATGTTTCCACAAACTTCCTCAGTGGGGCCAATCACTGACCATTGCCTTTAGGACAGGAACCAAAGGAAAATAACCAATAGGTTCACTCTTGAAACACACTCTAATCTTTCTTCACTGTATAAAAAAGCAGCAAAATAACTTTGGTTGACGTTCCATCTATAAAACATACATATGATTTCTCTGTCTCTTTCTGATATTGCATTACACAGTGAAGCTGTGGTTATTTTCTATCCCTTAAAAGAATGTTTCATTTCTCCTCTAATGTGGCAATAGATTGAAAGAGAAGAGTGATGAGTCTCCACAACATAAAATTCAATCTTGGCTACTAACCAAACCTGACAAGTTTCAATTTTTGCAACTCAAAAGTCATAAACATTTCAAAACAGACACTTAACAAGAAACAGACAGTCTAAAATACAGTATATTAGCTGTTCTGTACACTATACTTATTCCTAAGAGCTGTTATATACATTTTAAATCCCTACATCAGGACAATCCAGGGCACACAGCAATTGAAATACATTTAATGCTGGAATGTTATGTAGACGCCATACATTCAAGCTCATTTACTAAACATTGAAAAATGCAGAGCATAAGTGCAAAGGATCTTAAGGCAACCAATCATAGTTCACATTACTGAATTTAAAGATTATGCTACTTGGTTGCTGTAATTACTGCACTTTGTATTTGTCCCTTTGTCCCATGACACTGTGCCTGAGACAGAAGACAGAACATTCGGCCGCTCGGGCTGCTCTGTCTTCTGTCAGGCAGATGAGATAACATGAGGTTAGTCTGCATTCATGGCAATGGTCACTCTACGTGTCACTCTGCATTTATGGAAATAGTCAATCTGCATTTATGGCAACGGTCACTCTGCATTTATGGCAATGGCCACTCTGTGTGTCACTCTGCATTTATGGCAATAGTCACTCTGCGTGTCACCTGGCATTTAAAGCAATGGTCACTCTGCATTTATGTCAATGGTCACTCTGCGTGTCCCTCTGTGTTTATGGAAATAGTCAATCTGCATTTATGGCAATGGCCACTCTGTGTGTCACTCTGCATTTATGGCAATAGTCACTCTGCGTGTCACCTGGCATTTAAAGCAATGATCACTCTGCATTTATGTCAATGGTCACTCTGCGTGTCCCTCTGTGTTTATGGCAATGGTCACTCTGCATTTATGGCAATGGTCACTCTACATGCCACCCAGCATTTATAGCAATTGTCACTCTGCATTTCTGGCAATGGTCACTCTGCGGGTCACTCTGCATTTATGGCAATGGTCACTCTGCGTGCCATCCTGCATTTATGGCAATGGTCACTCTACCTTTATGGCAATAGTCACTCTGCGTGTCACCCTGCATTTATGGCAATGGTTACTCTGCATTTATGGCAATGGTCACTCTGCATGTATGGCAATGGTCACTCTGCAGGTCAGTCTGAATTTATGGCAATGCTCATTTTGCGTGTCACTCTGCATTTATGGCAATGGTCACTCTACATTTATGGCATTGGTCACTCTGCATGTTACTCTTCATTTATGGCAGTGGTTACTCTGCATGTCACTCTGTATTTATGGCAATGATCACGCTACATGTCACTCTGCATTTATGGCAATGGTCACTCTGTATGTTACTCTGCATTTATGGCAGTGGTTACTCTGCATGTCACTCTGCATTTATGGCAATTGACACACTGCATTTATGGCAATGATCACGCTACATGTCACTCTGCATTTATGGCAATGGTCACTCTGCATGTTACTCTGCATCTATGGCAATGGTCACTTTGCATGTCACTCTGCATTTTTGGAAATAGTCAGTCTGCATTTATGGCACTGGTCAGGCTGCTCTAAAACCTAGGTGCGTCCAATGGTAAGGTACGTCCTATGGAGCGAATCATACGGTACCTAGCAGTGTTCCTTACTGGAGGGTTTAAAATAGAGGATCTAAAAAAGGTGGCATTCAATCATTTTTCTTTTTTTAAATAATGCTATATAAATGGGATCATGTAACAAATATAAAGTAGGCATTATGCCAATATGGCTGTAAAAATGGAAATACACATTAAAGGGGTAGTTAGGATTTTTTTCCCCCTAAATAGCTTCCTTTACCTTAGTGAAGTCCTCCTTCACTTACCTCATCCCTAAATTTTGCTTTTAAATGTACTTTTTTCTTCTGAGAAATGCTCACTTCCTGTTTTTTTGTCTGTAACGCACCACCGTAATGCAAGGCTTTCTTCCTGGTGTAGAGAAAGCCTCTTGAGGGGGGAGGGGGCGAGCAGGCAAGTCAGGATACTCTCTACTTTGCAGATAGAGAAAGGAGCTGTGTGGTTGTGGCAGTGGAGTTTTTTTTTTTAGGGGGGGGCGCAAACAAACAAAAAAAAAACAATTGCAAATTACAACTGTGCCCATCAAACGCAGCTACTGTGCCCATCATCAATTGCAACCACTATGCCCATGAAATAAAGCCACTGTGCCCATCAAATGCAGCCACTGTGCCCATCAAATGCAGCCACTGTGCCATGCCATCAAACGCAGCCACTGTGCCATCATTTATCGCCACTGTGCCCATCAATTACCACCACTGTGCCATGCCATCAAACACAGCCACTGTGCCAACAATTGTCACCACTATGCCATCAATCGACACCACTGTGCCATCAATTGTCACCACTGTGCCATCAATTGTTACCACTGTGCCATCAATTGTCACCACTGTGACCAGCAATTTTCACCACTATACCATGCCATCAAACGCAGCCACTGTGTCATTAATTGTCACCACTGTGCCATCAATTGTCACCACTGTGCCATGCCAAACGCAGCCACTGTGCCATCAATTGTTACAACTGTGCCCATCAATTGTTACCACTGTGCCATCAATTGTCACCACTGTGACCAGCAATTTTCACCACTATACCATGCCATCAAACGCAGCCACTGTGTCATTACTTGTCACCACCGTGCCATCAATTGTCACCACCGTGCCATGCCAAACGCAGCCACTGTGCCATCAATTGTTACAACTGTGCCCATCAATTGTTATCACTGTGCCATCAATTGTTACCACTGTGCCCATCAATTGTTACCACTGTGCCCAGCAATTGTTACCACTGTGCCCAGCAATTGTCACCACTGTGCCCAGCAATTGTAGCCACTGTGCGCCGCAATTGTCGCCACTGTGGCCAGTAAAATACTGCCTGCTGGCTGCCACTGTGACCTGTAAAATGCCCCCCCCCCCCGCCTGGCACTTACCTTTCTGGGGTCAGCCATGCTTCTACCGTCCCTCGATGTCTTCTCCCACCCTGGTAACCAGAACCGGTGAACCTGAGTGGCTGAGACGCCTGTCCCTCTTATCCAAGGAACGCCCCCCCCCCCCGTGCATCCTGTGGATAACGATCTGGAAGCCGACTACAGCTGGCTCTGATAGGCACTTCCACAGCCACCATTATTCAGATAGCCAGTGCTCACCAGGGTGCTGGCCATTTGAATATTCAGGGGCAATACATAGATTCATGCAATGCAATGCATAAATCTATGTTTATTGTGATCAGTGGCCTGTGCGGGAGCCAAAGGGGGCGGCGCTGCGGCGCCCTCTATACACGCACTGCCACTGGTTTGTGGGCATTCTGACACTCCTGCTCGCCCCCTCCTCCCTCAAGAGGCTTTCTCCACACCAGGGACAAAGCCTCGCATTATGGTGGTGAGTTACAGACAGAAGAACAGGAAGTGAGCATTTCTCAGAAGAAATAAGGACATTTAAAAGCAAAATGGAAGGATGAGGTAAATGAAGGAGGACTGCACTAAGGTAAAGGAAGCTATTTAGGGGGGGAAAAAAATCCTTTACAACCCCTTTAAGGCTCAAAGGAAGGTTGCAGAATTGGCAAAATATGTTAAGTGATATAAGTGTTTGTAGCAGTAATTATGTGATTTATATGCCGGGTATGAATTCATCTATTTAATTATTCAATACTTGTTTACTGAAAAAATACATCATAATGATTAACAATGACTGAAACAATGTTGACCACTTTCTTCCTATGGTAGAAGTATTTTTATCGGACATGCACAATCCTGTTTAGATTAGGTATTGATTGTTTTTTTTACTGGTTCATTAAGGTGAAGAAGGGGGAAATCTAAGCTTTCTGCCTTTTCCTGGGCATATTGATTTAAAAACACAGATAAATATCATTATCCTTGAATAACAGAAATGATCATTAGATCCTGGAAACAACGACCTGCTTGACTGTAAATTAACATTTGCAATTTTTGCCTCTCTGACCTTTTAGCATTTTTGCATGTTCTGGAGAGAGTGACCTTTATGTACCAAATAAGCATGAAGGATTAATTCTTGGTCAGAGTTAGTATTTTTAAACTGACAGATTGAACAGAATTTTCTAAAGATTTTTCTAAAGATTAATCATCTAGCATGAATCAGAAGATTTGTTCCTCTCTATATAAATCAAATAGCTGAGCGTAGTCTTCAATGTAAGTTGGTAGAGAAAGATATCCACACTGTCAGTACAGCTGACTTTACCTTTGTGAAGAATATCTTACAGTAATATTATCATTCATTTGGCCATGCTTTATGATTCACCATTCACAAATCAATTCTGATTCCCATTAACATTTAATGGCTGCATATATGCATATATACATATACTGTATATCTGCTTCAGGTATCATTTAGGAACATACATTTTTTTTTTTTTATCATAAACTTTGAAAGACATCCTCTAGTCTAGATGTTAGTAATTCAGGATTTTTAATTTGTGTTCATACCTTAACCTGGCGGTATGATTCTTTCAGATTTTAGGTGCTGAAAGCGGTACCATTATTTTGCATGGAAATTTGGTGTTTTAGATTTCAGGCCTGCAATTCTTAGGAATAACTCACCTAAATCTGTCCAAACCAGAGTCTAGTAGACTATAATAAAGTTTGAAACACAAAATCATAAATTATAATATAATAAATAATAACAAATAATAATTTAATAATAACAATACTTTTTATTCAATAAATCTTAACAAATAATACATTCAGAAACTGTGATTTTTTGGGGGGTCAAACAAGGGTGCAAAATCATTATTCAGTAAACGTCTCGGGTATGAAATTTTTTAAAGCAAGGTACAGCACAAAGTCCAACCTCCAACAGAAACGCATTTCTTTACGGATTTTTCTTCTGTTGTCGTCTCGCTTGGAGAAGCAAACCACACACTTCCTTGTGGGTGCTGTTTTTTTTTCAGTGGGTGGAATGTGGTCCAAAAAATGACGACCAGCCAGTCGTTCAGGATTCACAACACCAGCAGCCCGACGTCCAGAACGGTTTACCGCCGTTTGCATTTGGTGCTTCAGAAAGATCTGTTCTGCCACCTTCCACATAAGGTCCGCATGGACCACAGACCTGTCACTTTTTTTTTTCATCAGGATGAAGGAATTCCAGAGGCATTGTTCCAAAAGATGTCGGAATTTTTTTTTATAGTACTTTTTCTACTACTTCCTCATCGCTGGGTAAAAGGTCATGGCCTGGTCAGCCCTGTCCACACCTCCCATAGTGTGGTTGTAGTCCAACCCAACCTGTGGCTTCAGAACATCCTTTCCACCTTTGGTATGCACCATGATGGTCGAGATGTTATGGACTGTGCTCATAAGGTAAACGTCTTTTTTGTCCCGCCACTTCAGTGCCAACATTTTCCCTTTTTACCATGCAGCTACTTCTCCTTTCCCGAGCTTTATGTTGGAAAATGCTGATGGCATGTCATGCCTCACGGTCCCATAAGCGTCGGTTTTATTTAGGATAAGGAACTCGTACAGTTCTGGGGAGGTATAACAATTATCCGTAGTGACACAGTAGCCCTGGTTCAGCAAGGGCTCTATCAAGGAAAGAACCAAAGCGGTTGCCATCCAAAAAACGCTGAATCGCGGGCAGAATTTGGTCCCTTTCCCAGTGTACAGGACTGAGTTCCAGATATACCCAGATCTGGATTCACATGGCATAAACGATTTTATGCCAAAGCGAGCGCGCTTTGATGCGATGAACTGTATCCAGCTGAGTCTACATTTGTAGGCCATGAGACGTTCATCGATGGTAATGTCTCTCTCAGGAATATACAGTAGGTCCACTGGAAGTTTTGCAAAATAAGCTGGTAAATCTCCCAAAATGTTTTTCAGCTTTGGAGCTGGATGAGAACGCTCTTCAAAGTCCTCATTATTTTCATAATGCAAATACTTCATGATCAAAAATCTGTACTCTGACATGACGGTTCCAAAAAAAGGTGGTGGTCAATAATTTATTGGTTGTCCAATACCACTTTTGCAGGGGTTTCCCCACCACTCCCTGTAAAAAGATGAGGCCAAGGAACTTCCAGATTTCGTCGCTGGTTACAGGCTCCCATTTTCTGCACCTTGAAAATCGCTGATGGGTAGCAGCTTGTTGTTCTTGGTATCGATTCGTCTCCAAAACGATTTGTCGATCACTTTAGTGGTCAAAAAAAGTTGGAGGTATTCCAAGGGATTGTCATCCTCAACGTCCACTTTTATCCCAGGTGTTCCTGTAAATGGAAATCTTGGGGGCGCTATGTGCTTCTCACCACAATCAATTGCGCACCAAGTCCGCACATCGCTGGGAACAGTCGCAGGATCGTCGCTCATATCACTTTCTGCGTCTGATAATGAACTTTCCTACGCGTCGCTGTCACTCAGCTCCTCCGCAAGTGATTCTGTATCGCTGTTGCTGTTTTGCAGCAGGTCACATAGCGACTTTGAGGTAGAGGCACGCTTTGCCATGATCGCTGTGCAGTTCACAGAAACTGGTACAGTAAATCTGCAGACAGGGCACTGGAGAAAGCATTGGGGGGCAATCAAAGGTCACTGTATATTATTTTTAATTTTAATCCAATAGTATCAGTGTGTTTTACTTTGTTTCTACTTATACTATTTGAATTTCACGCCCCCCCCCCCCCCCCCGTTCCACCCCCCTACGTCGCAACGCTCGCAGGGAAGGGAATCAGAGGAACACAGTGCATCGGGCGGACATCCGGCCGCCATGCACTGCAGGGATACATCGCTGGATCGCAGAGAAAAGGTAAGCCACCTCTTTCTGCATACAGCAAGGCAAACCCGAGTGTGGCTCGGGGTTACCGATTACAGCACAGAAATCTCACCCGAGCCACACTCGGGAATACTGCTAGGAGGGTTAATAAAATTATGCATTGTGATTTTGTATTTTATTTTAAGTTTAGGGGAAACTAGGTAAATTAATCTTAATTATTGAAGGCCTGTGTCCTACTTATTCCAGCAGATGCATTGTGACAGGGACACTGGTGTGTAATGTGGAGTGCACAGTACAGATGCACTGATTACTTCAATGTCACAAAATTCAATTCATATTTATTCATATTCATATTCATATTTATTCACCACAGTATGTTGCAGTGCTGTGATTTTCCCTTTTGCTACAGCTAGGCTTTAAAAAGAGGACGGTAGCTTTAACTCACTACTTATGGGATTACACTGGCCCAAAATGTCTCTCTCACTTTTTCTTGCCAGCACCCTCTGTCATAGTATAAACCATTGTTCTTTGCTAAAGGCACTTGGGTAAATTACAATGTTTCTCATTTATCAGCAATAAAAATTAAAGAGACCGTGGGTAGTAGAGCAGACTGACCAACATGGTTATAAAGAAACCTTTTGTTTTTTCCTTTTATTATTTTTTCCTTGACACCTCACATAAGCTAACAAAATTGATAGGATTTAGCATTGCTACAGGAAATCATGATAGTAGTCCAACCGTGGATGACTGTAAAATTTGGACCAATCAGATTGAACTACATGTTTGTAAATTAAATATTTTTCTTTTAAGATTTCAGCAACAGCCGCATCGCATTCTAACTTAAGAATTGGATATAGACACCCAAAAATTTTAGGAAAAAAAAAAAAAAGATTTCCTCTTGATCTTTTGATCAATTTCATGAAAATGTTCATGGACTAAAGTTTTGGGGTCTGATCAGAGGAAGTCCACTGATTTTAAAAAGATTTTTGTCTGGGAACATATTTGTCATGGTTAAACAGTAATGTTTGTCTGTCAACAAAAAATTGGGTGATATGGCGCACTCTGGTTATGATTCAATGATGAAAGGAGAAAATGTGGGGAAGGGGAGGGAGAATGGGATGGTAGTAATGGTATTATTCAAATAGTTCCATGTAAGGTAAAAGGATAACTGTTCAAAGAAGGCAGCCAGTTCAAAACATTTTGTCTGCTTACCTCTCCATGTGCTCATATTAGGAGGCCAGCCACTCTCATCTGGCTGCTTAAGTAATCTCTCCTCTAAGCATGGCTCCACCCCAGCCCCTATCAGGGAACTCTATATTAACCTGTGCATTTCAAGCCAGCCATGCTGATCAATGTTGTGTGTTTTGGCCCCTGTGTGCTCATTGCTCTGTGTCTTAAATCTGATCCTGTTTACTGAATTTGGCTTGTTCTTGACTGTCCTCGTCTGCTTCATATCCCAACCTTTGGCGTGTTCTTCGAATATACCTGCTTGTTGCCCTGACCTTTTGGCTAATCTCCTGACTAACCCTGTTGTTCCAGGTTGCTGTTTCCTTCCTCTTTCTCCTGTAGTCTACTGTGAACGTGAGCTGGGAGACCCTGGGGGCATGACCTGGAGCCAGTTGCAGCACAGTCCATCCTCACCACTAGAAGCTCTGGTGAACACCTGCTGGCTCTTAGACTCTGGGGAACCTATGCTCTAGCTCCCAGTGGGATCTGTGTTGGTGCTCCAGTGGACCCGCCTTCCTGAACCTCCCAGAGTTCCATCTGCATCAGTCAGTCTTAAGGTCTACTACCTTAGCGGTGCACTCCTGACTCCTATGGAGTGCATCTGTCACCTAGCCTCAGGTGACCTGACAATATGTTTTTGAAAGCATGTGACAACAGCCCAGTAAACTAATTGAAAATGCTTATACTTTATTTTTGTGTTGTATTAGGTGATATTTGTGAAATAAAAATGGAACATAGATGGCATATCTTGCCCAAACAAAGGCAATAGGTTAACACTTAATGTATAATAACAAAAACATTTAATAGACAAAACGTGTGTAGGAGGCTAAGAATGGCTGAGATACTATAACAATGATTCTAAAAAAAAATATACAATAATAGGGTTGCACATCTAGTATCTAAAAAGTATATGTATCGGTCAACAACGTTTACGATCTTCCATCAACCCAAGACAGCTTATCCCACACTCTGACAACCCATGCAGACATGATCCATTCCATTTCCCAGAATAACGAGACAAGCAAGCTCTGTTACTGGTTTCAAAATGTATGAACGAACAAATGCTTTAATGGTTAGCTCTCTTATATACAGTACAGACATGTTACAGTTAATCAAAGGAACAAAGAAACTCTCTACCCCCCTAACATCACACAATAGGGCTTCAATACACCTTTAGATGGTCTGATTACCCCCCAGATGTCCTGACTCCGACAATAAGCTTATTCATCTGCATAATACAGATTCCTATGTCAGACGTTTTGGCACCGGTCTGACATAATTAACATGACCTAATTACTACACCTGAGAAGTCAGACGTTATGACTCTCACCTGCTATTCCCATCACATATTATCATCAAATAGACTTTTAAACAGTGTTATTAGCATACACAATGAAAGGTCTTAGGAGCCAGGCTGCCAGGCTGAATTACCACCTAAAAGCTAGGCATCTGACCTTTACAGACTTAATTAGCATCTTAAAAGTCCAGGTTAAGCATTTAAGGAGATATCCTATTGACCTGTTGTGGACAGCATTAACCAAACTGTAATATTCCAAGATATCCTTCAAAACACGAATTATCATTTCTCAGTCACCCTATGAATGTTCTAGTTTGGAGAGCACATACTGGAAACTTTGATGGTTCACTAGATGTTACTTGTTCTCATTATTCGATATATGTATATATATATATATATATATATATATATATATATATATATATATATATATATATATATATATATATATATATATATATATATATATATATATATATATAATGTTAACCACTTTAGCCCCAGACCATATTGCTGTCCAAAGACCAGAGCACTTTTTGTGATTCGGCACTGCGTCGCTTTAACTGACAATTGCGCGGTCGTGCGACGTGGCTCCCAAACAAAATTGGCGTCCTTTTTTTCCCACAAACAGAGCTTTCTTTTGGTGGTATTTGATCATCTCTGCGGTTTTTATTTTTTGCGCTATAAACAAAAATAGAGCGACTTTTTTGAAAAAAATGCAATATTTTTTACATTTTGCTATAATAAATATCCCCAAAAAACATATAAAAAAAATATTTTTTTCCTCAGTTTAGGCCGATACCTATTCTCCTACAAAAAAAAATCGCTATTAGCGTTTATTGATTGGTTAGCGCAAAATTTATAGCGTTTACAAAAAAGGGGGTAGTTTTATGGCATTTTTATTAATATTTTTTTTTTACTAGTAATGGCGGCGATCAGCGTTTTTTTTCAGTACTGCGATATTATGGCGGACACATCGGACACTTTTGACACATTTTTGGGACCATTGGCATTTTTATAGCGATCAATGCTATAAAAATGCATTGGATTACTATAAAAATGCCATTGGCAGTGAATGGGTTAACACTAGGGGGCAGGGAAGGGGTTAAGTGTGTTCCTATTTGCGTTCTAACTGTATGGGGGGGTGGACTCACTAGGGGAAATCACTGATCTTCTGTTCATACATTGTATGAACAGAAAATCAGCGTTTCCCCCGCTGACAGGAAAGAGAGGTATGTGTTTACACACATACCTCCCGTTCCCCGCTCTGTAACGAGCAATCGCGGGTGCCCGGCGGCTATCGTACCCGCCGGGCACGCGCGCGGGACTCGGGGGCGTGCGGGGGGCGCGCGCGCCGGCCACCGGCGGCGCGCATGCGCCCCCTAGTGGCGAAAAGGAGAGGACGTAGAGCTACGTGCTCCCGCGAGACCGCATCACCGTCCCGCAGTAATATGACGGTGGGCGGTCGGGAACTAGTTAAATACAGTGCCATGTGGAATTTTGTCTCTTGTAACTGACACATTTTCTCAATTGAGACTATACTAGTTATCCATGTGACCAAAATTCATGTGAGGCACTGGTGCTTTATTAGCGATTATACCACACAATCACTGCACTAAGTAACCACAAAAGTGTGCAGCTCTACTGAATATAAAACAATTAACAGTCTGTGATAAATACAATAGTTTTTCTACAGCCTCCTTAACCACTTGACCACTGGGCACTTAAACACCCTTCCTAACCAGACCAATTTTCAGCTTTCGGTGCTCTCACAATATGAATGACAATTACTCAGTCATACAACATTCTACCCATTTGAAATTTTTGTCCTTTTTTTCACACAAATAGAGCTTTCTTTTGGTGGTATTTGATCACTTCTGGGTTTTTTATTTTTTGCGCTATAAAAGAAAAACGACTGAAAATTCTGTAAAAAAAAAAAAAAAAAACTTGTTTCTGTCATATTAGCAGGTTATTTCTCACACACAGCATATGCATACCACAAATTACACCCCAAAACACATTCTGCTATTCCTCCCGAGTATGGAGATACCCCATGTGTGAGACTTTTACAGAGCGTCGCCACATACAGAGGCCTAACATGCAGGGAACGCCATCAGGCGTTCTGGAACACCCAGACCAATTCTGACATTTCTCTCCTACATGGAAAAATCATCATTTATTTGCTAGAAAATTACATAGAACCCCAAAACATTATATATGCTTTTTTAGCAAAGACCCTAGAGAATACAATGGTGGCTGTTACAACTTTTTATCTCGCACGGTATTTTCGCAGAAATTTATTGAACGCGTGTTTTTTAAAAAACTGTTTTGTGCTAAAAAAAAAAAAAACAAAACAGTAAAGTTAGCCCAATTTTTTTTCATAATGTGAAAGATGAAGTTACGCCGAGTAAATAGATACCCAACATGTCACACTTCAAAATTGCGCACACTCGTGGAATGGCGCCAAACCTCGCTACTTAAAAATCCCCATAGGCGGTATTGCAGAGTATCGCGCAGGGTATTGCAGAGTATTGGGGTATTGCAAAGTATCATGCAGGGTATTGGGGTATTGCCGAGTATTGGGGTATTGCCGAGTATTGGGGTATTGCCGAGTATTGGGGTATTGCCGAGTATTGGGGTATTGCCGAGTATTGGGGTATTGTTGAGTATTGGGGTATTGCCGAGTATTGGGGTATTGTTGAGTATTGGGGTATTGTTGAGTATTGGGGTATTGTTGAGTATTGGGGTATTGTTGAGTATTGGGGTATTGTTGAGTATTGGGGTATTGTTGAGTATCATGCAGAGTATTGGGGTATTGTTGAGTATTGGGGTATTGCCGAGTATCATGCAGAGTATTGGGGTATTGTTGAGTACTGGGGTATTGTTGAGTATTGGGGTATTGTTGAGTATTGGGGCATTGCCGGGTACTGGGGCATTGCCGGGTACTGGGGTATTGTGGGGTACTGGGGTATTGTTGGATACTGGGGTATTGTGGGGTACTGGGGTATTGTGGGGTATTGTTGGGTACTGGGGTATTGTGGGGTACTGGGGTATTGTTGGGTACTGGGGTATTGTTGGGTACTGGGGTATTGTGGGGTACTGGGGTATTGTGGGGTATTGTTGGGTACTGGGGTATTGTGGGGTATTGTTGGGCACTGGGGTATTGTGGGGTATTGTTGGGTACTGGGGTACTGGGGTATTGTGGGGTACTGGGGTATTGTTGGGTACTGGGGGGATTGCTGGGTACTAGGGGATTGCAGAGCTGGGATGTTTTGAGGGATGGCTGGATCTGTGACTGCATTTGTCACAGATCCAGCCACAGCTCAGCTGCTGACACCCCGCTCCCCCCCCCCTCTCCTCGCACACTGTACAGAGAGGAGAGCGAGGAGAGGGAGGAACCGGCGTCATCAAATGACGCCGGTTTGTTTACAAGTGATCGCGCCGTCATTCGACGGCGCGATCACGTGGTAAACGGCCGCTATCAGCGGCAATTTACCGTGATCCGTGATGCGCCGGGTCTTCTAGACCCGGCGAGCACGGACACTTTCGCGAGCGCGTCCCAGGGGACGCGCAATCGCGGAAGTGCATGAGGACGTCCCAGGGACGTCGTGTCAAAGCAACTCCACCGCGCCGTAGCAGTAAAATGCTTATGGCGCGGTGGGGAAGTGGTTAAATATATAAATTAAATAAACTTGTAGCGCCCTCTAGTGTGTGCTAGTTAGTAGTGTAGATTGTTAGTGTAGGTAAATTTATTTTAGCTCAGGGCTAAGTCTGAGTTGTGAATCTGGGTCATGGTTCAGTGAAGCAGAGCTGGATGACTCATCCTAGAAGCCTCTCTGGTGCCTCCCTCTGTTTTCTGGAACATTTGTGACTGATCTGGACATAGTGGGTGGATACTAAGAGCTGCTTGGAATATTCATAAGGACCTCAGCCAAGCCCCAGTAAAGGGATTGCAGGGGGTCGATCCCCTCATAAATAGGCATGAGTCATGCCAGCAGGGGCAGTTGGGTGGAAGATGGAAATTGAGTGCTGAGGAGGCTGTCAGTGGCCTTTGCGGGTGCCCCCTAGTCCTGGGGGGTGACCTCGGGCCAGGTCTCGGGTGCTGTAAGGATCCGACCAAAAACACATGAATGAAGCCCTTACTGGTGGATCAGGAGCAAGGAGAGAGGACAGCAGAAGCAGGACAGCACTTTCAGGAGATCTCCTGAGAGTCATCTGGGTGGGCTGGTAAGTGTCAATCTAGAGGACTGTGGGGAGAAGTGAGCCTGGAGGGTTAGTGAAAGGGGCAGCTACAGCCAGGTGGTATGCCAGTGCCAGAAGAGGTGGTCCTGGGATCAGTAGCCGCAGGAGTGAAACAACGCTGACATCACATAACTGGAGGAGGGGGTGGAAAGAGTGGACAAAATAAGCACTCATATTAACCCAGCAGCACTGGTAGATTATAACTGTGGGGTTATAGGTGTGGGGGGGATAAATATCATGCTTCATGCAGATTTTTTTTTTAAATAAATGTTTCCTAAACGTAGGCTTTAAAACCACCAGTGATAAAATACCAGTAGCCTGCATGGGGTGTAAAACTTAGGACTACATTTGGAGGCGCTGCTTGGATTATTTTGGACCATGACATTAAAGTACTACCATGTCATTGTTACCTACATAAGTTGTGGGGCAGTGGGCCCCAGAAGAGAGATTGTTGTTTAAAATTATGTTATATATACAGTTTGTACCTATCTCTGTGAGCATCCACAGACTACAGTAGGATATCAAATCTAATAAAACGGTGCAGTATGCTTCTCCTGTGGATGGGAGATGATGCAGGGTATGTGTTTTATACCCACTATCATTGTCTTAGTGAGTTGGATTTAAATTCAGTTGATAGGACATTTGCATATATTGTAAAGGGGTACAAGAAATTGGCTATGCTGCCAGCGTACCTCTGGTAAGGTGGAGGCCACCAGCTCTGCATAAAAAGTGTTTTTCAGGAGAGACTGTTATGTTGCCTGCTACAGCCATTTAAAAAAAACAAATATATTGAGCATCTGCTGGCAAAAGTTATATCTCAGAATTTCCATGCTGATTCTCATCACAAGGTAAATACTTTTTCATGAGTGCTGCCTATTCCTACTGGTGAAGAAAGCTTTGAGGTATGGAAAGATTGTGCACACTAGGTGATGATGAAGAAATGAACCTGCTGCTGAGAGGAAACAGACAATGCATTATGAAAAGCCTGAGACTGCCAGCATCTAATATGGTTAGAGCACCACTGCCCAAGACTTTAAGGATGTTCTGACAGATGCTTATGGACTGCACTGTGATGCTTGCTGATTTTAAACTGCCAAATTATAAAGAGGAATAGGATGTTTATGTATTTGTGAGAAGGCTAGAAATGTTTCTAGAATAGGCTTCTGTCACATCATTTTGAGAGAGAAAACATACTGTAATAAGGAGGCTGATATCCTTTTTAGTACCCCAACTAGGAGCAAAGTTAAAACAAGGCATTGGTACATATCTACCAGGGCAATACCCAGGTCCCCATTCCATTTTTATGGCCAATAACTTGCATATAACCCTTCAAAATGGGTCCAAACATTTGCGATGTTCCAGAGATCCTGGCCTGACAAAGGGGTCCTAAATGACTCTGAAACGTTGCACTAGTCTTATGTTGTGACCCGTGACCATGTTATGTACCTGTTTGGATGCTACTTTGTTGATCCATGGTGTGCTGGCAAATATCTACTTTGTGACTTGAACCAGTATCCAGCTGGTTGTTGCTGCAGCATTCGAACTTTGAGAGCTTATGCAGGAATGCGTGTGATGGAACTATGAAGTATTGTTCCAGAGCTCTGTTGTGAACCGAGCTGGGGGGGTGTTCAGTCCATCTCTAGTAGTGGATGGCACTATTAGTGATCTCTACAAGTTTCTGGGTACTGTACTGAATGACTGCTCTGTAGCTTAATTGAACATAGAGGGTCACTCGCTCTGCACAGACACAATTCAAAGAGTACTTTTAATTTTCTTAATGAATGCAGTGTTCTCCAATTAGAGAACACTTATGCCGCGTACACACGGTCGTTTTTTGCGATAAAAAAAAAACTTTTTTTTAAAATGTCATTTAAATTGATCGTGTGTGGGCAAAACGTTGTTTTTTGTCTTAAAAAAAATTCCAACATGCTTGAATTTTTTGTGTCGTTTTTCAAAACGTCGTTTTTTGTTTCACAAAAAGTCAACGTGTGTAGCAAAAACGTCGTTTAAACCTGCGCATGCCCAGAAGCTAGTTATGAAGCGAGCTTCAATGGAAAAGAGTGGTGAACGTAATCTCGCTTTTTGTGAAAAAAAACGATGGTGTGTATGCAACATCGTCTTTGAAAAGTGACGTTTCAAAAATGTTGTTTTTTACTTCACAGAAAACGTAGTTTTTTTTCATCACAAAAAATGATCGTGTGTACGCGGCATTAAATTTCACTCGCAGTTATAGTTACACGGAGGAGCAGAGCAACTTACATTGAGAAGGCTTGAGGCCTATCTATCGTGACATTTCAAGCAATGTAAAATAGTTGTTGCAGTTACACCAGGAGCACTTTCACTTCAATTTAACTCATCAAAACTGTGGATTACAAATCACAAGGAGTTACTTTAGCTAGCGAAGAAAAGAAGATCCAGGACTAAGTACTTTAAGTGAGATCTCACGCATTGCTTATAAAGTAGGGGGAGCTCCCAGGCAGGGGCGGACTGACCATTGAGTCACTCGGGCACTGCTTGAGGGCCCCATGCCACTAGGGGGCCCCATCAGGGTTCCCAGGCTCAGCAAAACCAGGGAGAGTATGTAAAAATCTATGTTTTTTTTACATCTGTCCCTGATATGTCCGAAACAGACGTGCTTTTGATGTGAAAATCCCAAGATTTTACCTGCCCCGCCTCTGCACTGCCTCCTGGTGTGGTGGCATCTGTAAGCCCAGGGGCCCCATAATCTTCTATTGCCCGGGGGCCCCATGAGTTGTCAGTCCGCCCCTGCTCCCAGGTATAAACCTACATATATGTAAACTGTTTTCAAATTGTTTATGTTGAAATCCATTGTGCTGTCGTCTTACGTTGGGATGACAGCACAATTACTGTAATCTTTTCTTTGCATATTTCACAGTAAAATATATCTCTGGTTAAGTATCCAGTTGTTGTGGCGTACTGTTTTTTTTTCCCTCCAGGTGCAGTCAGTGGATCCTGGGGTTACAATACAGGTATTTTGTATTGTCTTACATTGTATTGTATTGCATTGCATCACATCTGTGCCAAGGGGATTGAGCCAAGTTAGTGGGGTTTATTGGTAGAGTGCAGGCCCAAATTAAACCAGCACCACCTATAGTTACAGTTTAGTAGGGCAGCTGCTTGGCACAGGAACCTGGAAGCCTATAGAGATTGCTATATTAAAAGTGCCTACTACAGTAATTTCCAGCTTGCATGGAGATCTCACAGGTAATGACCAAGCTGTATCAATGTAAAAATTGCCATACCTACTGTAGAATTCATCTTTAACAAGAACCATAACAGACCTTTAAGTGTAGAGGGGGGAGCCCTCCCTGAATGCTTTATTCATACCTTATTGGACATGTTGTTCACTGTCCCTGATGGTGCAAAGCACACATGGAGCTGACAAGTTGGACCAATTGTACATGCCTACATCTGTACCAGGCATTAGTACAATGGCACCGGATTTCTCTACTTAGTTCTTCATTCTTGGTAGAAAAGCTTGTCTCCTTATTGCTGAGGACAATGCTAAAATATAAATGCATCCAACGTTAGATGTTTTGATTCCAAAGTTCATTACAAATGCTAGCAAAGTGGTGATAAAGTGTTTCTCTGCAATTTGGATTCCTAGGCCAAACAATAATTAGCTGATAGCTGGAGAAAACAGTTGTGTTAGGCTACAGAAAAGCTGCCAGGAATTCTATTTTACAGGATTAAAGGACCTGAAGGTCGAAATTTGCGCCCCCTTCATGGGGGCACAAAATGAATCCGTCATTAAGCTCCTTGAACTGGCATTAAAACACAATTTTTTCAAATCCTCAGGATATAACTATCAGCAACTATGAGGCACCTCCATGGGGGGCACCCTGGGCACCCATCTATGCGTGCCTCCATTTGGGATGGTGGGAGGAAGAGACGGAAGCCTTTCGGAATGTAGCCGACCAATCACCATAGTCACCGCAAACACACTGACAGAATTTATCAGCGTTTAGATACTTGCAGATACAGCAATTCTCACAGGTTAAATCAAGAGGGGAATGTACTCTGTGCACCAGTATCTGAAGCAGTTACAACACCAGAGTGGTGAGAGCCTTTGGGCAAACTATATTCTCTACCCTCCTAGCTAATATTTTCCCACTCTAAATCACCTGTTGAAATGAAGCGGACTGTGACTTGTTTGTTTTGATTTGGCACAAGGAACACTGTAACCTATAGGTGTGTAACGGCATTGATCTGGAAATAGGTTAAAGCAAATATCAAACTACACAGTGTTATTCTAGGTATATGCCATGTGCTCATTATAGACTGCATAATTGGTGATTTATTTCTGTAAATGACAGATAAATATTGAAACCCTGGCTATGGACTTTTCTCAGCAGTGTAAAGTGCTTAATCATTTGCAGTTGCAAATTCCCTATATGATATCTGTACAAGACCATTAAACGGATATGCAGCACGTGTAGTGTTACAACTGCAAACAATAAGGCAAATCCTAGATTATGGATTTACCTCTAACAGTCGCACTGATCCCTTCCTTTCCCTTAGCTGGGTAAAGCATGTGTGTATATTTGTGTGGGGCCCTGGGTTTGGCACCAATATGTGACAACGTTGTTAAATGTTTGTATGTGTGTTTTTTATCAATGGGTGCCTTTGGGGGTAGGAGTCTAACACTGTGTCATCGAGACATCTGATGTGGACCTACTACCTTTTACTTGTTTGTAAATTCTAATAAAGCTATTTTTGAAACCATATACCGTGGTTGACCCTCCCTATTACTTGTCCGGGACATCACTTTGTCCCATACCCAAACCTTTTTTCAGGTCTAAATTAAGACCTGCCAGAAACCAGTAACATGAGTTACTACTTCTTATGGAGAGGCACAATCTAATGTTATGGCATACTCCAATGATGTGCCCTGTGCCGAGTAATAATAATAATTACTGGTTTACAGCTCCACCTGAGTCTTCTACTATATATATGCTTCATCACCTGTTAATAGAGGCCTTTTTCAGAGGAGAGGTCTGGACTCTAAACCCTGGTTCACACTGGCACGATTTGAGATGCGATTTGAGATGCGATTTCAAAAAAGTAGTTCCTGTACTACTTTTTGCGATTTCGGGCCTCGATTTACATTGACATCTGTGCAGAAACCTGTACAGATGTCTCTGAAATCGCGGCCGAAATCGAGACTGCAAGCAGGAGTGAAATTGTGCGAGTTCAGCTAAACTCGAACGGCTTCACTCCCGCAGCCCAGTGTGAACCTGGGCTAATTCTCCTGCTTTTGAACCCAGAGCCCAAGATGTTATACCTTCAGTTCTAAGCATAGTTGGACAACCAAGCTTCCTACTGATAGACTCTTTGGACAAAGCTTAAATAGACAATGAAAGGAGATTGTGTTCATTGACCAGTGTTTACCAATGACACTTTGTGGAAGACTATGCTATGCTTTGCAAAGCATGTATATATTGTAAGGGGAAACCCACGCCAAAATATTACAAAAAAATGGCGTGGGGTCTCTCCCAAAATCCATACGGGATCCTTATCTGAGCATGCAGCCTGGCAGGCCAGGAGAAGGGGGACGAGAGAACTCTGCCCCCCTGCCCCAAAGCACCCTGCCCTCATGTTGATGGGGACAAGGGCTTTTTTCCAACAACCCTGGGCTGTGGTTGTGGGAGTCTGTGGGCGAGGGGCTTATTGGAATCTGGGTCCCCAGATCCCACAACCCCTGTGAATGAGTATGGGGTACATAGTACCTCTACCCATTCACCAAGAAAGTGTAAAAAAGTAATAAAAACACAGAGATCGTTTTTTGACAATTCTATTATTATAAAACAAAACAAAAAAAACAATGTCTCTCAATGTAGATCCATCGTCAATCAAGCTGCTGCTGCTGCCGCCATTGCTGGACTTGTCATGTACTGTACTGTCTTTATTCAATTTTACACCTTTTTGGTGAATGGGTAAGGGTACTATGTACTACCCCATACTCATTCACATAGGGGAAGCTGAGATCTGGGGGACCCCTTCTTAAAGGGGGCTTCCAGATTTCTAAAATAATTAATTTATCAGCCATGAAAATAATCATTGGTTGCAGCCCTACATACTATACTGTACATGGACATATGTTTCAGTTATTATGAACACAGGAATTGAGGACCTTGGATCCTTTTGAGCTCTTGTGATATTCTAAGTCCATCTACTTGCAAGGGGAATTTGGAGGTTGCTCTGGTTGAGGTTTCCCATCTCTGAAGACAAAGGCCCTGGCTGGGTATTAGCCACAAGTAACCCAGTTTGTGGTAGCTGCTAAGTGTGCACGTTATGTGGTGGAGGATACACGTTACATGTTCGTGTGATCTTGTCATCTGCAAGAGGAGGATTCCAAACCCTTAGTGTTTGCCTATTGTGTAGACATGTGCAGACTGGAATATTTTGTATCGTTTTTTCGTTTTCGTTTGGAAAATAAATGTATTTAGTTACTCCCGAAAATCGTTTTGATTTATGTCGTTTTTGTCGGGAAAGTTTTCGTCCGAAAACGACAATTTTCGATGCTTTGTCGAATTTTGTTGTTGAATTCGACAAAGCATCGAAAATCATCGTTCTGAATACAGTGAATGTAGAAATTGAATGACGAAAATTCGACGATTTTTGATGCTTTGTCGAATTTTCGTCGTTCCTACCTATATTCACTGTATTCAGAACGACGATTTTCGATGTTTTGACGAATTGAACGACGAAAATTTGACAAAGCATCGAAAATCGTCGGATCTGAATGAAAACTAAAATAAAGCATTTTTTTATGTCGGAACGATAACAAAAATACCAGATTTTCGGACGAAAATACATTCTAACGAGAACGAATGCACATGTCTACTATTGTGTATCAGCTATACGTATTAATGGCTGTGTGTTGAGTTATTTTGAGGGGACAGCAAATTTACACTGTTATACAAGATGTACACTCACCATTTTACATTGTAGCAAGTGTCATTTCCTCAGTGTTATTACATGAAAAGATATAATAAAATATTTACAAAAATGTAAGGGGTGTACTCACTTTTGTGAGATACTGTGTATATATATATATATATATATATATATATATATATAGAGAGAGAGAGAGAGAGAGAGAGAGAGTGTATATATATACATATAATGCTTACAATATTTGATATCTATACTATACATGCAGCAGATAAACACAATTTTCTCTTTATATATATATATATATATATATATATATATATATATACACTAAGACATGTTTGAACAGAAAAGCATCACAGTTTAAACAGCCTAACATCAACTATACCAAGGATCTCCAAACTACGGCCCTCCAGCTGTTTCGGAACTACATTTCCCATGAGGCATTGTAAAACTCTGACATTCACAGACACGACTAAGCATGATGGGAATTGTAGTTCCTGAACAACTGGAGGGCCATAGTTTGGAGACCCCTGAACTATACCATAGAAGATTTTGCATCAGATAGAACTCCACAGCCTAAACGCCACCTTCTGGCGAGTATAATATTGCAGCCTGTCCTTTGGTACTGTAATGACACTGAATTTAATGTGTAAAGATTACCATTGCTTATTTTTGTATGACTTCTGCTGTTCAAATGTATGCAAGAGCTTGTGTGGCTGTTATAATAACAAGTGGCCTGTACATCTTAAAGTAGAAGGTACTGACATGAAACCTCACCATATATACATGTTTAAATGAACACAGAGATAGGGGGTTATTTACAAAAGGCAAATCCACTTTGCACTTGCAGTGCACTTTCAAGTGCAGATGCTGAAGATTTAAGGGGGACATGCAAGGAAAATGAAAACAGAATTTTTTGCTTGCACATGATTGGATGATAAAATCAGCAGAGCTTCCCCTCGTTTCAGAGCTTCCCCTCAGATCTACAGCGACCTACAGTGACTGCACTTGCAGTGCACTTGTAGTGCAGAGTGGATTTCCCTTTAGTAAATCAACCTCGTAGTCTTAATTTGACTCTATGACAGTTCATGCTAGGTTCCTATCTAAATATTTTAACCACTTAAGGACCGCCTCCTGCACGTCTGCAGAATGTCACGGCTGGGCACAAGCACGTACAAGTACGTCCTCTTTAACCACTTAACCCCCGGACCGAATTGCTGCCCAATGACCAGAGCACTTTTTGTGATTCGGCACTGCGTCGCTTTAACTGACAATTGCGCTTTCTTTTGGTGGTATTTGATCATCTCTGCAGTTTTTATTTTTTGCGCTATAAACAAAACATTTTGCTATAATAAATATCCCCAAAAAATATATAAAAACATTTTTTTTTCCTCAGTTTAGGCCGATACGTATTCTTCTACATATTTTTCGTAAAAAAAAAATCGCAATTAGCGTTTATTGATTGGTTTGCGCAAAAGTTATAGCGTTTACAAAATAGGGGGTCGTTTTATGGCATTTGTATTAATATTTTTTTTTTTTACTAGTAATGGCGGCGATCAGCATTTTTTTCAGTACTGCGACATTATGGCGGACACTTCGGACACTTTTGACACATTTTTGGGACCATTGGCATTTTTATAGCGATCAGTGCTATAAAAATGCATTGGATTACTATACAAATGCCATTGGCAGTGAAGGGGTTAACACTAGGGGGTAGGGCTGAGTAGAACGGGATGTCCACCCTAGGGGTGGGGAGAAAAGCCTAGAGTAGTAGTTGTAAGTTAGTTTCACAAGTTATGAGGAGAGGAAGAGAGAGGGAGCGGTAGTAAATAAATAAGGAATAGTAGCCCCCCTACAGAATAGAAAACGGTGATGATGCTGGTTGTAGGACAATTGTGTGAATAGTTAAAATATAGAGGGGAGGGAGGGGGAGAGAAGGGGAGGGTAATGGGAAAAGAGGGCACATTAAAGCTAATATAATACGATGTATGTATTACACAGATGTTATATTTTAATCGGATGTTTTGTATTGGAGAAAATAATAAACAATATTTAAATTAAAAAAGACACATTTCTTAATAGTTTCTCAATAGCCACAACGAATATACATACTGTGGGGGAAATAATTGTTTGATCCCCTGCAGATTTTGTAAGTTTGCCTACTTACAAAGAAATAAGGGTACTATCATTTTTTATCATAGATGTAATTTAAATATTAGATGCAAAATATCAACCTAAAATGCAGAAAAAAACACATGATACTAATTTTATAAATTGAGTTGCAGTTCAGTGAGTAAGTACTGTATATACTCGAGTATAAGCCGACCCGAATATAAGTCAAAATGGGAACTTATTGACTTAAGTATAAGCCTAGGGTGAAAAATATATAAAGGTGGAGGCGCTAGTGCAAAAGACTTATTAACTATTATTGGTGAATAATATATTAATAAGTTATGTGTAACATTAACAAGAAACACCAGTCCCTACATAAAGTCACCATACATCATGATGATAGGTAAGTGAATATGGACCTTAAATGAATCCCAATAAGAAATGAGGTATCACAAAATATTGAAATGAACAATAGTGAATAATGTGAAAAAATATGAAAATTATTAAAGGGGTGTTCGAGCCCATTTTTATGTTTATTAAAAGTCAGCAGCTACAAAAAGTGTAGATGCTGGCTTTTAATAAACACTCACTTACCTGCTCCTGCGTTCCAGCGACGCGCCGACCGGGGCTCCGCTCCTCTCCCCCCCTCCCCAGGCTGTGGGCACCCAGCCGTGACAGCCTTCGGCTTCACGGCCGGGCACCCACTGCACATGCGCGAGCCGCACTGCGCATGCGCGAGCCTCACTGCGCATGCACGCGCGGCGCGGCTCGCAGCTGATTGGAGAGGAGATCGCATGGGACCTGTCATGTGTCCCATGTGATCGCCTACAGGGAGGGGCTGGTGTAGGCGATTAAGGCTTAATCGCCTAACCAGCCCCTCGGCGGAAGCAGGAAGCGGGACAGGAAGTCCCACTCCTACTAAAGCCCCCACTCCCCCCCCAAAAAAAATTACATGCCAAATGTGGCATGTAAGGGGGAGGGGAGGGCATTAAACAAAAGTATTTTTTTTGGGTGGAACTCCTCTTTAATGAACCAAATCATATAACAGAAATAAAGTTCATAGGAGAAAAATTCATAGAAAAAAATCTTGTGCGATTGAATCGAATAAACGATGTGCAATCAAATCAAGTGAATGATGTGCTGTTCCACCTTCACCAAAATATCCACCCAGAGTGCTTAGTAACAAATGGCTCCTTACCAAAAGAAGTTGGTAAAAGAGGGAATCAAAAAGTGCTTGATCAAATGGACTGAGCGATGGAAGCTTTCACCTAGATCTCTTATCGGCAGGTAATCCCCGATTGTATATGTAAAAATGAAATGGATGCCAACATAGTGTAAAACGATTTAATGTGGGTAAAAAAGACAATTTAAAAAAAAAGGGCCAAATGGCTGCTTACATAGAAAGTCCCCCAAACCTGGCACTGAGGCTTGGTCGCGTGACAATGGATGGAATCTAAGTCCCGGCTGGTTGACTGAAATGGCGCGAGTGCATTCCACTCGACTGATGCCTCAAACCAATGGAACCGGAAGTGCGATGACTGAGTGCGTGGCCGGATACCGCTTTGACGTAACCGTCTCCATCCATTGTCACGCGACCAATCCTCAGTGCCAGATTCGGTGGACTTTCTATGTAAGCAGCCATTTGGCCCTTTTTTTATTTTCTTTTTTACCCACATTAAATGGTTTTACACTATGTTGGCATCCATTTCATTTTTACATATACGATCGGGGATTACCTGCCTATAAGAGATCTAGGTGCAAGCTTCCATCGCTCAGTCCATTTGATCAAGCGCCCTTTGATCCCCTCTTTGGTAACAAACAGGGGTCAACTTCTTTTGGTAAGGAGCAATTGGTTACTAAGCATTCTGGGTGGATATATCCTATGTTTGGTGAACATTGTTCACTTGATTTGATTGCACATCGTTTATTTGATTCGATCGCACAAGATTTTCTTCTATGAATTTTTCTCCTATAAACTTTATTTCTGTTATATGATTTGGTTCATTAATAATTTTCATATTTTTTTTCACATTATTCACTATTGTTCATTTCAATATTTTGTGATTCCTCATTTCTTATTGGGATTAATTTAAGGTCCACATTCACTTACCTATCATCATGATGTATGGTGACTTTATGTAGAGACTGGTGTTTCTTGTTACACATAACTTATTAATATATTATTCACCAATTATATTTCAACAGAAAAGTTTTTATTAGCCTCCAAAAGGAGAATTATACAGACATACAACAAACAACAAAATCAACAGATTGCAGCTACATGTTACATACTACATCAAATCTAGAACAGGGTTATAGACGGTTTCGTTGAGAACCTGACAGTTACACCAAATGATCATAGCGTTTCAACATGTGTGATGACTAGGACCACCTAGTACACATCTATGGCGAGGACCCCAGTAGGGGCACCTAAGAGGAGGGAGGAATGGGACGGAGGGGGTGATGGCATGGGAGGGAAGAAAGGGGAGGGGGAGAGCAAGGAATAGGAAGAGGAAGAGCAGGAGGCCACGCAGGGAAGGGGGGAGAGGCAAAGGGTCATGGGCAGGCAACACCCAAAGGTGACACTGGGCCCTCATCCAAGACCAGGGGGTCATTGCTTGGTCCAAGCGCCCCATATTTTCTCAAACTTTTTAGGACATTTACGGTTCATATATGTAAGCTTATATAGGGGTAGCGCGGCGTCCACAAGCGCTCTCCACTGGGAGACCGTCGGAGGCTCCGGCTGCTTCCACTTTAGCAGGATGGCCTTCCTAGCATAAAAGGAGGCATAAAACACAAACAGCCTTTTATGTGTATTGGGAATAATATTGTCACAAACACCTAGCAGCAATATAATTGGGTCCAGGCTTACATGCAGATCCCCCACCAAGTTAATGACACCCACCACCTCCGCCCAGAAGTGTTGAAGGACGGGGCAAGCCCAGACAACATGTAGGAAGGTGCCCAGGTCCGAGACACATTTGGGACATCTATCGGATTGGGACGGGTAAATCCTAGAAAGTCTCACAGGTGTATAGTACGCCCTGTGCAGAAATTTAAGCTGGATGTACCTGTCCCTTGCCGAAACCACAAGAGGGATGAATTGCTGGATCCCCTCCTCCCAATCATCAGCAGCAAGGGACGGCAAGTCCTCTCTCCATTTATTGTACAATTTGGACCCACTCTCTCTCTCCTCGCAGGACAACCTAAGGTACAAAGAGGAAAGGATATGATCCACCCCCCTGGAAGTTAAGAACGTCTCCACACTATGTGCCCGTAACTCAATCCCCCCCGGGAACTGGGCCTGTATTGCATGTCTGAGTTGCAGGTAGCGAAAAAACATCTTGGGGGGCAATTGGAAGTTGCTCCTTAGCGTATCATATGGTAAAATCCTACCCCCGGCCATAACCTGACGTATAGCCTTAATCTCATACCGAGCCCACAACGCCGGATCGGGGACTGTCTGAAGGTGAGGCAACCGAAGATTACCCCACAGCGGAGTGCGTGGGGAAATGGTACCGGGGCCACTGAGCTTAGCCGTGATCTGTTCCCAAACTCTGACCGTAGTGCGCATAGAGGTCGTCATCTGAGGCTGCGCCCTCGGTCCCCTAAACACCAGGTCACCTAGTGTCGAGTAGGAGCCAAGTATAGCCGCCTCCAGATTAACCGCAGGGTTGGTCCGCGGCTGGGAGAACCACCAGCGCACCGTCACAACCACCGCAGCCCAGTAGTACAGTTTAAAACAGGGGAGCGCAAGGCCCCCTAACGATAAAGGGAGCTGTAAGGTGGTTCGGGCAACCCTGGGGGCCTGCCCCCCCACACAAACGTGCTCACCACCTGATCCAATTTTCGGAAAAAGGAGTTAGGGATGGTAACAGGGGTATTACGAAATACATAGAGGAATTTGGGGAGGAATGACATTTTAATAAGGTTGATCCTTCCCACTGGTGACAGGGGAAGGGACCTCCAGGCCCGCACCCTGACAGTCAGCTGCTGAAGGATCGGATACACGTTATCAACTAGATATTGGGAGGGGTCCCTCTGTACCTCAATGCCCAGATATCTGAACCTGGTGACCATGGCTAGCGGGATCCGCGGATCCAAAGAGGGCGCGGTTCGGGATAAGGAGAACAAGGTTGACTTGGACCAATTGATCCGAATGCCCGAGAAGGAACCAAACCGGTCAATAATTTCAAGAGCTGCCGCCAAAGAGACGGATGCATCCACGAGGTAGAGCAACGCATCATCTGCGTATAGTGAAATCTTCTCGAGCACCGGGCCCATCTGAATCCCGCCAACCGTTGGGGACTCCCGAAGTAAGATAGCCAGAGGTTCCATGGCCAGGGCAAACAGCCCCGGGGACAGAGGACACCCCTGTCTAGTGCCTCTATTCAGAGCAAAGGGGGTGGACAGCAGGCCATTTGTCCGGACTCTAGCCGAGGGGTTACTATAGAGCAACTTAATCCAGGAAATAAATTTAGGGCCAAAGTTAAAACGCTTAAGGACCTGCCACAAAAATTCCCACTCCACCGAGTCAAAGGCCTTCTCAGCATCGAGAGAGGCCACGACCCCCGGAGAGTCACCCCCTCCCACCCAGGACACATTTGTATATAGGCGGCGTAGGTTGATATCAGTGCCCTTGCCCGGCATGAAGCCGGTCTGGTCACCATGTATCAGGGATAAGATGATCGAGTTGAGTCTGGTTGAAAGGATTTTGGTGGTAATCTTGGCGTCAACATTTAGTAGCGAGATGGGACGATAGGAAGCACAGGACGTGGGGTCCTTATTGGGCTTTGGTATGACCACAATAACCGCCTCTGCCATAGAAGGAGGAAGACCGCCCTCCCCCAACATAGTCAGGAGCAGCCCGTGGAACTTAGGGGCAAGGAGTCCACTATTGGCCTTGTAGAATTCGGACGGAAGGCCGTCAGGACCTGGGGTCTTGGACGACTGAAGTGCCGCCATTGCTACCTGCACTTCCTTGAGTGTGATAGGGGCATCAAGCATTTCGCGGGCGTCACCGGAGAGTTGAGGAAAATTGGTCTGATCCAAGAAGTGTCCTAAGCTATCCGGAGTAAAGCCCACCCTAGAGGTATACAGACCCTCATAATACCGTGCAAATTGAGCATTGATGGCCAAAGGATCATGATGGAGCTCCCCCTGTCGTCTTTAATACAGGCAATGTGTGGCGTGGAAGAACGCTCTCGGGCCAACCATGCCAGTAACCTACCCGTCTTCTCTCCCTGCTCAAAGATTCTCTGAGACTGAGAAAGCAACTGTTTCTTGGTGTTCGCAACCCGCATTAGGGATATCTCCCTGTGGAGGGACCTCATTGCCTCGTACGTCTGAGCACTTTTATCCGTCACATATTTCCCTTCCAACAAAAGGGCTCTTCCCTCTGCCACCTCCAGTGCCAGCGTCGTGTCCCTTCTAACCCTTCCAATTGCATTTTTATACTGTCCCCTAGCGTAAGCTTTGAAGGCATCCCATAGCACCGGGGGGGAGACCGTGCCCTCATTGTGTGCCCAGTATTCCCCTATCTCTCCCTCAACCAGCGGGACCACACGCTCATCTGCGACCCAAAACCTCCACATCACAGACCCAGCCGGTGAATCAGTCTGTAAAGTAAGGAGGAGGGGCGCGTGGTCTGAAATCCCGCGCGACAGGATCTCCACCCCCCTGACCCGGGACAGCAGAGAGTCAGTCATGTAAATCAGGTCTATTCTGGAGAAGGAGGCATGCGTGGCCGAATGGCAGGTAAACTGCTTTTTGTCTGGATGCCTCATCCTCCAAACGTCAGTGAACCCATAGTTATCAGCCCACTGAAGGAGGGGAGAGTCCCCACCCGGGCCCGCATTAAGCCTATCTAGAGTCGGGTTAGGGGCCATGTTAAAGTCTCCAGCCAGCACAACCCCCGCCAACGGATAGAGCGCCAGGAGCGAAGTAAGCCCCTCGAGCACAGCCATCGTGGCCGGAGGGGGGACATAAATACCCACAACCAGAAGCTCCAGGCCGTCACACATTGCGTGGATCGCCACGGATCTCCCCTCCTGATCAAGATGGAGATCCAGAAGGGTGAAATACAGAGATTTGTGGACCAGGACACTGACCCCCCTAGAATATGTGGAGTAGGTGGAGTGATAGTACGACCCCACCCATGGCTTCCGGAGTGCCAGCGTCCTGCTCCCCAACAGATGTGTTTCCTGAAGTATACAGATACGGGGACTATATTTCTTCAGATAATTGAAAACCAGGGATCTCTTGATCTTGGAGTTTAAACCCCTCACATTCCAAGATAAGATAGTCAATGGAGCCATAGGACCGGGAAATATTCTACAACAGGGCAGCAGAGCGTCCCAACCCACCCAAAGAACACAGACATATAAACCAGTGGCCACCCAGTCATCACACCCCCGAGACCACCACCGGGGGGGTCCCACATATCATTTTCAGTGAGCGTATTAACATCAGGCATGGTCCCATAAGGGGTCTCACAAGGACAGAGTAGAGTAACAGTACAGCTGCAATAAAAACCCAACATGGAGTAAAAACATATACTGCAACAAACTTCCCCGCCCCCCCACCCCGCACCACCCCCCAAACTTCGGTGTGCTTTTCTCCCAAAAACAACCATGGCTAGTGCCTATGGGGGATATGAACAGAAGGACACCCGAGTGTCACAGTACATACAGCATTGTAAAAGAAGGATACACGGTCCCTGCAGAGTAAAAGTGTGGATCAATCACCCAGAGCGACATGGAGCTCCGGGGGCACTTTAACTTTAAGAAAAAAAGGAAAAAAAAAAAAAAAGGGGGGGGGGAGAAAAAAACAAAAAAAAGGGGGGGGAAGGGAAGGAAAAAAAGGGGGGGGGGTTGCAAAACAGGGCCCGAGTCCTGTGAGCCAGGGTGAGTCCCGGGGCAGAAAAACAAAAAACAGTAGGCAAAGTCTGAAGTGCATGGGGTAAAACAGCCCCTCCCTTTCCAGCCGATCACCGGGTCAGGTCTGACACGTCCCAACACAGGAAAGATTAGGCAACAGCAGGCTTGGCAAAACAACAACAACAAAAAAAGGGGGGGTACAATAACCAAAGCAAAATGTCAGAGTCAGGCCTGCGACCGTGAGTAAAATATATGAAGCACGGCAAACATACCGGTATTATAATGAAGGCGGTCAGTGCCCGGGCAGGGTCTCGAGCCACCGGGAAGCATCCTCCGGGGAAGTAAAAAAATCGTACCGACTCGCCATCTTGAACTCGTAGACGAGCAGGAAACAGCATAATGTATTTAATCTTGCGGTTCCTCAGATTCAGCTTCACCTGGTCAAACGAGCGTCTTTGCTTCTGGGTGTCCACCGAGTAGTCTGGGAAGATCATCAACTTAGCTCCCTCGTGGCGCAGTTGGTCTAGCTTCCTGGCCTCTCGCAGCACTAAGTCCCGATCCCTGAAGTTTAACAATTTCAGGATGAAGGTGCGTGGGGGAGCTCCCGGGGGCCCCCGGGCAGCAGGCATCCTATGAGCCCTTTCCACCACAAAGAACGGAGAGAAGGCCGCATCAGGGAGAAGGGCACGCAGTAGGCGTTCTGTACATGTCGTGGGGTCCACTCCTTCTGACCCCTCAGGCAGGCCGACTATGCGGAGATTATTTCTCCTGCTCCTGTTTTCGGCATCTTCTGCGCGTGTCTCAAGGGCCCTGACCCTGGTGTGCAGCGTGCGGAGTGAGGCCGCGTGATCCCGGACTGTGTCCTCGGCATCCCCCACGCGGCGCTCCACTTCAGTCAGGCGAGAGCGAAATGTGTCCATGTCCCTGCGAATAAGACCGATATCCAGTTGGACATGCTCAATCTTGCCCATGAGAGTTGCCTGGCAGTCACCAATGGCCCGCATCAGGGCTTCAAAGTTGGATTGCTCCTTGTCTGCAGGGTCGGACTCGGTCTCCTCCATCTGAGACGCCATGTTGGTTGTCAGGCGGGAACTCTGCACTGCCGGAGCGGGGGTGACTTTCTGAGTCTTACGGGAGGACAGGGAGCCTCTCCCCTTGGTCATACCGCGTACCACCGACTACCTCGCCACCACAGGCGGATCAGGGCCGTCTCTCTGCAGGGAATCAGGGTTAGTTGCCGGAGATTAAGCAGGAGCTCTCTCACTGCACGTCTGCTCCGGTGGCCATCTTGGACACGCCCCCCACCAATTATATTTAATAAGTCTTTTGCACTAGCGCCCCCACCTTTATATATTTTTTACTATTCATAATCTTCTTGATTATTTGGGGAGCAGCTGTTTTTAGTATATTTTAATTTTGTCACAAGATTTTTTTTTTTTATATAAGCCTTGGGTGTCCATCTGCATGCCTCACTGTGCCTCACTTTGCCTCACTGTGTTCATGTGCATGCCTCGCTGTGTTCATGCCTCAGTGTGTCCATGCCTCACTGTGCCCATGCCTCACTGTGTCCATGCCTCACTGTGTCCATGACTAGACTGACGTTTAACATAGGAGTCTATAGAAGGGTTGCAGACTTTGAAAAATCGGTGCTTCCCAGCTGTAGGTCCCCCAGACAACAAACTTTGCACACTTGTAGAGGAGAAATTGGGCTACATAAGTGCCAAGGTTTGGGTCCAGGGGACATACAACCGGCCGGTACCGGGTCCCCAAAATATAAATTACCATTTAACATGGGAGTCTATGGAAGGGGTGCCCAGGTTTGAAATATCGGTGCTCCCTGGCCATAGGTCCTCCGGACAACAAACTGTGCACACTTGTAGAGGAAGAGTGGGGCTACATGTGTGGTAAGCCAGTAACGGGTCCCCAAAGTCTGTGAGATCAGGCGCAAAAAGGTGACTCGCGTATAAGCCGAGGTGGGCATTTTCAGCTGAAAAACTTGGCTTATACTCGAGCATATACGGTATTTGATTCCCAAGCAAAACATTACTTAATACTTGGTGGAGAAACCCATGTCAGCAAGCAAAGAGGTAAGACGTTTCTTGTAGTTGGTGGCCAGGCTTGTACACATCTTAGGAGGGATTTTGGTCCAGTCTTCTTTAGAGATCTTCTCTAAATCCTTACTGTTTTTTGGCTGTTGCTACTCCTTTGTTGGCTCGGCTGTATATTTTGGGTCATTGTCATGCTGAAAGACCCATCCACGACCCATCTGCAGTGTTCTGGCTGAAGGAAAAAGGTTCTCATCCAATATTTTACAATACATGGCCCCGTCCATTGGCCCCTCAATGCAGCAATGTCAGCCTGCACCTTTAGCAGAGAAACAGCCCCAAAGCATCGTATTTCCACTTCCGTGCTTGACAGTAAGGGATGGTGTTCTTAGGGTCATAGTCAGAATTTTCCTTTCTCCAAACACGGCAAGTCGAGTTAATGCCAACAAGCTCAATTTTGGATTCATCTGACCATAGCACTTTCTCCCAATCCTTCTCTAAATCCTTTAGATGTTTATTGGCAAGACTTTACATGTGCCTTCTAGAGGAGGGGGACTCACTCTGTTTGGAGGAGGAAAAATGCTGACTATGACCCCAAGAACATCCTACCTACTACAGAGGCAGTGAGAATGATTAAGATTGATTGATTTTCTAAAGGCAAATATGCTGGTTATTTTCTAAAGGTATTTTCACTTAGCTTGGTAAGTGTAGTAAATATTCACTTCACAAAGAATACCTTTTCACGAGCAAGGAAAATGGAAAAAATATATTTTTGCTTGTACATGATTGTATGATGAACGTTAGCAGGACTTTACCTTATTCACTAGGCTGAGGGCAATCTCCCTTGCAAAGCAAATAGCATATGTGCCTTTAGTAAATCTCCAAAGTTAATGGGATTACTGCACAGATCTGGAAAAAATGCACAAACTGCACCAATATTTAGGTAAAAGTACACACCTCTTGTGTTTAGACATTATTTGCTTATGCTAAAGTTCAGATTTCCCCATATACAGTGCATTTTAGCAAACCTTTCCCTGTTCTGTAGAAATTGGTGGTGGCACCTTACTATGTCTTTTTCGCAATGGTTTCTTAATAGAAAATAGCAAATAGCCTAAAACTACAGGCTAAGAATATTTGACCATAAGGAGAAATAATATGAGGTTGCAGTCTTCCGGCTTTCTCCCTCTTGAATTGCCTCATATGAAAAATAATATGATTCTTTGGTGCTCATCTCTATAATTTATAAATTGTTAAGTTAGAAAATAAAAGTACAATAAAATATTCTGGGATGAAATATGACTTTTCTTAGCTTCCGAAATGTAATTTTAATTTGTCTAACAATAAATGAGTGTCTTTTAACTGTTATGACTGTATTAGGAATACTCACTTCTATTTCAAAAGGGGTTGAAATATGATTTCTGCCTGTTTTCTGAAATTTCTTGTGGTACTGTTTGTAGCGCTCACCCACGCAGGAGCCGCTGGTTAGATTTGGGATGGCATGTTACCTCATGGCTCTGGTGATGTGTCTAGGGTGAACGATGAATACAGTAGCAATGTCCGCAAATAGGAAGTCTCTTTTATAGGTGCTCTTTATTACCCAGCCGGGTAAAAACAATCAACAGGTGAGGGAAGGACAGAAGAAAGGTTTTGAAGGAGAGTAGCAGACTCAGGCCTTGGATATTGAAGCAATCCTGCTTCCGACAATAATCAGTCTTTCTGCGCCACTTGAGTGGGTATAGCGTACCTGGACAGGTCTCTCTCACTGACCTGGCTGCCAGAGTATCACTCGAACTTGAGAAGAATGCCTCTGCCACAGGCTCTTCTGAATGACCATCAGACAAGCGCCTCTGCCACAGGCCTTGCCCGAGTGTGAATATGGAGGAACTTCTCCTGAATAAAAGTTTGCCTGAATCTTCCTTCAAATGTCGCCAGAGTACTGACTAAGAGAGAAATCAATCCCTCAGTGTCTAGTACCTTGATCCCCGATGGTTCGTTCCAGTGCTGTTGGGCCACCAGCCTCTCATTGGCGTCCCTCAACTGGACTCCCCACCGAACAGCTCAACTCGCTTGGGATCTCCGCTGAGATGTGGGAACCCAGTGAGTCACTGGTTCCCCGTTGTGCTCAAAGTGTTCCAGACCAGCTTGGCTCCGGAACCAGCAACTACGCAAAGCACCCACGTCCCGGCCAGGTAGGCCATAACGCATGGGGCACGGTGATTGTGATCACTCCAAAGGTGGGTGTCACACTCCAGGACAGGAAGACCAGACCCTAAAATGGTGTCTGCCTCTTCCAGCATGCCCAGCAAGGCCCAGGCCTCCCGATTGGCTGCTAGAAAAGAGCACCCGAACCTCAGCTTCCACTGCTGCCACCTGCTGTCTTGGGGTGTAACACCACCTCAAGCACAGCACAGCCAAACTGAAACAGAGAGCCCTACTATAATTATAATTGAGATCAGAGTCAATTACAGTCTGATCGTTCCCCTAAAATTTACTAGCACCCGTACTTTGAAGTACATGGCTACATGTACATTAAATCTATTACATTTATATATAATGTTATGTAGAACAAAGTGTATTTCATATTCTTACCTCATAAATGCCATGTTACCTCCTATTAAAAAGGATGAAATTCTGTTCCTGGAATGTGTACAATTGTTTACAGTATCTCTGGAAAAATAAAGCTTTACTAAATATTTCTGACTGAAATATGCTTACTCTCTGCCTCCAAAACCACCTCACATCTTAAAGAATGATATTCAGTTCAACAAATACTTGTTTGTTGTATGAAATACATTTTTCAAACAATATCATTTCATTTTCTCCCATGAAAAAGGATAGGAATCTGTATACATTGCATGTGAAAAAAACCTGCCTGATAAAGACTTTAGTGCGAAAGTATAGCTTCTGCTGTTGCCAAACTGTATTTTTATGAAAAAGCTCTCCCCAAAAAATGGAACTTCCACTTTTTCGGTTCCTCCCCCCTCTGGTGTCACATTTAGCACCTTTCGGGGGGTAGTGGGGAGTAGATACCTTTCTAATACAGGCATAGATAGCCAAGCCACCTCCAGCGCCTCCTCCATTCCCTCGCTGTCTTTTGGGAGACACACAGGTCCCAGATGACAATAGGGACCACTCAGAACACACATCACGAGTCACGCATGCGCAGTAGGAAACCAGGCTGTGAAGCCGCAAGCTGGCAGTGGCAGCACCCGTGAGCCGAGGGATAAATCTGCTTTTAGTGCTGACATCGTGGGTGCTATGAACAGGTAAATGTACTTATTTTAAAAGTCAGCAGCTGCAGTATTTGTAGCTGCTGACTTTAAAAACAATGGTGGAACTCTGCTCTAAGCTGCAATCATTCACAACATAAGCTGACAGTTTTCAATCTCTCCCTGCACTGAGCAGTATTCTTCAGGTCTTGACACTGTGTAAACTTGAGATGAGAGGTGAGGAGATAAACAGTAATGTTCTGTCTGACAGCATAGAAGGAGGGGGGTGCAGGCTCTGTGTGTACTGCCTGTCTTGCCCACCCTCTTCTTGAACTGTCACTCAGAAATCCATCTTGATTAATCTATATTGTTGTATAGCTAGGCTGGTGAGCATGGTTAGCTATCCTACACCACAGCTCAGCAACCTCTGCATGGATTTACTGTAGAAGACAAGTGCTATTTGCACCAGATCCCCTATGGGTTTTAAGTTTTCAACAAACTGTATTTATCTCCGATGATAGATCTTTTTTGATGAATCCCTTTGTAATTTTTTTTTTTTGGTGCGTGAACTCAAGAGAGAGGAGCCGGAAGTAGGCAGACCCTCCCCCCGGAGGCAATCGCCATCCTTCTCCATGCCCCCCGGTGGCAATGGCAGGTGAGAGGGGGGGCCTCCTACTCACCCCACCCTACCTGCTCCACTTGGGAGCCCAACTGGGGCCCAACGGGACCCCAATGGGGCAGAGGGACTCCCCCTATGAGGGAGTGAGGGGGCCTAGCCCACCCAGCCAGCCCCGTAGGTCCTTCGCCTCTCTTTATTTTAGGAGACCGCATGGCCAAAGTGCGTGTGTGTTAAACCAATTTCGTGTGCGTGCCAGTGTGGTGGCTTTTGTGGGGGGGGGTGGGCGTACTAAGCACAGGCGTACCTTGCATAGCACACCCACCGGGAGCCGGGCTGAGACCACCAAACTCAATTCACATGTAGCCGAGACCGGGATCCGAACCCTTGGCTGCAGAGGTGAATGGCTCAGCGCAGTGCCAATCACGTTGAGCCACCACAGCTTCTTCTTGTAATTTCAATCTTGACCATTAACCCTCCTTAAAAAAACTCTCTCTCTGCTCAAGGATAATTTGTAAATTTTTTGCATTAGTATATTTTCCCCAGGCCACTGCTCAGTTTCTCATGTCCTTTGTTTGATAAGACTGTACCTATTAACTTAGAAAATTGACATTACTGAGTTCAAAAATGTTACATGTTGATTTTAATTGGGTTCAATTTCTGGATTAAAATTTTGATAACTTTTACCAAACTTGCTTTAAACCAAACCCAGGTACTTTAAGGGCATCTCTTATCATAACTTCTTACACTCAGAATATCTTTATCTGTTAGCATGTATTTAGAACAGATACTTTTATTTAAAACTTAACCCCAACTTTTACATTTTTTATTGAATTTTTTAGGCTTTTAATAGCACTGGTGGGGGTGATGATGGTTCCGACAGTGGACTGAAGCAACTGTGAGGGCAGGGTCTCTGGAAATGGATCGAGTCTTTCCAGGGGCTGTAGGATTTACAAGGGCACTGTGGGAAGATGGGAGGCACTGTGGGACATGTTCAGAGACTGAAGATACTATGATGGGTTACATGACCTGGGAAAGAATGTACAGGACTTTATTCCCTGGTGCGTGCCTGTACTGCTGGCAGGCAGGGGCGGACTGACCATTCGGTCATTCGGCCAGTGACCGAGGGCTCGTGCCACTAGGGGGCCCCATCAGGGTGGCCAGCCTCAGTAAAACTAGGGACAGAATGTAAAAACCAGTGTTTTTTTACATCTGTTCCTGATATGTCTGGCACCGACATTATTTTGATGTGAAATTCCTGAGATTATAGCTGCCCCGCCTCTACACTGCCCCCTCAGCCAATAGGAACATGCTGCACACGCCCCCTTCTCCAGCACGGCTTTTTTGACACAGAAGCAGGAGCTGCCGACTGCTGGAGGAGAGGAGAGGGGGAGGCGGGGACGCAGCTTGCAGTGTGGGACGGACTGTCTGAATAGGTAAGCTGGCTGAGCTTTACAAGATGGATCCTTGTCAGTGGGTTACCCTGGTGAGCAGAGAGGGAGGGGATGTGTTACCTCTAGCATGGCTCTGAGGCTATTAGATCGATTTTGTTTGTAGGAAGTGCACTACTTCTGGAGGAAGGATATGTCCTGAATGTCTCCCCAATCTCTACTACACCTGCCTACTCATTAGCTGCCCACCACTACACAGGCACAGTCCCCTCCCCTCCTCTCCTCTCCTGTATTTCCAACTCATGTGTCTGAGCTGCTGGGGCACTACAAGTCCCAGCATGTCAGGAGATGGGGCAGCAGTGCATTCAATCATGCTGATTTTTGGGTGAAAACTGCTGGTGTGTGTATGTATAATGTGTGTATATACTGTATGTGTATATGTATAATGTGTGTGTATATACTGTATGTATAGTGTGTGTATATACTGTATGTGTATATGTATAATGTGTGTGTATATACTGTATGTATAGTGTGTGTGTATATACTGTATGTGTATATGTATAATATGTGTGTGTGTGTGTGTATATACTGTATGTATAGTGTGTATATGTATGTGTGTGTATATACTGTATGAATAGTGTGTGTGTATATACTGTATGTGTATATGTATAATGTGTGTGTGTGTGTATATACTGTATGTGTATATGTATAATGTGTGTGTGTGTGTGTGTGTATATACCGTATGTGTAGTGTGTGTATATATTGTATGTGTATATGTATAATGTGTGTGTATGTGTATATACTGTATGTGTATATAAATAATGTGTGTGTGTATATACTATATGTGTATATGAATAATGTGTGTGTGTGTGTATATACTGTGTGTGTATATACTGTATGTGTATATGTATAATGTGTGTATATACTGTATGTGTATATGTATAATGTGTGTGTATATACTGCATGTATAGTGTGTGTGTATATACTGTATGTGTATATGTATCATGTGTGTGTATGTGTGTATATACTGTATGTGTAGTGTGTGTGTGTATATACTGTATGTGTATATGTATACTGTATGTGTATATGTATAATGTGTGTATATATACTGCATGCATAGTGTGTGTATATACTGTATGTGTATATGTATAATGTGTGTGTATATACTGTATGTATAGTGTGTGTATATACTATATGTGCATATGTATAATGTGTGTGTGTATATATTGTATGTGTATATGTATACTGTATGTGTCGTGTGTGTATATACTGTATGTGTATATGTATAATGTGTGTGTATATACTGTATGTG